>OX453057.1:778420-981420 GCA_949699795.1 Spicauda simplicius | reverse complement strand
TGGAATTAAAAAGCAAATGAACGAAGAAGCAAATGCCTAAGATCAACTCAAGAATATTTGCAATTAAATCCATATTGATTAATGTTGCCTTAAATTAGTGATGGTTTGTTGTTTATTTCCGGCACACTTTTTATATGAGGTGCTGTCACAGATGCGTTGGTACTCCCAAGGACCAGGATGGTTCCTGGTCCTCGGGAGTAGCAACACATCTGTAATTGATTTCGGATATAATCCACATTCTGTATAAAGTTGGACACAGATGTTGATGGGTGGCAGTGACCACTTACCATCAGGTAAATCAAGCCATTTCAGCTGTAGCGCGTGCCAAAAAAGTGGACAAACATACAAACAGATACATACAAAATTATCATGGGGATGCCAAAAGAGTTTTTTTGACGCAGGCCTGAAGCGCTTCCACTAGACTGCTCATATGCAAATTAGTATTATTTTTATTTTTAACTGAGAATAAATAAAATCCCCTTTCCTGGTTTAAATATATTCCACGTTAAAAGCATTAAAATTATTCAGAGGATTTAAATATTATGAAAGAATAGGTACGAAGTTAAATGCTGCTTCACATAAATTTGCACACGACTCGGTATAAATAACGTGTATTTGCACAAAAATTATGCAAGGGAATATTTAATTAATTTCATCGAAATAAAAGCTGTTAAATTTATTACTTCAGGAAGTTTTCGTGACAAAAATGGTTGAGCCTGAATATTTAGGTTTTCTGAGGTAGGTCCTATTGTCCATTTTTAGAATTATTCACAACTATAAATACTTTTACAATCTTAATTTAATATCGTCAATGCGAAAGAGATCCTCTCTTTTTGTTTGTTTGTTTGTGTGTGTGTGTGTGTGTTTACTTTTTCACGCAATAACTACCGGTCGTATTTTGCTAAAATTTAGCACACTGATTATTTATGACCTTTAAACTTTCGGTAGGAATCTTTTTTTTTGAGGTTGAAACCTTTTAAAGGTTACCGGACGCCGTGGGACCGACACAAACGCCCTGTAGTTCCGGGATCAGAATAGGGCTACGGCATCCCCTGCCTGTCGTAAGAGGCGACTAAAAGGGGCTTCCGGGGTTGCAGACGGCTAGAGTGGGAGCTCGAACCGTTCGGTCAGGCAATCCCGGGAAGGACGGCGGTATGTGTGGTCGCATACCGTCGTAAAGACTAGACGGAGCGGTGGGTCCAGCCGCCCATCTGGGAGGAGCCCGATGGGGCAACGCGCTCGGAGGATTCCGGTTGAAGTCGTTTCGAGATCCCGGAGTCCTCCTTTTCAGCGCCGTGGACGGCCACCGGGGGGGTTTTAGTGCGGTAAAAATCCCACATAACCCTGCGTCGCTCCCACGGCGTCGGGTACCTTTTGAAGGTTTCCCCCTCGAAAACAAAAAAAAAAAAAAAAAAAAAGGGACCGACACAAGGTTATGTGGGATTGTTACCGCACTTAAACCCCCGGTGACCGTCCTCGGCGCTACAAAGAGGATTATTTATAACCTAGATTACCACATACAATACTCATAACCGAGAAGCGGGGATAATCTGATAGGTTAAATGTATGTATAGGTACATTTTGTTTTTTTTTACTAACGTAGCAAATGAGCGTGCAGTCCACCTAATGGTAAGTGTTCACTGCCACTCATGGACATCTGTAATTACCTACAAACAGAACATGGGTTCCATCTGAAGTCAATCACAGATGCGTTGCTACTTGCTACTCCCGAGGACTATGATGGTCGCCTCATGTGAAAGTGTGCCGGCAACCACACCCTTCTATCGAAACGCAATAAATGCTCCACGCTACAAATAGGTGGCGGTGGTACTTCCCCGGTCGAACTGCACTGGTTCTACCGCCTTGGAAATACCATTTAATAAGGTATACCAAGCAGTGAGCAGTGATAGCCTAATGGTTGAAACTTGCCCTCTCGATCGGGAGGTCCGAGGTTCAAACCCAGACACTCACCACTGATTTATGTGCGTATTATAAATTAATTACCACTGCTTCTCGGTGAAGGAAAACATCGTGAGGAAACCTACACGCCCGAGAGTTCTTAAAAAAAAAAGTTCTCGGAGTTGTGTGAAGTCCACCAATTCGCACTTGGCCAGCGCGGTGGACTATGGTCTAAACTCTCTCATTCTGAGAGAAGATCCGTGCCCAGCAGTGGGACAATAAATGGGAAGGTATACAAAATTAGTACCGCATCGGATCATATATCAACGTTATCGCCACAACAGTAATAGCTGACTATTAAAGTCGTCGTCACTTCCGTCAGCGATATTACTTTTACCATAAAAATACGAGCATAAATCTGAAAACTGTCAGAAGTTCCGCGTAGCTGCCACAGTACCTGCTCGCCCGGATTTGTACCGGCAACCTACTCTAGGGGTACTAAGCTGCTTTTCTGTATTGCGGATAGTTAGGGACGCTGCCCACTTTATGGCGATCATTTGAATGGTTATCAATCATGGTAATAGTTTACTACTCAGACGATATTGTGTTATGTGCTAACCCAAAAAGATTACTCTCCTTCTGACATGTAAAAAAACTCTCAAATAACGGCGTGACTAGTACTGTGCTTGACGACCCGCGTGGCGGAGGGGTCACCATAGGGTTCTATATCAGAAAAGCAGTGGGTTTCGGGTTCGATGCCAGGCCAGACCTTGTATCTGGATGATGAATTTAGATTTCTGTTTCTGTATACGTCTTCGTGTGTGTCCGTGGCACCCACGATACAAGAAGGTCCTAGCGAGGGCTTTGAATGTAGAAAACGATGATGCCTAGAATGCTAATAATGGCTGTTTTGAGGAAACTTATACGCATATTTACATATACTAGTCACCCGTCGCAAGGGTCGAAATTCGACCGTAATTTTACGTATGTTTTATGCATTATTTGAAAAAACATATTAGCATTCCCTACATCTACTATAATCCTGCGTAATTTTTTTACTCCTCCGTCTGCGGCATGTATCTTAAAAACGGATCACAAGTTTTACAGTTTTGTTTCACTTATTAATATATAGATAGATAAAAATACACTGGCACTGCTGTTTTTGTATGTATCATCATGTGTGTTCGTGATGCTCACTACACTGAGAATCGCATTTTTTGGCTATGAGCGTATTATGAGTTTAAATTTTAATGATTTATTTCTACAGCAAGTAAGGATAAGCTCGAATAATTAATTTTAACCAAAAATCAGTTCAACCATTTTAAGCCATATAAAAAAAATACATATATCAGATTTTTATATTATAATGCCTTATACATGCGCGTGGGAGAAGAAAAACAAGTAATATCATTAAAATTACTATAAAATAAACGTTAGATTAAAACCATTAGCAATTTGTTACACTTATTTTACTTTGTACAACTAAATACAATACAGTAAAGTGGGCGGATTCCTTTGTCAAACGTTATTAACTTTTGCTTGGATTTTTCAAGAAACATTTTCCAGTTTGTTGGTAAGAAGAGACTTAGAAAAGAGAAATAAATAAACTTTATTATTTAACAATGGCTGCAATTTCACGCTTAGACATTTGTGTCACAACGACTAAGGACATGTTTTTACTTTGGCATTAAGCGGTTTTATATAGAAATAGCTGTACCCGGCGAGCGTTGCAAATAGAAAAAAAATACAACAGAAACCTTCGTGAGATCATGATTAACAACTTTGCTAAAGATCATCACATGATCAAATGAATAGTTTATGACTCTATAGAAGACATACAGACAGACATTCATTTTTATATATAACTAGCTGTACCCTGCGCGCGTTGCTACGCCATCACAAAAAAAAACCTTCGCGAGCTCATGAATAACAACTCTGCTAAAGATCATTACATAATCAAATGAATAGTTTACGATGCTATAGAAAACATACAGACAAATATTTATTTTTATATAGAAGACTAAGTAATTCCTGCGGCTTCTCCGCATCGGTATCGTCTGTCACGGTCATGTAGTTCTGAAGTAAACTAAGGGGGAAAAAGTAAAAAAGACATTACATACTTACTAAAAATAATAAATACGTTTGTGCGCTTTACACGTTACAGCATTTCATATCCATAATATTTTGTACTATAGTGTTTTCTGTTGTAAAACCTAAGAAGTGGAGACATAATATATAAAAAAATATAATTTACAGATTAATTACACAATTTAAATAGTTGTCAATATTGTTTCATAATACAAAGTAAATAAAAAATTGGATGACCAAAATTAACTTACGTGTGTATTTTGAACAATTCATTACATTAATTTGTCACCTGCCTTGTTAGAAAAAGTAAAGAATTTGAAGAACAAATGCATACGGTTATGGCTAAGGTTAGATCTGCTTTTCAAGGCATACTACCATACATTTGTACCTTATTTAGCAAATAAAGATTTTGATTTGATTTGATTTGATTTACTATAAATTTTTCACGTATTTTGTACCACGAGAAACTAACTAAGCAGTTGCTATTTGAATTAACAATCACTGACATTATAATTGAGATTTCATTTCGAAACGTAACAGGTCTTATTAATTATTCCGGTATTCGCTTATCCTCAATTCTAATTCAGACTTAAAATAGATCGGCAAATTTTCCCACGAGAATTCCCGTACATTTTCGATGAGCCCAGATCTGGGTTTTCATGTTGTCAATTAGATTATTCGGCTAGGGCTAGGCTTACTCTATTTCGGATAGTGACCAGAATGACGTGTTAGCGCCAGTCTCAATGGCAGAAAACTAATTAGTAGAATGAACTTAGAAACAAAATTACAATACGGAAATACACTTTTAGTGAAACTGCAACTGCGAAGATACTGCCGGTACACTTATTCCTAGCGTATAACAATTCGTTTTGATAGAAATCTGCGATTGTCAGCTGAATTTCATTTTAGTCCTTGAAAGTAACAACTCAGATAGGAATGTTTTATATGAAGTTGATCACAGACTTCCACGAGCCGCAGTGACCACTTCACACCCTATATAATGTTTTCATTTTATTTTATTTCTATTTCATAAAATCGGTACTAGTTGTTAACTTACCGAATACAGTCATGTGCTTCGTTTTCGCGTCCTCCGCGTAGAATGTGGATACCACGCACGTGTAGTTCCCGGTCAAGTCAGTATCAATTTTGACTATACGTATGGCTCGGTACATGTGCTTGGGATCATTGGACGCCTCGTACGACAGATCCACTCTGTTTCTCAAGAGGGCGATGGCTTGGGGCGGATATGATGCTATCCACTGGTATATCAGGTTGTATCTGGTCTCGAAGAACCATTTCACCATTAGCCCAGTGGTGATATTCTCGAGCGTGTACTCGCAGTCAAGTATAATTGTATCATGGACGCCGTATTGAATTACTTCTGGAACAGCCAAATTCAATATTTTTGCCCCCTGTAATCCTGAAACAAATGAAAAGGTTTTATGAAATTTGTACATTATCAACAATATCTGTTAAGCAAAACTCAAACGCTTTAAAATAAATTATTTAGTGCTAAGAGGGATGCTCACTTATATACGCGTGTCGTATGAATAATAGAAATAGATATTTTGACCTAACGCGTAGATGATACATTCCCCAACATTACGAATAGACAATTGTACGTTGAAACTACATATCCAAAAAACTAGTATCATGCCCTTATGTTTTATCCTCTTGCGTGTAAGTTAAAGAATCGAATCAGATGTAACGTCTGATGTAACTCAATTGCGCATGAAATAGGTCTGTATAGTTCGCGTCATGTAAAAAGAACGCTGGATGAAAGTGGAGGGAGTGTGTTTGCGCATCGGTACACTCGCGCTCGAAAGTACTATATGTTTTATTTGCCTATAGCTCATGGTTTCGTATATTTAATTTATTATTGGTACATTAAAAACAAACTACATAGAATATCATTAAACATAATTAAAAACATGTTAGGATTTAATAAAGTATAATGTTTAATCTAATTACAAAAATTAAGATAATTTTGAAACTCTTCCAAATTATCAACTTCATTATTATCAGCCTCTCTCTTCATAAAACAATATACGTCATATATTATTTTTCTCACTTCTCTGTGTAAAAACCATATTTGCGTAACTAAAAACTTTTGTGCCCCACAGTATTTTATTAATGAACGCAACGTAGTCACAACGCGGGAAGCAAAATTTGACTGACTAACCAATGGCGCACGGGCATGCAAGCGGTGGGTAACCTCCTCGCCCCGCGCCTCACTTCAAACCACCAAAGAGACCCATAAATCGCCTAATGCGCAGCTTGCTCGCTAGCGTTCTTTTTACGTGACGCGACCTATACTCGTGTTATATAAACATTGCAAACACTTTTTCATTGCAGTGTATAGTTAAAGTAAAATCACTGAGCATGCAGGATATCCTTGCGTGGTGCTAACTTGAAAAATCTTATGTTTTATCAGACATCCTGGTTTGACTTTATCTCGTTATTTAAATGGCTTCGGGCTAGAATTCCTTCTATAATGAACATACCCATAGATATAGACATTAACATTGCACATGAACGTAATTGAATATATTATTATTTTAGAGTTAGTAACATTACTTTTTCATTTCAACCCAAAAGCCCTCGGCTTATTCTCTTTTAAACCCAGCTGGATGACTACGAGTGAGTGGCTGGGATTAAAAATACTAACAAAACAACGTCGTTGAAACACTCCGGTCCATACGGGGCTAAAATTTATACAATGTTTGATAAAGAATTATGTATTATATTATATTTGTAGCATTATGTGATCCCTGAAACGCCATCTTTATGGATTACTAAATGAACCACGCAGATTCGCCCGCGTTTAAATAAATCGATGTATCGATTTTCCCGGGGAATAAGATATTCTCCAACAGTAAAAAGTAGCCTATATGTTAATTCAGAGTGTCGGCTAACTCCCTACCAAATTTTATAAAAATCGCTCCAGCCGTTTAGACGTGAATAAGTAACAAACATACACACTCACAAACGTTCGCCTTTATAATATTAATATGATGTGTAAATACATGTTAGGTGGCTCTTTGGGTACGGATCCCGAAACCCCACACATTTTGCGAGTAGATTTTAAAGATATTTTTCTAACGCTTAAAACACGTCAAATTCCTATTTCAATGATTAGAAAATTATTTTATGCAAATCTAATATCGAATCTTAAATAATTATATCGATTGAAATATTTATTTCCATTGAAAAAAAAACTAAATAAACAACATTCATACATTACTTTAGTTCGTCTTTGAATTTATTTACGTATGTTGCTAGATAAATTTATTACACTGCATCCTATTCCAGTCGGACAATAAATTTCATGAGGCTCCAATTTCCAATCTTAGCGGGTACTAAAGCTTGCTTGAACAAATGCCAAACTTATCTCTCCTCTATGGTCTTCAGTACAACTTCCGAAGTTTAATGGTTTAAGCTGTTTTTTTAAAGAAATAACTTGAAGGACACTCTTGCAATGGGATTACCTTATATATTGAGATCATTTCTTATATGTATACTAAAAATGTTACTCGTCGGCTTTTCCCGCTTCAGTCTACCATATTAATGGGTATCTTATGTATCTAAATGAGTGATAATTTTTTGCGATATCCATGGTAGGGTATGGTTGGACTCATAAACTTTGCATTTATAATACATATTACTAAGATAAATTACAGTTAGACTACCGACTCTAAATTAATTTCGGTAGACTTCTTTTAGCTTACAGCGGCATCATTACTTCTTATATTTTGTTCTTTTTAACAAGAGTATTATTGAGTTTTGTTTTGATAAGATAGACGTACCAATGTCAATAATTATTCTGTTTCAAATTTATTTTAATTTGCCCAATGATTTTGGAGACCAGCGCCTACTTAAGTCTTCAGGGTACGTGACTCAAACTAACCCCTAATAAGTACATTCGTATCTATCGGTCCGGCCTGTTCAAATGTACTGCGCTAGTTAAATTGAAATTTGATACATATCTACGGCTCCTGCATAAAAAACCAAAATGAGAAAAAGGAGGATAACAAAACGGGAGGAGGAAAATTTTGACCTGGTGCCTATGTCATCCTTCCTCTATCGCACCACTCGCAGAAAGATGAAGTTCCATCCGCGTCAATTGGACCCGTGGCAGTCCTATACGCTTCGGTTTGCACGGTCTTTCCTGCCACGAACGTGCAAGATTTGGAATGAGTTTCCTCCTGAGGTATTTCCGTAGTGCTACGACATGGGGCTCTTCAAGAAACGTGTAAAAAGTGCTCTTCTTCAAAGCCGGCGATGCTTTGGTGACTCCTCTGGTTCTGCAAATGTCCATAGATGACGGCGAAAACTTCCCATGAGGTGACCTGTCTGCTTTATCATTAGGTACAAATATAAAAAAACACAGTCTATTAATTCTTTCATTTATTTTGACTTTTTATGGTAAACGCTTCTTATCGATATTACGTATTATACTCATATCAGCTATCAAAACAGATAACGTTGACGTGATGTTTTCTAACAATATAAAGGCATATGTAGCATGGACTTAATCTCCAAGGACGATAACAAAATAGGACGAGGATGAAAAGCCTCTTTGGAAAGTGATTTGAGACTTAGGCATGTGCAAGGAGTTCCTACGCGTTTGATCATACTTTGGGGATAATGTGTTCGATATACTTCATATGTCGAACCTTATGTGGGGCAATAAAGTTACCGAGTATGATGTAAACTTACTTTAATTTCCATTGAATGATTACTTGGTACAAAATGTGTGAGGGCGCTTGTTTTATTCGTTGGTCTTCTTAGGACAGTTAAAAAAATATATATTTTGCTGTATAGTCACGGTTTTGCATTTTAAACATCAATCGAGTAATGAGGTGCAATTGATATTAAAATTTCTTTATTCTAAATACAGATTCGAAATGCCAATTGACTCGAATGTACTGGTTGCTTTCAACGGATTTTTGTGACCATTTAAATGAAAAGTGTTGTTGTAAGTACTTTAGCACGTTAATTCTATATATTCTATAATATTATATAATATATAATATTCTTCAAAATAGACGGAAATGTACTTATTTAAAAAGGGTTTTTTACACTCACATTATAGAATAATCTAAAAGAAGCTCTAAAAATTCTTGCCAAAGCTCTCAATATTTAGCATTTTTTAACTACTATCCTAACTCAATTTGAAGCTTATTTTTCGGATACATTATAGTATTATTGCTCGTTTGACCTAAACAGGACAGAACTCGTCACTCATTGGACCTATTACGCTAAATACGTATGTCCCTACACTCCCTCAAGAGAGAAATTGGTCATCCACAGAACTCTACTAATGAGCTCATGTATTGTCCAATTAACGTTGATGATCAAACGGTTTAATTTAGTTTCATCCGTTTGTTTGGTTCAAATTTTGTAATGTAAAACTATCCCTTTTCGCGTTGACAGATTGATCTGATATAGCAGCGGAGAATATTGGATGCGTATAATATCAATATTATACGCAACTAAATATTTTATTTGTATAGCCGACCAATGCCGTAGATCTTAGATTTCCAGATTTTTTCACACTTGCCCGACACGCAATGTCCCAGAATGAATTCCCGGCCAGGTGGATTTTTTTATACGATTGAAGTAACAAAAGAGCATGCAGTCCACCTGCTGATAAATGGCTTGTACAGCTTTATATTGTAGCCTATACACATATCTAAATTAAAAATTTCAATGACTATGTGAGTTTGGGTGACACTAGCCAGTGTACTCGACTATATGTGTGTTTATGGCGTCCACGCCACAGAAAAAAATCCTGGTATAGAGCCATACATACAAAAAGTCATCTCCGCCTTCTTTAATAAAGGCTTTTAGGGTTTACATGGTTGCCATATCTCTTTCAACGTGGTTTTAAATCCTTATAATCCTTTCCTTAGCGTTAATACGGCACGCTTTTCGCGTTACGTTGTAATACTATTTAGTTAAACCTAGTACATTGCGTACCACGCATCTCGGTATAACAGAATGTATCATTGGATGCCTGTAATGTATACTGTGCTATGTTAAATTGTTGCTAAGCTTATTGCAACAATATATCCATAGTTAGCTTTTAGAGCCTGTTACGGACGACGGCGTCAATACATAAAATAAGTTAGAATAAGATAGGCATGTATTGTTATCCCACTCTAAATATACGCAATGTCAATAGATGTAAGAAAGAGACAGCGCTATAGGAAAGAAAGAGATGCAGAGTGGTGCCGTGTGCAAAAGTGGCTCGCACGTGATTGGTGGAGAGGCCGGTACCGCTGACTACCATACCCTGCTAATGTAAGAATCTTAATAGTACTTAAGCACGCCTAATGCATTGTTGATCATGTTGGGTATTTGGCATACATCAATAAATAAGATTGAAGAGCGAACTACGAAGTTTTTATTGAGACGCTACAATCTACACTCTACAATTTGGTCCTTCGAGCCGGATTCTGAAGATTTGGCACTCCACGACGGATTCAGAAGCGAATCTACTCTACGGCAGATTCAGAGGCGAATCTGCGCTACTCGAGTAAGGACTGCAGCGCGTCGGATTGGATACGCCGGTCGCTATGAACACGAGAAGCCGTGTTCGCTCCGAATCTGGATACAGCGAGCCGGAGTTACCAGTAGGCACTAAGAGTGTGCTTGCACCGTCACTGCACCGCATTTATGAAGACTCGCCGCAATCGCCGTCAACTGTAGCAGGAAGTATTCCCCAAGGGAGAAGATTGGAGTACTCTCCACCACGAGCAGCGAGAGAGACCGCGCCAGAGGCGTCAATAGGGACGTCCATTATGGGGCCGCCTGCACAACCAGTTAGCACTCCAATGAGACGTGAAGCCGCATCACCAATACGAAGACCTACGTCACCGGCGTTGAGCATTCACACTAACACGTCGAGAAAAAGCGCTGATGCAAGAATGAAGATGGCACAATACGAGGCAGAAAAGGAACTCGCGGAGCTAGAAGAAAAGCGACTGCGCATCAGAGAGAAACTCATCAAGGCACGACTAGCCGCCGAAGTGACAGCGATAGAAGCCGAATCAGAGTACAAATCCAGCATATGCAATGAAAGAGTACGGGACTGGGTCGATAGAAGCATAGAAGAACAACGACCATCAGCACCGAAATTCAGGGAAGAGCCACAAGAGGCTCACCCCCCCGTTAAAGAGCAACGGGGGGAGAACGCCAAGTACCAGGGCATTCAACGACTAGCCGACGCATTGGAAAAAATGATTACGTCTAGGCCGCTGCCGCGTCAGACAGTAGAACTACCCATCTTTACGGGAGCCGTCGCAGAGTGGCTACCATACAAAGCCGCTATGGAAGATTCTACGAGACTCTTCAAATTCTCTCCGACGGAAAATCTTCTGCGTCTACGAAACAGCCTACGAGGGGAAGCACGAGAAACTGTACTTTCGCAGTTATTCACCGCCTCTAGTCCAGAAGTAATTATGCGAACGCTAGAAATGAAGTATGGAAGGCCAGAATTTATAATTGATCGAGCAATGGAAGAACTCAAGAAGCTCCCTAAGCTAGGAAGTGCGAGTACTGATCTATACGAGTTCGCAGTCAAGATTCAGAACATAGTCTACACAATCAAGAGTATAGACAGAAGAGGCTACCTACAGAGTCCGCTTCTTGTTCGGGACGTCATGGACAAATTGAGTCCGCATCTCGTCAGCAAATGGGCGGAGTACGCAGCCAATAATGAAGCTCGTATTATAGAAGAAAACGAAATGATCGTCCTCTCAGAGTTCTTGATGGCCGAAGCGGATCTGATGATCAGATATACCCACACAACCAGACGAGGTGTTCCAGTACCAGTAAAAAAAGAAGTGGCTCCAAAACGGGCAGCTACTAGAGGCGTATACACTGCAGAAGGCATCACATATGAAGATGAAAGAAGATGCTTTATGTGCCAGTCCGAGGGACATTACACTCCCGATTGCGCCAAACTCAAGGCACTCGACACCAACGATCGCTGGAAATGGGCCAAGGATAACAGAATGTGTTTCAAATGTATGAAACGGAAGCACAACCGATTCTCCTGCAAAGCTAAAGCCTGCGGAGTTCACGGATGTACCTACCGACATCATGCGCTTCTACATAAGGAAAAGGCAACGGAATCGGCTCCTACGGTCAGCACTCTGAACGAATGCAAAACAGCCGACTCAACCGCACTAGTAATGAGCGTTACAGCAAAGAAGACATCTGCGGTATTGCTCAAGACCTGCAAGGTGAAGCTCAGCGGTCCACGGGGGGAGATAATTACGTACGCCCTCTTGGACGAAGGGTCCACGGTGACACTAATAGATGAAGTATTAGCTAACCAACTCACCGATGGCGGATCGAAGCAGCCTTTGAACATTAGAGGTATCAACGAGCAAAAAAGAATAGAGAGCAAGGCGATCGAGATCCGAGTGAGAGGTCTAAGAGAACAAGAAACATACACCGTCAAAGCCCGCACCGTACGAGGGCTACAGTTACATCAACAACGTATACCGCATAATTTAGAGCGGTATCCGTACCTGCGCAGTATACGAGAGAAGATCTGCACAGGAGAAGCCAAGCCTCGCATACTAATAGGGGCTGACAACTGGCACTTAATAGTATCGCGACAGCTACGCGCTGGCAAGAAAACAGAACCTGCCGCATCTTGGACAAAGCTGGGTTGGGTGTTGCATGGATCGGCACCAGGAAGAGCGATTTATCAAGACCAAGCAGCCGTACTTCACATCTCCACAAGTGACACACAATTACAAAAGCTCGTCGAATATTATTTCGACGTAGATTCCCTTGGTGTGTCGACCAAAGAGAGGGTTAACAAGTACGAGAAGAGGGCCAACGATATTTTCGAAGCAACTGCCAAAAGGAAGGAGGGTTATTTCGAAGTAGGCCTTCCTTGGAAGACCGACAACACCACACTCCCCGATAGCTACGAGTCAGCTTTAAGAAGACTACACACGTTAGAGAAGAGGATGACTAAGGAGCCCGCCTTTAAGGAAGTATATACGGCTCAAGTCACGAACCTTGTACAGAAGGGCTACGCGACCGAGTGCGATGGCAGCGAAATGAATAGCAATCGCAAATGGTTCTTACCTCACTTCGCCGTCACGAACCACAACAAGCCAGGGAAAGTGAGAATGGTCTTTGACGCAGCGGCCAAGGTGAAAGGAGTCTGCCTTAACGACTTCCTGCTAGAAGGGCCAGACTTATTGACTTCACTCACAAGAATACTGTTCAGGTTCAGAGAAAAAAGAATTGCCGTAACCGCAGACATCGAAGAAATGTTTCTCAGGATTAAAATAAGATCTGAGGACCAGCCAGCACAAATGTTTTTATGGCGGGACAAGCCCACCGATCCCCCAAGAAAAATGAAGATGGTATCGATGATATTCGGAGCAAGCAGCTCACCGTACCTCGCTCATAGCGTGAGGAATCGTAACGCCACAGACTTTGAGCAAGAATTCCCAGAGGCAGCTTTAGCAATTAAGGAGCGTCACTATATGGATGATTACTTAGACAGCTTCCAATCAGAAGACGAAGCTATTAAGATGGTCAAAGAAGTAATGTACATCCATCAGCGGGCCGACTTCAACTTGAGGGGGTGGAACTCAAACAATAAGAAGGTTCTTGCTAGCATTCCAGAAGAAAAGAGATCCCAGAACGTCGACGTACAGCTAGTGGCACATCACAAGGAGAAAACGTTAGGACTTCGATGGGACCCAGACTCCGACACTCTTACATTCAACACGGATATTAAGAGAGTTCCCGATGAAGTCAGGCTGCGACTAAGAGCTCCTACTAAGCGCGAAACCTTAAGCGCAGTTATGTCAGTGTACGATCCGCTGGGGCTCATCAGTCAGTACACCATCGTCGGCAAGATAATATTGCAACAATTATGGCTTAAGAAGGTGGACTGGGACCAAGAACTACCGCAAGAGGAAGCCTATCTTTTCGACGAATGGATAAAACGACTCCCAGATGTCTCAGCGCTAGTTATACCAAGGTGCTACAGTATGAACTTAACGCCGCAAGCCCATATAGAGCTTCATATTTTCGTCGACGCGAGTGAACAGGCGTATGCAACGGTGGCCTATTGGAGGATCGTATACAAAGACTTAACAGAAACCATCCAAGTAATGGCCAAGGCAAAGGTAGCTCCGCTAAAGATGCTCACCATTCCAAGACTGGAGCTTCAAGCGGCGTTGATTGGGGCGCGACTCGGAAACACGATAATAAAGGAACATACTTGGAAGCCCAGACGAGTAACCTATTGGAGTGATTCTAGAACAGTTCTGTGTTGGATAAGAAACGAGAAAAAGAAATATACTCCATTTGTCGCACACCGCCTAGCAGAGATCGCCGAACTCACACAAGCGGCTGACTGGCGGTGGGTGCCTACCACGCTCAACGTGGCAGACGACGCCACCAGATTTCAGAGCAATAAGATCGACAGTCACGATAGGTGGTTCACGGGGCCCCCATTCCTTAGGGCACCGGCAAACCAGTGGCCACAGGAGAGCGAGGATAACGAGACCGAGGAAGTGGCATGCTACGTCTATTCAGAAGATGACACTTACCCAGAGGACTCACTGCCCGATATCCGAAGGTTCTCCAGTTACTTAAAATTAATAAGAACTACTGCGCTAACACAACTCTTCATTGAGAAGCTGAAAGCCAAAAGGAAAAATAATATACATCTAGAAGTCGCACACCTGAGAGCGGCTGAACGACGTTGGCTTCAGAGAGCGCAGAGAGACTCCTTTAAAGAAGAGTTAATAAGGCTAAAACAGAATCAGCCGCTACCACGACGTAGTAGATTAAAGAAGTTGGACGCCGTATTAGACGACAACATAATAAAGGCAAGAGGCAGAATAGGTGCTCTAAATAGTACAACGCACTCGAACCAGCCAGCGATACTCGACGGACGGCACCCGTTCACTCGTCTGCTCATCGAGAATTATCATCGCCGGGCGGGTCACGCGAATAACGAACGAGTCGTCAATGAACTCCGACAGCAATACATGATTCTACATCTGAGGCCTACAGTCAAGAAGATAGCTAGAGAATGTCAGTATTGCCGCGTATACAAGGCGGCTCCAAAAACGCCACCGAAGGGAGACCTGCCTAAAGTGAGGCTGGAACCGGGTCACCGCGCCTTCACCTACTGTGGGGTCGATTACTTTGGACCTATGATGGTGACCATCGGACGAAGACATGAAAAAAGGTGGTGTGCATTATTCACTTGCCTTACAACGAGGGCAATTCACTTAGAAATCGTCCAATCACTCTCCACGGACTCTGCTATTATGGCACTAAGAAGGATGGCCGCCAGGAGAGGCTGGCCACGCGTCATATACTCTGACAACGCCACCAACTTCAGGGGAGCAGACGTTGAATTAAGAAATGTTTACGAGTCCTGGATTACGGTGCTACGAGATTTCAGTCTGCAATATAACACCGACTGGCGTTTTATACCACCGGGCGCGCCGCACATGGGAGGAGCTTGGGAGCGCTTAGTGCGTTCAGTAAAAGTAGCACTTAGCACTACGCTTAAAGAAAAGGCGCCCAAAGAAGAGGTACTGCAGACATTAATCACTGAGGCAGAATACAGCGTGAATGCACGACCACTCACGCACGTCTCCGTAGAACCCGACGATGAAGAAGCCCTGACGCCAAATCACTTCCTTATCGGCTCATCTACAGGACTACCACGAACGGGGCCTTGCACCGAGGCGGACCGCAGCACCTGGCGAAGAGCGCAAGCGCTAGCGGACCAGTTCTGGCAGCGATGGCTTCGAGAGTACTTGCCAACACTCATCCCGCGGGGGCAAGCGAGCACTGTAGTTCCGCAACTTCGAGAAGGCGATCTCGTCATGGTGGTCGACAGCACGCTGCCCCGCAACACTTGGCCGAGAGGAGTCATCGAGCGAGTGCACCCGGGATCAGACGGCATCATCCGGTCTGCAGATGTCCGCACTCAAGGAGGCGTATTCAAGAGACCTGCGACTAAGCTCGTCGTCCTACGGATGAAAGAGGCTACGACGTGTCTGCGCCGGGGGGAGAATGTTACGGACGACGGCGTCAATACATAAAATAAGTTAGAATAAGATAGGCATGTATTGTTATCCCACTCTAAATATACGCAATGTCAATAGATGTAAGAAAGAGACAGCGCTATAGGAAAGAAAGAGATGCAGAGTGGTGCCGTGTGCAAAAGTGGCTCGCACGTGATTGGTGGAGAGGCCGGTACCGCTGACTACCATACCCTGCTAATGTAAGAATCTTAATAGTACTTAAGCACGCCTAATGCATTGTTGATCATGTTGGGTATTTGGCATACATCAATAAATAAGATTGAAGAGCGAACTACGAAGTTTTTATTGAGACGCTACAATCTACACTCTACAGAGCCCTTGGAGATAATGACAAGGTTGAATTTAACGTAAGCATGGAAACGACGTTAAGTTTGACGAAGGCAATTTTATTTGATATGGAAGGTTCTGTCTACATAAGATAAGAGTAAATGACCTTTAGAATACTAAAGGTTATGAATATTCTGTTCAACAAAACGCCTTATAACGCTTTTTACACTTACAACCCCCACATAGAATATTCTCATATGTTGTGGGTACCATATACGCCCCCAACACGAATACACACGCAGACCCCAAACAAGAAATTACATTAATCATTCAAATACTTGCTTGGCCGGAGACCAAACCCGGAACCCAAAACCTGTCAGAGCGATATAGCAACAGCTCCGTTACGCGTCGTCCTCGCGCGTCGTTCTTAATACGATTATAATCTTACTTCACAAATTAACTTCGTGCCAATATTTACTTCTAGGTTCAAGTGGTCTGCATACATACGCTTACCTCTTGACTTTTATAAACAAAAAAATAACATTGAAGCAGAATTGGCAATAGTATTTTTTTTATGTGATTGAAGTGGCAAACGAGCCACTGCCGCCCATGGACATCTGTAATCAACTTCATACAGAATATGGGTTCCATCTGAAGTCAACCACATATGCGTTGCTCTTCCTGGGGACTATGATGGTCATCTCTTGTGAAAATGTGCCGGCAACCACACCCTTCCATCGAAACATAAGAACTGCTTCACGCTATAAATAGGTGTAGAATAGTCTACAATATTTGTCAATCAACCTTGTCCACCAATTCGCACTTTTTTTTTTTATTTTAAGTGGGTAATCCTCCTGGATACCCAGCCACCCGGGGCGGCAGCTGGGTTATGCCGGACTCTTACCGGCTAAACCCCCACTGTGTTTTCTCCTCGCACCGTACGGCGGGAACACGGGTAAGCTTTCGCAGTCATCCGCGAACCCGCCGGTGCCTGGCCGCTCCCGCAGCCCCTCCTCGCGTGGAGCATAAAGCTCCCCTCCAACAGCAAGGCGCGCCAGAAAACACAAAGGCGCGCCTTACCTCCAAGGCCCCATCCGCAGGGCGACGGTCCAACCCCGAGACCGCCACCCAGGGGCCGTGGGCATGGCAAGCCGACACCCGCAAGGCATCCCTACAGGCATCGACCAACCACACCCAGCGGCGGATCCGTTCTTTGGTTCCGCCGCAAACCACCAAACGGCCGCAGAGGATAGGGAGGACGGCAACGACACACCGCATCTCCTCTTCCTCTGCGGCCCCACCGCCAACGCATCTGACGGTGCGCCCCCGTTCGGTCGCGGGAGATAGGGTGCACGGCAACGACACACCGAGACACCTCTCCTCCCGCGACCCCTCCCGGCTGCAGAGGCCAGAAAACACCGACCTCCACAGCCCCCTCGGATGCGTCCGGAGCGGGCCCTCAGCCAAGCCCGCTCGGAGCGTCCCCTCCCTGGGATCTTTCTTGGCTTCACCGCGGCGCCCCCAGCCACGGTTACTGAGCCCCCTCACCACGACAAGGTGGAGATCCCTGCAAGGGGGACCAATTCGCACTTGGCCACCGCGGTGGACTATGGCCTAAATTCTCTTATTCTGAGAGAAGACCCGTGCCCAGCAGTGGGACAATAATGGGTTGACGAGACTTGTCAATCTTCACATTATAATTTGCCGTGCAACACTCTGAGTTAGAATATGCTCTTGTCTATAAGGACTGTTATAAAAAGAGCCTTTTTCTAAAAACTAGGACGAGACAACGTACTGCTTCACTCTTATATGACTGTGCAATCTTCAACATTTCAATGGAACAAGGTGTTTTATTTGTTTTACATTCAAAAAGAGGGACAAACTTCATTTATCTTTTTAACAATCATTTAACTTCATTAGATTTTTTCTACTATTTCTGGTCGGTTAAAATTGAAGTATAATGGTTGAAGCTTTAATGGACCGATGTTAACGCCTCAATCATTATACTTTAATTTTGCTAGCTAATTAGTGGATTGCTAAGTGGTACGACTTTCGGCTTTTTGCATTCGGTGACTGTAATAAATAGATTTGTTTGTATGCCAGTTCCACATCTTCAATTTTTCGGAGATGTAATGACGTTAAGAGTATTTTTAGGAATAGTTATATATCTACGTTACGTTTGGTAGGTCCTAAATATAATGAACATGTATCTCGAATTTACCTATCCCCATTTGTTCCGACTCGCTTTTTTTATCCGATTGAAATAGCAAACTATATGCAGTCCTGATTGTAAGTGGTCACTGCTGCATGGACGTCTGTAAGAAACTTTATATAGAACATGGGTTAAAAAGTCAACTAGCGATGTATTCCTATTCCCAAAGAATAAGATGGTCCGCTTTTATAAAAGTGTTATCTTAACACCTTTGGACTTTATCTTATGAGAATAAAAGAAAATTGCCCGTACTAAGTGGATAGACACCGGTTGTGTTACATTCTTATTAATGTAACGAATTTTACACTTCAAAGAGGACTTCGGGATCTCCAAAGGAAAGCAACTGGAGTCCTCTGATCGAGCGTTGTCCCATCGGGCTCCTCCCAGATGCTGCGGCTGATGCGTCTTTACGACAGAATGTGATCACACATCGCGGGGTCGTCTGACCGAACGGTACAAGCTCCCACTCTAGCAGCCCACAACCCCGGAAGCCCCTTTTAGAGATTAACACATATGTAGATATTCGTTATCGTGGTAGATGTGTCCGAAGCGGGCGAAGCTTTCGTTAGTTGTCCTTTGAGGATAGGTGTATCATAATATTGGTATAACAAGATTTATTACGATCGTTCTGAGAGAAGACCCGTGCTTAGTAGGGGGAATAATGGGTCGACGAGATTACGATCGAAAGAAATCATTTTCAACCTTAATTCCTAGAACCTATATTATTACCAAAAATCTTTTCAAATCTTTATTTATTGCTTCGAAAGAATCATCTGCTTCTCTCAAATCTTTATCTGTAGTGTCTTTATTCATGCCAACCCCTGTCATTTTATATTTGCTATTATCCCTTTTTCCAAGAAATAGGGAAGATTTCGGATATATTAAAATACTAATAGTATATCCCGTTTACAAGTTTAAATCGGTACCATTTTTTGGCCAGCGATTGCATTTGATATGATATTTTTTTTATTTATTTCGCATTATAATATTTAACAAGATATTAAAACGTTGGCGCCACAATCATTTTGATGTTCCACAAGGAAGCCTATGCTTGCCCTTTCTTTTTTAAGTTACATTTAGTATAGGAGCAAAAAACATGAAATATTGAACTACTGTTAATTCACATTCCAATGACTTCCACTGAACAGTTAATATAATATGTTTGTCATAAACTATTATTTTTTCATGTTTATAAAACAGTAGTAAAGTGTTTATAAAAAACGCTTTCTACACTCATAGCCCCACAGTAGGATTTTCTCCTGTGTTGTGGATGCCATGGACACACACAAGACGAATACATAAACACCCAGAGCCAGAACACGAATCTAAACTCATCATTCGAATACCTGTCTGGCCGGGAATCGAACCCGAGACCCACTGCGTGTCAGACCGGTATGGTAACCGCTGCGCCACGCGGGTCGTCAAACATAAACAAGTTATAGAAATATGTGTTTTATTTTAGTTGTTTTTTTTTATTAAAACTATGACAACAAAGACTTGAGATTATATAAAGTTACATTTAGCTCACTATAAAATTTATAATACATATATATCGTCTAAATTATTATCATCTCCCTCAAGTGTAACGTATTCACTCCTGAAAATGCTACAAAAAATATTTTTGGTTTGAACCTCAAATTTAATTAAAATTTGTGTCACCTTTGCATATGACCTTAAATTGCCCCACATTTTCAAGTGCCGCTAACCAAAAGGTCACGATATAATATTTCCCAGCGGAGACCCCTGAGCCACCCTCAGCTATTAATAATGGGTTTTCTTCGCAACACCATGCATCTGACAGTAACGCTCGCACTTTTACTTTATCATTCAACGTTTCTACCGCTTTTTACCCGACTTTTTCTGGCGTATGTATGTACGGACATATGTTTATTTATTTGTACGTATATCCATTTCCTTGGCACTCGCAACGACCCAAACGGCTAGTCGGATTGTAAGGTTTGGCATATTATTGGAATTTACTTATAGTCCGGTCAATTTAGACATAAACGTTGTAGTCAACTGTAACTATAATTCCCGGAAAACCAAATATTGGTAGAGAGCTGGGGCTTATCATTATAAATAAAGTTTTAAAAATACCATCGACCCTGTATGCGTCAAAAGTTATTCCAGGTCAAATGTGAAAATTTGAGGGTTTTTGGTTTTTTCTCGAAAACGGTAAGTTTTATAAAAAAAAATCTCAAGTCAATATTGTAGTTCTTAATTTTTTCCACAAAATGGTGTACATATTTTTTTACGTAAGAGTTACCATTCTTGAGATATCTCGATTTTAAGAGTCACATACCTACATGATATGCACCTAAGCCACGTAATCGTATATAATATACATACATACCACGCACTTAAGACAAGTATAAATACCAATTTGTAACTCTTTTATATTATACTATTTTAAAAACATTTATTCCAAATATTTTGGCGGGATTTTCCTCGATTGGTCTCGATTTTTTCATCAAAATTAAATGTTCCGCGCGGGACTGTCTAAGTCCCGTTTTTCGGAAAGGATCGGACAATTTTGCAAATATAAGTGGAACTTAAATTTCTCGACCAACAAAAACCGTCGCCAAACCTATACCACTTTAAGTCGATTTGCAGTTTGTCGACCAAAAAAAGGTCGCCAAGTCTTCCGGCCGCCTACACCAAGGAGAGGCGTAGAAGGGTCCTACGAGTTGTAGCGCCTCCGTACGTCCTGTAGCGAAAGGACATGTCCCGCTTTTGACTACGAAATCTCACTTTTTTCACCCAAAAAGTTCCCAAATCCCAACTAAATAAAAGAAATCTGGCAACAACGCCACCACACACCCTTCACACTGCACACTGCAGCGCTTAATACTGATTTTATTAGGAAGAAGTAAGTGTGAAGATGATGTTCCTGAGTCGATCACAAAGAGTTCCACCACTTTCATACTATAAAAATTACGCTTCGAATAAGTCTTAAGTGTTTTACGCTTAGTATGTTTGAAAGCACAAGTCTGTTTCGTCGATAACGATCCAAACAAATACTAATATTCTAGTATCACTTTTGTCTGAGGAATATTGTCCTCATTTAATACACTTCGTTAAGACGATAGTTCTCAGATTTCCATAAAGTGGGCTCCCATCCAATCCGTAACATGAAGTAGTTGCTCTAGAACATACTTCACAACCGTTTAAACAATCCCCATCGCACAAATAGTTCCTAATTTAATAAATACCGTAGACCAAGTTTTCCGATTTAATTATTAAAGTCAACAAAGTGGACGTTCTATAGAGGAGGTTAGTTCTATCAAGGAGGATATCGTAAAGCAGTTCTAGTTTTAGCTAGAAGCTTGTAAATGCCCAATCATATGCATAATGTTTATATGAGATGAACATCTTAGTCGTCAGCGGTAGTCACTTTATAAAAAACGGATAACGGACTTTATAAAAACTACAGACATTCACGTCAGTGACCACTTACCCTAATTTAGCCTCTTATAATAATAAACTCTTTTAAATGTACATAAAAATATGAACAATATTATTAAGCAGCATAAAATTTCAAGCGCAGAATTAATTCTATAGAAATTAGTAATAACCGTTTCTTTAGCAAACATTTAAGGAATCCTTTTTAAATTAATTAATTTGCTTTGTTACACAAAAATATTGTTCTTGAGACAAAAGGAGCATAGAATGTAGGTCATACCGTCCCGAAGTTACTTCGTGGATGGCTTGGCTCGGTTCCCTAGAAATGTCGACTGATGACCCTATTTCTTGGTATGTTAAGATTTCCAGACTACGTAATTTAAACTAGTGGCTCGTGGAGTTTAGAGTTTGAATTATAATAATACCACTGTATCTTAATAGAACAGTGTTATCAGAGGGATAATAATAATAGATTAACGACGACACTATATCTCAGAGGAATTTGGTGAAAGGAACCCGCGTGATGATAGCCAACTAATTCAGCAATACTGTATGTTGGACCTGTAAAAGTACGGAGTACGGAGACAAAAGACAGAGAAGGAACAAATAATAATTTGTTTATATATAAATTAACTTTTGCAGATATATAAAATAACATGAATGTTTTTTTTTATTTATTAATGAGTGAAGCAAAAACTTGTGATCCGTTTTTAAGATACTTGCCGCAGAAGGAGGAGTATGAAATTAATCAAGGTTATACTTGATGTAGAGAAGGATTACGCAATGTTAATATTATTTTTCAAATAATGCATAAAACATATATAAAATCAACTAAAAACAACATATGAATAACAACAATAACAAGATATGAAATGTTATCAAATGTAAAAATACATTTCATACATTTGATAACATTTCATATCTTGTTATATCCCGTCGCAACGGTCGAAATTCGACCGTAATTGAAATTATAAACTAAACTTCATATTGTCTAAAGTAGCACGAATAAATTCAAATAAATTGTAATAATTTTCAAGTTATTTTGAACGCACCAGTTAAAGTACTGGTTTTATATTTTGATCTTAAACACATTATTAATGATAGTTTGTGATGATTTATTTGTATTTATTACATTTCACGCAAAAACTACAAATTGCATTTCGTTGAAATTTGACATACATACAGTTGGAGCGCTGGACTTACCCAGAGGGCAGGTACGCATTACCATGACAAACAAAAACAAATTAGTGGAGGCCACGAGAATAAGCCAATAATAATATAATATGGATTTACTAACAATATACTTTGACGTCCATTTATCTTGAAGCTTAATGATATGATATTGTATTGATAGTATACAAAATACAATGTGCACATTTGAGTATATTAATACAATATGTCGTAAATTTTTACATTAGTGTAGTGCTTATTATGCTTTGCTCGTGCTAAATCAAAAAGTGCCTTTTCTAACTTCCTATTGATTTTGAATGCTACCGTCCTTGTTTTATTGCAGAATCTCACACAGAGATATTCTTATGTATTTCGCCTAAAGAATAACGAAAAGCGGGAATCATATTATTTTTCAAATCTTCCTTTTTCAAAGCAATTTATTACGATCTTTAAATTTTGGTACAAGAAAAAATTACCATAACACAATTTTCGCAGAAGAATTCTTGAGAATAATAGGAAGGAATTGAAGATAAATATAACACAATTTGTTTAACCAAATTAGCGGAATTTATACTGCTCCTATACACTTCGGTTAAATATCTGGAAGATTTTAAATAACAGAAGAAAGCTCATTATATTTATGGGAAAAAATTCCAATCAGATTCAGAATATCGTTTTGTTTGAATGAGATTGGACTAACAAACGAGCTAGTAGTCTACCGGATGGTAAGTGGCCACTGCCGCCCATGGACAACTGTAAACAACTTCATATAGACATGGGTTCTACCCGAAGTCAACCTCAGATGTGTTACTCCACCTGACGACTAAGGTGGTCTCCTTATATAAAAGTGTGCCGGCCACCACACCTTTCCATCGAAACACAAGAAATGCTTCATGCTAGAAATAGGTGTGGTGGTAGTACCTACCCTCCTACTACATGATTTCTACCATCTATAAAAGGCTCTACATAATGCCAAGGTAGGCTACCGAAGGGGTTTTACTGCGGTAAATTCCACATAACCAAAGCCCTGTGGTAGCTTTTGAAAGTTCCGCCTCTATTAATAAAAAAGGTTCCCTTTTTGCCTCACTTAATTTGAAGTATACGTAATAGTTACAAAGTCACAAAATGGTATATAGGTATGACATCACTTATAGGTGATGTCATACCTATATACCTAATATATGATTACACATACCTGTATGTTAAAAATTGCAATATTGTATTTTCAAAGAATGTCTTGTAAAATCACAATATATCGAAGAAAATTTATAACATTTCGTTAGTCACATGGAATGTTTAATATTCATATATTACTTATTACATTAAATAAATCCACACTACAGAAACTCTCATAGATTGTCGTACACAAACAAAATAAAAACATCCCTTTTCAAGACACAACCATGCTCATAATTTAAAAAAGCAAACGATCCGAAGGATCCACTGAAGTTTACTTCGTCATTTTTCGTGTTATTACGAAAAGCAGACCCTTTGTCAGTCTGTACAGTACATTTGCGAAGGCAGCAACGATTCCTGATTTGCATGATTGCTATAGCGTCAATTTGTTTATGATGGGAGCAAATGGATACGTTCCTATGCAAACGATCTGTATCGCAAATAGAAGCAATACGTAGCGCTGAGGGAATGAAATAAGGACTATAGTAGCCTGTGCGAGAAATTGAGAATCAAACTGTGTTTCGTATTGCATACTTCTATCAAAGGCCCAGAACGTTTAACTGTTTCCAAAATAACCGTTCACGTTTATTTGCCCATGCTCAACTATGTGTGGATATTAATTTTTATTATAGATCCACCAAATTCGTTTAGAAACCATTATTGTCCCACTGCTGAGCATGGGTCTTCTCTCAGAATGAGAGATTTTTCGGCCATAGTCAACCGCGCTGGCTAAGTGCGAATTGTTGGACTTCACACACTTCCGAGAACTTTTTTTTCTAAGAACTCTCGGGTGTGTAGGTTTCCTCACGATGTTTTCTTTCACCAAAACGCAGTGATCACTAATTTCTAATACCCACATAAATCAGTGGTGCGTGCTTGGGTTTGAACCTCGGACCTCCCGATCGAGAGGGCAAGTTTCAACCATTAGGATATCACTGCTTTGCAACGTATAACACTTTGTTATTAATTCAAAATAATGATTTTATTTCTGTGGAAATACAATACATGCAATGAGATTGTTCAGTGAAAATCCAATGCATTTGGTATTCCAGTACAGTTGATTATCAGTTGATTGCAGTTGATATCCAGAATAATAAACCATAAAACATGGCAAAGAAATCGAAAGAACTTATCCTTATTTAAACAGGAAAATGGTGAAATTCATATGAATGGCAAGATTGATAAATTTTAATATATCTGGCCATTCAACGCTAGTAATTGGATCAAGGAATCATTAAATACGATTTAGGGGTATTTATGAAAAGACTATTGGAGAAATATTCGATGTAAAAATGTTATTGCTCAGCTTTGCCCGCCTTTATAAACGGTATAACGGTTCATATACTAAATATGTGTGTGCAAAATTTCAGCGAAATCCGAACGATAATTTTTGCTTGGAAGATGAACAAGTAATACAAACATGCTTACAAACTTTTGTATCTTTTGATAAAAAAAAAAACTTAGGACGCAGATACTAAGACACTATGTTTGGTTTGAAGTCATGTCAATTTACCACATTGGTAAATTGAAATGCTTTCATTGTCATAATATTTTTTTGTTTATTAAGTGCACCAATATTTTCAAAATCATCCATGAACATTAACAATGAAAACCGAATAACGTTAAAAATGAAGTATGCAAAATGAAATTTATATTGAAACTTCCTATCGAATAGTTAATTAAGAGGTTCCAATTTAATTTTAAACTGAAGTCCGTTGTCGCCTCAAGCACTTCTTCATTCATCGGAAAAATGTAATACGGAAGCAATTTTAAAATCGTCGTTTTTTCCTGATCATCTGTACATTTTCTCATCGGTCCATTATTGTCACAATTTTTATTACAGTTTCTTATTACTGCCTTAATTGATTATTAGAAACTCATTACTTTACCCGTGACCTAATTATATTTATTTATTGTTCATTCACAATGACTACCTCTGTGGCAGAGTAGTCAACATGCCGGTTTTACTCGCGATGGATCCCGGGTTCGATCCCAGGCAGATTTCTAATTGATGAATTTAGACTCCTGTTCTGATTCGACTCAGAAAATTCTAATGTAAGCCTATGCATGTAGAAAGCATTGAAAGGAAAGCGTTAAACGTTCTTAGAGTAGGTATCATAATTCAAGTTACCAACTTAAAAAATGTCCATTGTAATGTTACATTGTGGCTTTTGTATTTACTAGATAATTTCACTAGTATATTGGTAAAATGCATCTACCTGTACTTTTGTTGATGAATAAGGGTTATTATTACTATTATTATTAATTATGTGTATATATATGAACGTAAACTGTACGTAACTGTGTGTATATGGCGGTGGTACCTGCCCAGTCGAACTAGGCTGGTTCTACCACCTGGTGCAAATACAAATTAAGTACGTATCTCTTCGTTCTGTTAGCAGGTGCGTACAACAGTCTTAATAAACCCACTTTATTATCTGTCTGTATAAGTATCAGATAATTTTTTGACACACATGATAATTTTACATGAAATAGCGCTGTTTTTTTTGCCTATTCCCTTGAAGATTATTCTTGTCTCAAAGATTTCGAGCAAGTCCATCCATAATCTACATAATTATGAAGTCAAAAACTGGAGAGCACTTTAAGTTTCATGTCATTTAAAAACTTGCTGAAACCTTAGTTACAGCCTAGACATCTTTTCCTCGCGTCGAATAAAAAAACTTTTATATTCTGTTTCTCGCCGCAGCACTTTTAGTTACAATCAAAAATTCAACTTGGTTTTTCATAGTTAATCAAAGCCAGCCGTTAAAGTATTAAATGTGACCAATTTATGAATTGCTGGAATATGAATTTTATTTTCGCGCTTTACTTTCAAAGGGATAAAATATTTTGATTGAGTCGCTGCAAAACTTTGCGTGCGCCATTTTCATTTTACGAAAACGTCAGTAAATTTGAAACATTCATTAAGGTTTCATTACAAGATATACCTGGAGTATAAATTCTAGTAATAAATATTAAACTTTATTCTGAAATTAAGTTCCTTAATAAACTTTTAATTGACTTAGCCTTATGAAATAATGGTGAATGTCCTATGAACTCTTTTTAAGCTATTGCATATCTTTTATCGCGTGCTACGAGCGCGGCGACCGAATCCAAAAATTCCGTAACGAATAAAACCTAACAACCTACTATGTAGCGCGGCCGAGCGTTCGTTTAACGTGTAT
The DNA here is from genome assembly GCA_949699795.1 of Spicauda simplicius. NCBI lineage: Eukaryota > Metazoa > Arthropoda > Insecta > Lepidoptera > Hesperiidae > Spicauda > Spicauda simplicius. Next base: position 953,905 of record OX453057.1, on the reverse strand, counting down.
GTATATTGTACGACAGTACGAAGCTCGCCCGGATCGAGACGATCTGCTCGGAAATCGGACGAATATGTAAGCCGCTGTTTGTGAGAAAGTATATAGTTTCAAAGAAAAAAACTTGAATTAATATCAAGGATAAAAGTACTGCTAAATGGATAAATAATTATAATTGCACAAGTCAATAAGAAACCTACATAATACTGAAAAAAATAGTTAATCAAAACAAGATTTTATATTTTCAAACTCTATAGGATATGCTTTATCCAAACAGCATTTACAAAGGCATATACAGCTTTCATTGCACAGCAACTTTAAGCATCTGCGAAACCTTTTTTTGAGCGTCTATTAAGCTTTGTGGGGCATTTGCCCTTCTTCTTTATAGATGGTGATCTCTCTATAGGTATAAAGCGAGCGATTTATGAAGTAGCATCCTCAGATTCAGACATTTCCTGCAGCTAAGACAAATTTTGAGCATTCATTTTGTTAATATTTTTTTTATAACACACGATATATACTTTTAAATTCTGAAATTAAAGCGTTTTTTTTAATTTTCAATATAAATGCAACATTAATAATAGTTCTCACTGCAATTTCACTACAAATACATGACACAATTTTAACTTGAGTACACGCGTGATGAGCAATTGGCCGCCTGGCAATACCTTAGTAAACTTCTCTTCTAAAAAGAACAAGCCTAACGGATTGTTATTTTACGAATTATTATTAACGTTTTTAGCGCGGGCGACAAAATACTCATAGCGCACCCACTCTAGGGTTAAGTCAGGGGTATCTATCAATCAATTGTCTTTACTCAGAAAAATACTATCCTATATCTGAGAACTCAGTACTCGATTTATAATATTAGACTTATTTTTTATTCTATGGTTATATATCCATCATCATATAAATCCATTATAAATCCATCTACCATTAGGCTATTACTGCTTAAATTAGTCTATTACTCCTATCACATTAAAATATACGCCAGGATTTGAAATTTAAATTTATAAATCGCTAAAGTCATGACACGAGGCTAACGTCGGCGCAAATGGCTCAAATGACAGGCATGAGTGTGCGATATGCTCAAAGTAATTACTTACCCACGTCTGCATACTATATCGTACGTTCTACTAAATTCACAAGTAGACTACGTCATTTAATAGCACATTAAATAATAACTATTAATATTATGAATACGAAAGTTTGTGAGGGTGTGCTAGTGTCTTTTCACGATCGGATTTTGCTGGAACACACACATACTTTATGACCCAGATTACCAATTGGTATATGATTATCCAAATTGGTATTCGCCTGTATTTCGGCTACATTTCCACGGTAATGATTTATTGTGGACATGCTACCGAAACAGGCGAAGCTGTCAGAATGACCAAGTAAAAAAAAACGTGCGGCACTCGGGGACTGCCACGATAAAGTTATTGTATAGCATTTTATCAACTTATGCAATTATATTTATTTATGCGGTATTTTTTCTTTGATATTAATTCAAGTATTTTTCTTTGATACTATTTACTTTGTCACAAACAGTTGTTTACATATTCGTTCGATTTCCGAGCAGCGTGTCTCTATCCATGTGAGCTTCGTACCATCTTACCATATACATACACGCTAAGCGAACGCTCGGCCGCGCTACATGGTCGGCGGAGTGGGGAGCTTTAGGTTTTTTCGTTACGGAATTTCTTGATTCGGTCGCCGCGCTTAAAGCCCGTGATAAAAGCTATGCGGTAGTTTAATAAATACGCTCACCAACGCTCACGCTCGGCCAAAATAAAATCCTGACTAAAATAAAAGTAAAATATCCAATACGAAGCTATTATAACGTACTAGCTGACCCGGCCAACTTTGTTCCGCCTAAAAGTCAAAAATCTAAAATTAGTAGCGAAACACTGATATGTTTCTCTTCTAAATTATACATGTATTATAAAAACCTAAGAATTCAAGAGCCCTCTAATCACTCTATGTATTAAAAAAACTGCATTAAAATCCGTAGCGTAGTTTTAAAGATCTACGCAAACATAGGGACAGACAGCGAGAAGCGACCTTGTTTTATTGTAACCAGTGGAAACTTCACTGATCTTGGTATTAATTTTACTGTGTTGTTTAACTATGTACTATGTAATTGTATGTTTCCCAAATATAAATAAAATAAAATAAAAAATACTATGTAGTGATTGTCATCACGACTGGTTGACGCCATAGAAGATCCAAAAAGCTGCAAAGGCTCGTATTTAGAAAAATCTATCAGTCTGGCCATTTGAATGGCTATGTAGTTATTACATACAATAAGTGTGGTATGTAAATGAATGTAGTTGAATTATTTAGGACAACGTTACTGTTTGTCTTATTTTATCTAGATTCAATAATTTTGCACTTTAAGGCAGAGAAAGTAATGTTAAAGTCTTTATATAAATAATTCAACGTTAGGCGCATGACATAGCATGAGTGGGCGACTTTTAAGTAATTACACCCACGCCATTGTAACCCTCAATAGCCCCTTACCTTTAAAACGAGATTATTGTTTCTGCATAACACCTACGAATTACATTTTCAGTTATAATCATACTTATATTATCATACTTCATACCAATATTATAAAGGCGAAAGTTTGTGAGTGTGCATGTTTGTTACTTCTTCACGTCTAAACGACTGAAGCGATTTTCATAAAGTTTGGTAGGGAGTTAGCTGACACTCTGGATTAACATATAGGCTACGTTTTACTGTGGGAAAATATTTTATTCCGCGGGGCAATCGATAAATCGTTTTTTTAACGCGGGCGAAACTGCGGGGTTCAGCTAGTTTGCCATATACTTCGAAATGACGGTTCATTTGATTTGAAACATACTTTTTGAGAGGAAACATAATAAATTAAGGGTACAGTCACAGGACAGAGTACTGAGACGTTGACAGACGATTTCATCGCTACGTCGCATCCATCCATCCATCCATCCATCAGCCTTTTGATGTCCACTGCTGAACATAGGCCTCCCCTAAATGGCGCCACTCCAACCGGTCCTGTGCCCTCTGAATCCAACGGTTTCCCGCTGTCTTCTTCAGGTCATCGGTCCATCGGGTAGGGGGGCGACCTGTACTCCTTTTGCCTAAACGTGGTCGCCACTCGAGGACCTTCCTTCCCCATCGGTTATCGGTCCTGCGAGCGATGTGGCCGGCCCATTGCCACTTCAGCCTACTAATTTTGAGAGCTATGTCGGTAAGCTTCGTTCGTCTACGGATTTCATCGTTGCGAATCATGTCTCGTAGCGAAATTCCGAGCATAACCCTCTCCATAGCACGCTGAGCGACCCTGAGTCTCCGAATGAGGCCTACAGTGAAGGACCACGTTTCGGCGCCGTAGGTCATCACTGGCAACACACATTGCTCGAATAACTTCGACTTCAGGCACTGAGGAATTGTGGACGAGAAGATACTACGAAATTTCCCGAACGCAGCCCAGCCGAGTTGGATTCTTCGAGTGACCTCCCTCTCAAAGTTGGACTTACCCATCCGGATCGTTTGTCCCAGGTAAATGTACTCGTCGACAACTTCGAGAGGAGTGCCGTCAACAACTACCGGTACGGGTGTGACATGGACATTAGACATGATTTTTGTCTTGTCCATGTTCATCTTAAGACCCACCCGTTGTGAGGCACTGTTGAGGTCGCCTAGCATTGTGCTGAGGTCCGTCAGCGAATCTGCCAAGATGACTATATCATCGGCAAATCGAAGGTGCGTGATGTGTTCGCCATTGATGTTAATGCCAAGACCTTTCCAATCCATCAGCTTGAACAAATCTTCCAACGCAGCGGTGAACAGTTTCGGCGATATAACATCGCCTTGTCTGACTCCCCGCTGCAGTTGGATTGGATTTGTGCTTTTGTCGTGTACTCGGACTGACATGGTGGCGGCAGTGTATACACACTTCAGCACCTCGATGTACCTATAGTCGATCTGGCATCGCTGAAGGGACTCCAGCACCGCCCAGGTCTCGATAGAATCGAAGGCTTTCTCATAGTCCACATAAGCAACACATAACGGCAGATTATACTCCTCGGTCTTCTGTATAATCTGCCGCAGCGTGTGTATGTGGTCTATGGTGCTGTAGCCTTTACGGAAACCGGCTTGTTCGGGAGGCTGGAAGTCGTCTAGCCTGCGTGCAATGCGGTTAGTGAGGACTCTCGAAAACAGCTTATACACGTGGCTCAGAAGTGCAATGGGCCTGTAGTTCTTTAAAAGAGTTTTGTCGCCCTTTTTGAAGAACAGCACCACTACGCTTCTGCTCCACGCTTCCGGGGTTGTCCCACTAGTAATGACGGAATCGAACAACTTTTGGAGCGCCACTAGTACGGGTTTACCGCCAGCTTTTAGCAGCTCTGTTGTGATTCCGTCATCGCCCGGTGCCTTGTTGTTTTTCAGCTGTTTGAGAGCCTCTCTAATCTCATACAGGCTGACGTCCGGGAGGTCCTCAGTATAGTGTCGGGTCAGTTTGGCACGTTTGTCGCCCGCCTTGTTACGGGCGGGAGCACATGCGGAAGCATACAACTGTCCGTAGTATTTCTCAATTTCTCTCAGAACATCGGAGTTAGACGAAACCATGGTGCCCGATTCGGTCTTCAACCTCGTCAGCAGGCTCTGCCCAACGCACAGATCCCTGGCGAACACTCTCGAGCCCTGGTTCCGCTCAATAGCGTCTTTTACGCGATGGGTGTTATGAGCACGCCAATCGCGTCGCCTACTCTGAGAGATCTGTTTATTGAGCAGTCTGTATTTTGACATTGAGGCTGGAGACTGCACACATAGTTCTCGCCTCTCCCTCATGAGACCGAGAGTATGTTCTGAGAGATCCCGAGACCTACTACTGGAGTGGGTCTTAAAGTACTTAGACCCCACGTCGTGGACAGTTGTTACTACCTTGGTGTTAATTTCGTCCACAGAAACGCAAGAATCGAGACACGCGAAACGGTTTCGTAGCTGAAGTTGAAACTCTTCGGAGCCCTGGATTTGGACAGGTGTTGGTCGGAGCGTAGACTTCATTAGGCGTGACCGTTCCAGCTTTACGTTGATATTTAATGTGCCTCTTACCATCCGGTGATCACTTCCGGTTTTCACCCTGTTGATCACAGAGACATCATTAAATATGTGCCGTTTGTCTGCCAAAATGAAGTCTATCTCGTTCTAAGTGGAACCATCAGGACTTATCCAAGTCCACTTTCGCTGTGCCCTCTTCTTGAAGAAAGAGTTCATCATAAAGAGACCCTCACTCTCCAAGAAGTTGGCAAGCAAGTGGCCTCGGTGGTTCCGTTGTCCAATTCCAAAGGGCCCCACCTTCCGCTCGCCGTCGTTCCGCGTGCCTAGTCTTGCGTTAAAAGTTTGCTACGTCGCATAATCTCTAGTTTTCTTGATAATACTGCAAATTATTTATATATTCGTCAGTGGATTGAATTACGTAAACCTCATTTCCACGTTTAATAAGAGAAGCAATCGAGTTCAAATATCCTTTGAACTTTAATAGAAAATACCGTTTTAAGGAAACGAGGAATCCAGTGGTTAGTATATATAAATCACACATAGTTCAACGTTCGATGCTAAAGGATACAGTTAGTGTAATGTGTCGTGATACAGAAAGAAAAACGAAAAACGAACTGGACGTAGAGTATCTAGTCTACGTTTAGTTCGTTTTTCTTTTTAGTAGTAGATTATAACCTTGACGACCCGCGTGGCGGAGCGGTCATACCGGTCTGACGCGCAAGGGGTCCCGAATTCGATTGCCGGCCAGGTATCTGAATTATGAGTTTAGATTCATGATCTGGGTCTGGGTGTTTGTGTATTCGTTTTGTGTGTGTCCATGGTACCCACGACAAATGAGAAAATCCTAGTTTCAGGCTATGAGTGTGGAAAGCGTAAGCGCAACTTAGTTAAGTCAACCTAACATATCTAAGTTATAATTATTGGATCAGCATAATTTTATTGAAATGAAATGAAATGTCTTTATTTTGCATAGGCCTACGGAGGCACTTACAAATTGTCAGTTACATATATATATTTTTTTACACTACCACCGGATCGGAACACGACCTCAACTGAGAAGATCCGGCAAGAAACTATGTGGGTTTGTATTTTTTCTTTGTATATCTTTTTTATTGTTATATTGTATATATTTATTATGATATAAATTATCTTATTTTTAGCCACGTTTTGTAAATTATATAGCTCGATAGATGAAAACGACGCGTGGATAAAAAATGTCTTTAAAAAATGATGGCATATAATAAAAAAATACCATTACGCTTTCTACAATGCGCTGGACATATCGTTCGCAATTCAACGTTAAGCCGCTAACATTACGCCTACACCACTAAAATACTCCTAAATTCAATTTTGCCTAAAATTCCGCCGCATTGAACCGCATTCGATTCAGTGCCGCGACATACACAATCGGTACGAACACGGCAAATGTGTTCTTATATACATACGTACTTTGAAACGTGTCCGTTCGTCTAATGTTCGGTAAACCGGTTGAAAACATTGGGTATCCGTATTGATCGAATCTAAACTTTAAATTTCCGTTCTTCCCTTTTGTGGAGAGTTTAATCGGTTTATTCAAATAAACACACACACTTTCACATGAGGCAACCATCATAGTCCTCGGGAGTAGCAACGCTTCTGTGATTGACTTCAGATGGAACCCATGTTCTGTATGAAGTTGATTATGGATGTCCATGGGCGGCAGTGACCACTTACCATCAGGTGGACTGCATGCTCGTTTGCTACTTCAGTCAAATAAATAAATAAAAAAATAAATAAAACAGCCGCACTAGTTCTAGAAATTGTTAACAAAGGAAAAAAAATCTACTAGTAAATCTAAAATTTGCAGTTGGGTATTTTTAACTGTGTCAGAAGGAGGGTAATATTTTAATAGCGTATGTATGGTTGATAAATTTAAAAAATCGTCTCCTGCAAACTTTTTATCTGATCCCAAATGCCATATTTAAAAATATTTAGTCTCTGCCCTCTTACGCACTAGCGGTTAACCGCGCGGCTAGCCGCTTTTCCAATTTAATATGAAACCGCCCCGAAAATTTTAAACCGCCGCGGTTGGAATTTTTTTCTACCACCGGATCGGAACACGACCACAACTGAGAAGATCCGGCAAGAAACTCAGTGGGTTTGTCTTTTTTTCTTTGTATATCTTTTTTTTAATGTTGACTGATGTATAACAAATCACAGTTAGTAAATGCCAATTAATCTTTGACATAATTACTGTAACGTAAAGTTTGGTAAAAATCTCGAACATGTATGTGTGTGTATGTATGTGTAATGGAAGTAAATTTAATCTGCACATTCCGAGAAAGAAGTCCGCTACGCTGGCGACTGACGTAAATCCTTCCATTAAGACCGCTAAAGAATGCAATTTATGCTCGCCGCTACTTCTTACTCTGTTCTTAGTGGCTGCTTTTATAAAACTTTGTCGCATAAATATTTTAAAGTTGCCACAAGTTATTTGGTTCATTTCTTACATTATTTTTCTGAAAGTTATTAAGCGTTAATCGAAACACGGGATTGTTACAATTGCACTGAGTTACGTAGAATGCATGACAATTTTCAAATTATTATAAAACTATAACTTCGTTCCGCCTAAAAGACAAAAGTCTAGAATTATCAGTGTTTTTCCACTATATTATACATAAAAACCTTCCCCTTAAATCACTGTAGCTATTAAAAAACTGCATTAAAATCCGTAGTGTAGTTTTAAAGATCTAAGCATACATAGGAACCGACAGCGGGAAGCGACTTTGCCTTATACTATGTAGAGATTATATGAAACTAACATACATGCGAGACGATGGCAGGTTTTCGCTCGCGGCCATTAATACTTATAACAGAAAAAAAAACACTTTAATAGAAGAAAAAATTTAGAAGCACTAATTCACGTCCTTTTATGGATCCAAAAAGTAATAACAAGTAATACAGTAAAAATATGAAAAAAAGCCTAACTGCTTGAAACGATCCATCGCTATTTTTGCTTTTTGTAATAATAATTTATTTATTTTAACGTTTTATTGGATTATCCGTAAATAGTAATAGTAATAATAAAAGTATTACATTTAAATACATATAAATTTCTAATGGTCTACTTACTAGCTTTCATTTAATCTCCATATTATTATAATAAAAAAAATGTCCCCCACGCTCCCCTTTTCATTTGACCATATGCACTATATTAAAAAACTCATCATAACTAAGTCGTCTCAAATGATATGTAATATGATACAATCCTACAACCCGTTTGTACGTTTGGCTGTAGCACGTACCAAGTAACAATACCAGGTGTTTGAACCAGTATTGTTCGACCGGGGAAGTACCACCGCCACACCTATTTCTAGCGTGAAGCATTTTTTGCGTTTCGATGGGTGTGGTTGCCGGCACACTTTTATATGAGGCGGCCATCCTATTCCTCGGTAGCAACGCGTCTGTGATTGACTTCAGATAGAACCCATGTTCTATTTGAAGTTGCTTACAGGTGTCCATGGGCGGCAGTGACCATTTACCATCAGTAGACTGCATGCTCGTTTGCTACTTCAATCAGATAAAAAAAATACCATACATACAAACATACATAAATACACACATGCGTACATACATACGCTCAAAAACATAACTCGCAGTTGTTCTTTTTATTTATTTAAAACAAATAAATTTACAAAAACTTAAATTATAAAGATTTGCATCAACCGTATCGGTTTGTCCGCAAGGTTTAGCCTCTGATACAATAAATAATATGTCAAAAGTTTAATTATCAAGTTACAAAAAATATATGCTTCTATTGTGTTTACTTAATTTACAATTGTAAAAATAACGTAGCCTCGTTTTAAGTCACAAATGGACATGTCCGGTACTGAAGTTAACGCCTCGATAGCCTTAACTGACTTTGGGTAGACAACAGTTTTACGCTTTGCATCTGTTCCAGTCTTTATTTAGGAATGCCCTTTGACTTTGTTTAACTTGCACTCTATCGAGCAATTCAGAACGCTCAGTTCTTCTTTCAATTAGAATGATTTCAATTGGTACAAAGGAAAATAGAAAACGAATGTTATGTAGCTGTTTGTCGACTTTTTTATTATACGAGCGTTTATGCCTGTTTATTCAGCTGTTATATATGGATATTTATTGCAAAAATATACATGTTATAACATTTTTAAAGTCCCAAAAGCTAAAGGAAAAATCCGACTGCAAATTTTAGTATTAAGAGTCGGCATTTTGTTTTTGTAATAATTTATTATTCATTCATTAACCTTGATAATAATTATTTTGTTAAAATATAATGTCTGAATAATTTATTAATTTGTGTGACAAAATAATTAAAATAAAATTTATATAATATAATTAACATAGTTATATGTATATACAAAATAATAACTTAAATTTAAAAAGAAATAAAATGCCAAATTAAAAATAAAAATATAATGTTAACAACTCTGTATGTATATTTAACAGTTGTAGCTTTTCTGCATGAAACTCTTTTTCTGCATGAGCTCTATGAAACTAAACTGAGTTGAATCTGTTTTTATACAACAGCAGGTATGCATTTTTTATCACGTAGAATGGTATGTGGCCACTGCCTCCCAAGGACATCTAAGAGAAACTTCATTCAGATTAGAGGCTTTATCTGCAGTCAGTCACAGATGTGTTGCTACTCTTGAGGACTAAGATGGGCACCACGTGTTAAAAGTGAACTGGAAACCACACCCTTCCACTGAAACGTAAGAACTGCTTCACGCTAGAAATAGTTGTGGCGGTAGCATAACTCCGAACAAGTTATAATCCTGCTACGTTCTTGCAAACTGTCCTCAATCAAATCTGACTCTGAGTGAGTTATCTCGTTATGCTTCATCAAATTGATGGATAGTGTAGAAATGCCAAATCGTTGGTAATTAATGATTATGGCAATCACAATTGGATAGGCTGGAAATGACGAGTGAATTACCAAAATTAACGGATATAATTGAAAACTGATAAACGCTGTTTATTCCATGTAACAAGTAGCAGATATATCATGTTTCAAGAGGGAAACCTTCAAAAGGTACCCGCCGCCGTGGGAGCTAAGCCGGGTTATGTGGGATTTTTACCTAAATAAAATGGGTATTAAATATGGGTACCAAATGAAAGGTAGGTATTGACCACTAAACATTATTTTACTACAATTCTTTTATGTTTTTTTTTCCACACGAACTCCTGAAAAGGGTAAAATAAACAAATTATAAATAAAAAAATAAATTAATAATTTAAAAGTCGCTAACAATATAAAGATAAGTGAGGAAATATCAAAAGAGATAAAAATAATATCTATAGATGAGCCATTACTTCGCACCATCATCAATTCGAGCAAGTTACACGTATATTTGAATAATAATTATAGAAATATAACATTTGCTCCTTAATGTGTTACTACGTCGCGACGTTTTACGTCCCCACATTCACTTTGCATACCTAATAAATGGCGTATCAGATTTTGATAAAACATATTTAAGCACCATATGGAAACCTATTCTCTAATACGAAAACCGCATCCAAATCGGTTAACTCGTTTACTAGCTACGTTTCCATAGACATTCCACACACAGGCAGACATAGCAGTCAAACTTAAAACACACATTTTGCATTGGGGGTTAAAAAAATATTAACTGCAGGTCGAATTTTTGTTTTCCAATATTTTTTCGATAAGTGATTGCCTAAAGTACTTAATAGGTAATATACGCATAATATGTTATATGGGAATATTGGCTGTGCTTCCTACATATAAGAGGTTTAAGTATGAAAAGTGGGCACTTGACCGAAGTGGCTTTCAGCTCGCGGGCATTTTATTAATGCTGCGGATCGGCCCTCGTGCCCTCGTGCCTCCATCGTTAATACCAAATTTATGGAGCTCTTGAAAATGTAAATCAGAATCAATATCTGACGTTACGGATAATGGCTAAGAAGGTTATGGGAGTTGATCAAAAAATATAAATGAGGGAACTTTACAATCGGCTCTCTATATATTTTGTTGGTTAACGACGACGATACTGTGTCCTATATGAGTGCTGGCTTTAAACGTAAATACTAAGTACTTTTAAATTATTATTTACTTTTCTATTGTACGTTCTATTTCTACCGCGAAGCATTTCTTGCGTTTCGATAGAAGGGTTCCATGTTCTGTATGAAGTTAATTACAGATGACCATGGGGCACTTATGGATGGTAAGTGGCCACAGTGGCCACTTACCATCAGGTAGACTGCATGTTCGTTTGCTACTTCAGTCAGATAAAAAAACGTAATTTTGTATTTTTGTACAAAAAATACAAAAAATCCGAGCGGTTGAAATGATTCTAATTAGACGTTGTCAAAAATCAATTTCAAATTGCATTAATGATTTTAATATCAGTAACATATCGTTGCTTTTGCATGAGTAACAGTATGTACAATTTAAAATTTGACAGTTTTTAGTTATCGATATAATTTTGTCTACAAAAGTCCTATTATTGAAAGCAGGCTGCTCTGACTACAGTGTGGTTATTGGCCTTTTAAGATATTTTTAATATTTTATTACCATTCATTAAGAAGACTAACGTTCAAAATTACTTGAACATTATTACATTTTATTTGTATTTGAGAAATATTCGTACTTCTTTGGACAATATAAAGTTTAGTTTTTTAATTTAAATTACGGTCGAATTTCGACCGATGCGACGGATGACTAATTTATGTAATTAGGTGCTATGGAGATACAAGAACTTTAATTATTTTTTGCGTGATCAAAGATGAATATTGTAGAAGTCTTGCATAGCTAAAGTACTTGTTTTACTGTGTCTAAGCGACTACTTCAAACAGATAAAAAATATGTACAAAAGATTTTTAAAAAATACATACACGTAAAAGAAGTGCAATTTTAAATTTAATCGTGTATCTTAATAGAAAAGTTAATGTACATTATCTATATCTGTACATTTACGTCTACTCAAATGACACAAATACATACACAAATACACACACATACACATTATGTACACAGTATGTGTATACACACAATTCCTTTATTTATGAAGAAATGGTTTCGTTGATCCACTTTGGATGAGACATTTCAATAAGTCTGATTCTTAATAATTAACATAATGATTATACTTTGATACAGCTATATTGAAGCTAAAGTACTTCAAATATTGCTTTGTGAATCTCGGATGATATCTTGAATACCGAAAATTAATTTGTAAGCTCAGGATCTTAAGTACTTCATTATAGACTTACTTTCAGGATTAATATATATCTGTATCTTTCTATGTATCCGAATTATCTTTATCGGTAAGAAGGTTTTGTTCTCGAAACCTTCAAAAGGTAATCGAAGCCGTAGGAGCAACATCGGGTTTTGTGGGATTTTTGCCTTTTACGACAAGCAGGGGATACCATAGCCCCTTGTAAATAAGACATGCTTTCTACACTCATAGCCCCACGCTATGATTTTCTCCTGTGTCGTGGGTACCATGGATACACACAAGACGAATACACAAACACCCAGACCCAGAACATGAATCTAAACTCATCATTCAGATACCTGTCTGGCTGGGAATCGAACCCGGGACCCATTCGCGTCAGATCGGTATGGTAACTGCTCCGCCACGTGCGCCCTATTATGATCCCAGAACTACACGGACTTCTAGTTACAGTTCTGGCGATGGTAGAACCATTTGTGATTCGATACGAGCTACACCTTTGATTAGCGTGGTAAACAAAGACCTAACTACCTCATTGAATCGAGATCCATAACCATGGGCATAGATGATTTCTAATTTGTTCCTATAGTTTCGAGATGTCCCTGTAGTTCCGGGATCAGAATAGGGCTACGGCATCCCCTGCCTGTCATAAGAGGCGATTAAAAGGGGATTTCGGGGTCGCGGGCGGCTAGAGTGAGGTCTCGAACCATTCGGTCAGACGACCCCGGGAAGAACAGCGGCGCGTGTGGTCGCATATCGTCGTAAAGACCAGACGCAGTGGTGGGCCCAGCCATTCACCTGACAGGAGCCCGATGGGGCAACGCATTCAGAGGACTCCGGTTGCGTTCCTCTGGAGATCCCAGAGTCCTCTTTCTAGCGCTGAGGATGGCCACCGGGGGGTTATAGTGCGATAACAATCCCACATAACCCTTCGTCGCTCCCACGGCGTCGGGTACCTTCTGAAAGTTTCACCCTCAAAAAAAAAAGATAATTTCTAATTAACCCAACAAACTTCGATTGTTTAAAATTGTAACCACTTGAACAAACTAAAGCAAACTGCGTTTAACAGCATAACATCACTCAAACTCAAATTGTAATTGAACAAAGCATTCACAAGGGTGGCTCTAAACGAGGAACCCTTAAACTGAAGTTGATAAAATCTGTTGACGCATCCTGTCATAATATTCCACCGATTACCCGACGAACCCTATTATACATAATAGTGATGTAACAATTTATTTGCACATTTGCAAATGCGAATATTCCCTACCGAAATTCGCGAATACTCAGTTTTTTTTATTTGGCGTCAACATTTTTTTTGGTTCGAGAGGGAAACCTTCAAAAGGTACCCGACGCCGTGGGAATGACGCAGGGTTATGTGGGATTTTTACCGCACTAAAAGCCTCCCGGTGGGCGTTTTCGGCGTTACAAAGAAGACTCCGGGACCTCCAAAGAAACTCAACTGGAGCCCTCCGAGCGTGCCCTTTTGGGATCTTATCCAGGGAACATTGGCGCTCACCGTGCTGGTGTTTACGACGGAATGCGACCACACGTACTATCGTCCTTCCTGGAGTTGCTGGCTGGGCGGTTCGAGCTCCTATTTAGCCACCCGTAACCCCACAATTCTTCTTTTATTCGCGTCTTACGACAGGCAGGGGACACCGTAGCCCTATTTCGTTCCTGGAGCAATTTGACATCAACATGGCGCCGCTATAGGAGTAGTATAGAGGGCGGTAAAATGTTAATTTGTAGAAATTTTTTTGGTCATCACACTGCAGTTGGACTAAATTTGGATAGATTTGGCGACCTTTTTTGTTTGTGAAACTATAGTTCTAGTTTCTAGTTTCGCAAAACATTCACACAATTCTTGCGAATGCGACTGTGTAAGAACATGAAAATTCGAATATTCCATGAATCACTAGTACATAGATACTATTATCGAGCTTATATGTTTATTTGGGTCCGGAAGGCGGACCGGAGAGTGAATGATAACTCACTATATAAATCACTTGTAAGATAAGGTGCCTTGATATTTTAGGCGGTAATGCACGTTTTCTGTACTGTAACAATTTCTGTAAGTTTTATCTTCGTTGTAAGCCTATTTCAAGAAGGTACATTTTGTGTTGCGTATGAATATAAAACTGATTAAATATCTCTTAAATTTTTGTTTATTTGTATAGCCTTGTATTGATTAAGACTTTATTGAGACGATATAAGTCTATGCGTTATTCATAGACTTTACTTTTTACCATACCTTATACAGATAGAACTGGTAATATTTTTTTTTTTATAACAATTGCTCAAGCCTCCTAATTTTATGTGATTCGTAGAATTATCTTACTAACTATAAACGAAAGCTAAAAACGAATTCGCTTATGTGAAACTTACATTGAAATATACGCGCTTATAATAATAACGTAGGCAATATTAACTCAACTAGATCTTTTTTACCAGAGTCGTGAACCAAAAAAAATGTTCATGGACTACCGCGCAAGAGTGCGTGAGTTTGTAAGCTGAAATAAACAGTACCGATTTGAGGTTCACTGGGCAGGAGAAATGTTATTTGTTCGCACGAATGGCTCAGCCTTTCTGCGGTCTGGCTGGTTTACTTAGTATGTACGTAAACCGTATTTTGGTTCAAAAGTTGCTGCAAATGCTCTCGTGATGTCTAGTTTGGATACGGACGGTAAAAAAAAATGAAGGGAACAACTATGTTTTATTTTATTGTAGTAGCAAAGGAAACATGTAGTCCACCTGATTGTAAGTGGTCACTGCCGCCCATAGACAAAGTCGATCAATGAAGTCATTGCGTTGCTACTCCCGAGGACTAAGGACTTGTCGCCTCGTATAAAAGTGTGCCCGCAACCACAATCTTCCATAAAAACGCAAGAAATGTTTCATTCGAGAAACAGGTGTGGTGGTGGTACCTCTCCGGTCGAAAGACACTCGTTCTACCACCTGACCACCATGAGAACTGAATCAGAATTTTGAATTTTCAATCACAGATACGTTGCTACCCCCGAGGACTATGATGGTCGCCTCAGTGAAAGTGTGCCGGTAACCACACCCTTCTATCGAAACGCAAGAAATGCTTCACTCGTAAATAGGTGTGGCGGTGGTACTTCTCTGGTCAAACTACACAGGTTCTACCACCATAATTTTTTGTAAATTTTGCTCGAGTAACGCACTAAATGTCTTACGCCTTACCGAAAATACATAGGATAGATATATGTATTCTGTGTTATCCGTTTACTAAAAGCGATGTGTTTCGCACGATAACAATGTCAAATGTCATAACTGTTTAACAACGGGAATTTTCCGAATCCAAAACCTACCTGACAACACACAGTCAGAGTGTACTATCGGAAATTAGCTGGCTTTGTTTCGGTTTCAATGTGAACAGATGAAAGCTGGGAGATGTTTTGACAGACTAGGTAATGAAGCGCTTCGAAGTGCCGCTGCGCTTGTAAGCCGTATTTATACCTTTGTTTTACAACATTTCAACGAATAATGAAACTACAGTGATCTATATCTATAGAAGGTTGTAGAACTAGTGTAGTTCGAGCGGAGAAGTACCACCGCCACACTTATTGCTAGCGTAAAGAATTTCTTTCGTCTCGATGGAAGGGTGTGGTTGCCGGCACACTTTCACATGAGGCGACAATCATGGTGCTCGGGAGTGGCAACGCATCTGTGATAGACTTCAGAAGGAACCCATGTTCTGTTTTAAGTTGATTACAGACGTCCACAAGCGGCAGTGACCACTTACCATCAGGTGGACTGCATGCTCGTTTGCTACTTCAGTAAGAATAAAAAAAAGTGATGTAACGCATGTTAATATTTTAAAATTCGTAATGCGAATGCGAATATTTTTTAACGATATTCGAATATGCGAATATTATTTTTAAGCTATTGCATAGCTTTTATAGCGGATTTTGAGCGCGGCGACCGAATCAAGAAATTCCGTAACGAAAAAACCTAACTCCCCCCACTCCGCCTACCATGTAGCGCGGCCAAGCGTTCGCTACACGTGTATGTGTATGTAATGCTTAACATGTGTGTACGTATATGTATATGCTACGACAGTACGAAGCTCTCACGGATCGAGACAAGCTGCTCGGAAATCGGATGAATATGTAAGCAGCTGTTTGCGAGAAAGTAGGTATATGTATAGTATCAAGGAAAAAAAATTGAATTAATATTAAAGAAAAAAATTCTGCATAAATAAATAAATAATTATAATTACATAAGTTGGTAAAAATACTACGCAATAGCTTTACCGAGGCAGTCCGCCTTTTTTTTTTTTACGTAAGTTACGGACGTTCATTTTTGGCGTAGAGGGCCGGAGGATGTAAATTTGGCGACCATTTTTTGCAAGGCATTGTAATTAAATATTCGCAAAACATTCGCACAATTCGTTACATGAGTATATACTATACTATATAAGACTATATAAATATGTATAAAACGTTTCTTCTTTTATTATTTATTTTATTAGTATTATTTTTGTCCCTGTAGTTTTGGGGTTAGAATAAGGCTACGGCATCCTCTGTCTGTCGTAAGAGGCGACGAAAAGGGTCTTCCGGGATCATGGGCGGCTAGAGTGGAAGCTCGAACCATTCGGTCAGTGTAGGATCACCACTGTAGGGAGTAGCGGTGTCCTACTGACTCCAGGTATTGTAGTGGCGGTTGAATAAAACCGCTACACTTTTAAGGACGGCGGCATGTGTGGTCACATACCGTCGTAAAGATTAGACAGAGTGGTGCCACCACCGCCTAGCCATCTGGGAGGAGCCCGATGGGGCAATGTGCTCGGAGGATTTCGGTTGCGTTCCTTTGGAGATCCCGGAGTCCTCTTTGTAGCGCCGAGGACGACCACCAGGGCGGTTTTAGTGCGGTAAAAATCCCACATAACCCTGCGTCGCCTTATACCTTTTGAAGGTTTCCCCCTCGAGAACAAAAAAAGGCAAGTGTGTTTGTTACCATTTCGTAAACGTAAACTATTGGTTTAATTTTGCAGAAATTTAGTACACAGAGTTTAGAATCTGGATTAACACATAGGATCAGTCGGAGACAAAGAAATTTCCGTGGAAATCTTTATCGAAGCGAGCGGAGACGCAGAAATAACCTAGTTTACAGTGGATTAATGTTCGTTTATAGGATACGCAAGAGTGCGTGAGGTTATAAGCCGAAGTAAACAATACCGATCCCAGATACAGTAGAAATGTCAAACGTTATTTATGTTTGAAAATCCAACTTTGTCACGAACGTAGCAGAAAATAAGGCTTTGCTGTGTCCTCGGTTCAACTATTACGACATATTTCGTAAGCTTATTCTGAAGGTTTAGGTTTTTGTGTTTTTCATCGACATACGTAAAGTTGCTACTTCGTTTTTTTAGGTGTTTGTTTGTTTAGGTTTCAAACCGGCCAAGTGCAAGTCAGATTCGACATGAAGGGTTCCGTACCATTTTCTATGCAAAACGTTAATTAAACATGCTCGACAGGGGTACAGTCGGATAGCGGAGTCTTAATAAAAGGGTAAAATTATTATATAAACAAACATTTGAGTGCTTTAACTAACCAACTGGAAGTGAAGGTAATCATTTTCAAATTGACTGTTTTAGTTGACCCGGCGAACTTCGTTCTTCCTAAAAGTCAAAAATCTAAAATTATCAGTGCTCTTCTACTGTATAACGCATATATTATACATAAAAACCTTGCTTTTTAATTACTCTATCTATTAAAAAACTGCATTAAAACCTGTAGCGTAGTTTTAAAGATCTAAGTATACACAGGGATAAACAGCGGGAAGCGAATTTGTTTTATACTATGTAGTGATTCAGCAACATTACTTGTTGGGCAGTGATAGCCTAAAGTTTAAAACTTGCTATCTCTTTCGGAAGGTCCGAGGTTCCAATCTATAAGTATCTATATTTTTTTTATAAAATTGCTTTATAGTTCAAGAAAACATTGTCACGTACGCAAATGAGAGATATTTGAAAAAAAGTTCTCAAAGATATGCGAAGTTTATAGGCTCACACTTAACCAGCGCAGTGCGCTATGGCTTAAAGCCCTCTCATTCGGAGATAAGACCCATGCCCAGCAGTGTTGCAGCAGTGCAGCAGCAGTTGGTAATACTAGTTGACGCTTACAGCGCCGTGAGAATTAAAATAACAATTTATTTTAAAAGACTGTAGTACAATAATACGAATTTCGAATTCACTCAAACAAAAATCGTTGAAATGATATTCATTATTAAAGTGATTACTTTTAAAAGCATTTGAATTTTATTAAAGCTTTACAGGAGTTAATGGACACTAATACACATTACCATTTCAGTAAAATTGAACCTACCTTTAATGAGTTAACCTTTAATGAATAAAGAGATTTTTGGAAAAAATAAAATGTTTATATCAATTATGTCTAGTAATTGATGACCTCTGATATACTTCACCGGTTTTTTATATAGATTAATTAGCAAAACCCGAGTATTCGTTCGAGCAAACCATAATATGATCCGTCCATTATACTTTTGAGATCAGATATTGGTCATATATCTGCCACCCGTTTTGTCAACATACACTAATATATTGAACCATTAAAACCAAACCAAAGCTAACATATAAATCATAAAATATAATGAAAGCCAAATACTACAACCGGGGAAGTACCACCGCCACACCTGTTTCTAGCGTAAAGCATATCTTGCGTTTCGATGGAAGGCCGGTTGTAAGTTGGTCGTAAGGATGGTTGCCGGCACACTTTTACATGAGGTGACCATCTCAGTCCTCGAGAGTAACAACGTATCTGTGTTTGACTGCAGATAAAACCTATGTTCTATATGAAAGTACTTACAGATGTCCATGGGCGGCACTGACCACTTACCATCAGGTGGACTGCATGCTCGTTTGCTACCTCAATATTATAAAAAAAAGTAGGCGGATTTCTGAAAGAAAATTTAATTCTTATTTTCAATTGTATCAAACCAAAAAGCCAAATACTAAATTTCATGAAGTTAGCTTCAAAACTGGCGGTCTTTCGTATTAACTTTCCCCGCTATTTTCCTTATAAGCTGCCAATTTCCAGAAAAGCTTCCTTAGTGCTCACTTTCACTATAAGAAGTTACACAGCGCAAAATTTCAAGTTTCTAATCACAATAGTTTGGGCTGTGCGCTTATATGTCACTAGTTAAGTTCATTTTTTTAACGGACTTCAAAAAGGAGGTGGTTCTCAACTCGGCCGGTATGTATATATTTTTTTATGTTTGGACAAGAATTACTTCGCCGTTAGTGGACCGATTTTAATAGTTATTTTAATGTATAGAGACGAGCTGGAAGTTGGTTCCACTTAAATATGGTTAGGATCCATCAATGGGTTCTCGAGAAAATGAGGGGAACTCCTCAACCCATGTAAATATAACAGCCATAACTTCGCCGTTTATGAACCTATTTTAATGCCTTTAATTTCGTGTGTGGACAATTGCTACAAGTTCCGAAGTCGGCACTGATATAAGACAAATATAGTTTCGTCCTGATCCAACGAAATATGGTGAGTGCCTACTTCGGGACTATGTACTTAGACTTACTGTGTATGCTCTAAATCAACATGTATTTAAATTATTTTTTACTGTTTTGTGGCCTGGAAATCGGTTGTATTTTTGTTTATTTTTTTTTACATACACATATACATAGAATTAAAAAGGAATAAAAATGAAAAAGTTGCAAGTATATTAACTTGAACGTTTGAACATTTTCTATAGTCATTTCAAAGTACTAAGCCTCACGCCCACGCATAAAGGACAGTCTTTGAAGTTTCAAGTTCGCTCCATTATGCACTCAGCTATATGGAATCCTTACGAGCAATAGATTTAATAAGTCAGGGAGAGGGTGTAACTCTAGTCGCGATAAGGCGTTTTTTATATAAAATTGTAGTAACAAACGAGGGTGTAATCGACCTAATGTTATGTGGCTTCTGCCATCCATACACATCTGTAACTTTACAGATGGTAGAACCAGCGCAGTTCGACCGGGGAAATACCACCGATAGAAGATTGTGGTTGCCGGCTCACTTTCACATGGGGCGACCATCATAGTCCTCGGGAGTAGCAACGTATCTGTGATTGACTTTAGATAGAACCCATGTTCTGTATGAAGTTGCTTAAAGGTGGGCGGCAGTGACCACTATCCATCAGGTGGACTGCATGTTCGTTTGCTACTTCGAAGAGATAAAAAAAAAGCAGAATATCCGAAAAATGATATAGACAATAAACTAAAAGCTAACTAATTCTAATGATCCTAGGAACTGCTCATTCCAGTATCCTTATCAATTTATTGCGTTGATCAGATAGAAAAATAATTTTGACCGACTTGTTTATCAACAGAGTCATCGAAGGGAAATTATACTATTATTTTCATTATCTTTGAGAGCACTGTGAAATAAATTATTTTATTCTTTAAAACATGGATTTTACAACATTTAAATGGAAGCAAGTTATTCAAAACATTCTTTTTTCCAGACGTTAGATACAAGTATGAATATCGTGAGGATAAAAAACTGAAAGTGTTAAGTATGTGGCAAATGAACCATATCGCCGAGAAATATAAGAAGAGGTTTGAAAAAAGACCCAAAATACCACTTACCATTAACAGGTGACAATCCACAATCGCTACTAAAAGATTTGCTACTCAATTGACCCAAAGGGAAACTTACCATTTAAACAGGTGGCAATCCACAACAAAATGCACAAGCGTTTGAATCCTACGCGCTTGCCTCCCTTGCGACGCGCCATCGCACTTTAACTTAACACAACCCTACAGAACACTTCAACCACCTTATTTCACGGTTTCAAGGTTGTATTGAGTGACGTAACATAAGTTCGCGGCACCACGGAACCCCGTCAGCATGACCGCTCGCAACAAAGCGATTCGTACAACTGAGGGCGAAAGCTCGCTAAAGCTAGTGGATAGTAACAAATCTTTTGTTTTGTATTTACGGTTTTCTTTTCAGCGTGGAAGTGCCTTTGACTTTTTGCCGCCCCAACCAATGACCAATTATCGCTTTGTTTTCAATAATATTATATTAAGTGTATTTGTTTTTGTGTGTCTTATGTTATATATGTCTTAATACTTTTTTTTTAAGAAGGGGTTTTACTGCGTTGGGTACTTTTTGAAAGTTTCCCCCTCGAAAACAAAAAAAAAGGTCAAATCTTGCAATCAATTTAACCCATTTTGAGTGTCCGATTGAGCTGGAATTTAGAATACGCCTGTAGTTCTGATGACAATGATGATGTAGTTGAATTTTGTTATTAATCCAAAATGGCCATCGCAACAAAATTTCGGATTACATATTTTTGTACAACCCACCCTATACGGGTATCAAATGAAAGGAATTGTCATACATGTACATAGAACAAAATATGTATTTTGTAAAATTGTGAACATTAATACGCCACCGGAACAACTAATTTTGCTTTGAAAAGGTTTTGCTTTGATAGTTTGTCTATTATCAAAATTAATGGTGGTATTTATTTTGATAATAAATAATTTACTACTATAACCAACATCATATAGAAAAGGGATTCCATCTTAAGTCAATAATAGATGCGTTGCTACTCCTAAGGACTGAGATGGTCTTTTTTATCTGATTGAAGTAGTAAGTGGTCACTGCCGTCCATGGACATCTGTAAGCAACTTCATATAGAACATGGGTTCTATCTGAAGTCCATAACAGATGCGTTGCTGCTTCCGAGGACTATGATGGTAGCCTCATATAAAAGTGTAGCAACCACACCCTTCCATCGAAACGCAAAAAAACGCTTCACGCTAGAAATGGGTGTGGCGACCTCCGAGGTCGATCTACACTGGTCCTACCACCTGCGGTCTTATATGACAGTGAGCCGGCAACTATGCCTTTCTGACAAAATGCAAAAACCTCTTTACGCTAAAAATGAGTATGGCCGTGGTACTCATAAATATAACGTTTGCGAATAAATTGTTTAGTCTAGACTAAGGTTAATAAAAGCTTTGAAGTTGGTATCAAAATATTTTTCTTGTAAATGTAAAATATGTTGTGGAATATAAAGAGTATAATTTGAATAAAGATAATTATGTTTGTTATTATAGGCGCAAAATAACTAAATTATTATAAAATCAAGATGTCTGACATGATTCTACACTGGAACACTTTCACTGACCAAAATTAAAAAGCATTATCTTTACTACAAATACAACCACCAACTTTAAATAATTGTTACTTTAGTACATAGTACTAAAGTCGACATGTAAAATATTGTAGAATATTTTTAACCGACTTCGAAAAGGAGAAGGTTCTCAATTCGGCCGGTATATATTTTTTTATGTACGTACTACGGATTACTCCGCCGTTATTGGACCGATTTTAATTACTCTTTTTTTATTGTGTAGAGACGAGCTGCGAATTGGTCACTTAAAATATTTTTATAATACAATATTTTTATAATTCATATTAACTGAGCGCATCCACTCGAAGGGCGCTGCCGCGCCCTGCTCCCTTAGTTTTATGTTTTCTTTTAAGTTCCAACCGAACCTAACCGATCCTATATAAATAGGATGACAGGAGAAGTCGGTTAAACTTTTTATACAAAAGTTTTTTTTTTTACATATTTCGCTTCGCGTTAGTATAAGAGTTAGTTTTACGTTATTTTTTTAACAAAATATGCCCAATGTTTTTATTAATCAATATTTACTTGCTTTTTACATGCGTGACCCAGATGAAGACCGCTGATGCTGCAGCGCGTGTGAACATGCGCCCTCAATTGAGATGTCGCTGACTCTACATCTGCATTTAATAGTTTTCATTTCCGATATAATTAAAATTATTTATCATTATACGGCTAGATCTCACATCAATAACTATGATAAAATTGTATTTTTCATTAGTTTAATTAAATTAGTATAAAGTACTTTGGTTTTTTCTTGAGTTCTCCAGCTGTCATTAACGTAATTTGCTATTCTTGGAGTGGGTTTATCAATATAGACGGGAGTTCTTTGTTGTTAGATATCATGATATCAAAATGTAATATTCAGTAATGAACAATACAAGAACAAATAATTTCACTTTGGTACGAAATATTATCTCGACAATAATAGTAATACAAACATATTTTTGATACAGTAGCTCCTCTGATATAACAAATACGTACCACTTCATTAACAAAAGAAAGACAAAACCCAACATAATATAACATATCCACGTTATTATTTCATTGAAGATACGAAACAAAGTTTGTACAATGGTGAAGAAATAGACGTAGCGTTTGTAATTTGCAAAGCTGACGCTTAGAAGTTATATAAGCATACTCGTTTACATTAATTCAAAGAAAAACACGGTGCTGCCAATTCTGTAACGATAATATTGTTGAAGATCACCAAAATAGTATTAAACTCCCGTGGATTGAATAAAGTTTTGAAGCTTTCATGTTATGCCTTTGATATCGGGGTTTTGAAGCCAACTATACCTTAAATACGAGTAGTATTGTTTCCTCAAAATAAGCTTATTTTTTTCTACCATCTACATATTAGTACGTGAAACAACCTTGAGATAAGGTTTAAGAAACTTGCGCGGACAAAGGAGAATGAAATTTTGCACGGTTATAGTTTATATACAAAATGAGTACGAAATGCGTTTTTCAAATAATGCATAAAACTTACATAAAATCAGCTAAAATACATTACACATACTGTCAAACGTTTGGTACATTTGACACTAACATATACTTACATATCGTCAGTGGAAAGGAAATAATGCTAAACAAATGCTATTTTAGCGCTTTAACATTATTTCCTTTCCACTGACGATATAATAAACGAAATGAACCATTCAATGTCTTACAATGAAAACACAAGACGTCAAAAATGGCAGACGTCTTTGTCATTACCCGTTATTGCTTTTAAATGCGGCTTAGTCAGTTAAACATATTTATTTTTAACTGGTGTATATAAAATAACTCGAAAATGAATACAACTTAGTTGAATTTGAGAAATATTCATGCTACTTTGAACACTATAAAGTTTAGGTGTTGAGTGTAATTACGGTCGAATTTCGACTGTTGCAACGGGTGACTAGTACATTGAAATATACATAGACGTTCAATGTACTTTGAAATGATGAGAAATAATTTGATAACAAGAACAATTCTTGTTTTAAAGAAACATTATAAACTCGTACCGAAGTCAAAGTCTTTTTGGGTATACTACAGAACAAGTATTATGAACATCGGGTGATACACGAGCGTTGAATAATTCTACTTCTTTGAGTTATTGTTCATCCCGGCGTACACCCGGATCAGAATTGAATGTATATTTGATCACCCTTTGAGAACTTTGTTAAGAAGTTTTGTTTCTTGTTCGTAAAACTTTTGATGCTTTGCTTATGCATTACAGACTACGCTATGAGTATTCTCGTAGTTTGGAAACTCTCTGAATCTGTGATCAGTATCGCCTGGCAGTTTTGTAGTAACATATAAGCCATCTCTTATCGGATTGAGTTATTTAAATCCATACTTTTATGAAATCTTAGGTTATACTGGTGGCTTCCCCCCTTTTGATTATGTCTACCACCTTGAGAAACCTAGGTTAATTAAGGTCATTAAGCAGCGACAACCTATATTGTCGCTGTCATTAAGTATTTGTCCACCAATTCGCAATTGGCCAGCGCGGTGGACTATAGCCTAAACTCTCTCATTCTGAGAAAAGACCCATACGGAGCAGTGTGCCAAAATTGTGTAACACACCTACCAATGTGACATACAAACTAATTTACAGTACAGATAAAACTAAATAATTGCGAGTCAAACCTGCTTTTAAAGGGTTTGTTGCTGTCACAATATTTTTTTAAAGAAAATATAATTAAGAGTTAGTATGGAGTTGCGCTTTTGATTTTGAGGCATCGCCGTTTGTACAGGCCTCTTTTTACATCTAGGAAGACATTTCACTGTGAAACAAAAAAAAAGTTTTTTTAAATTAGTATATTACTATTTCCAAGTAACAAATCTCATAAGTAATCCACAATATTATCATTTTTTCCCAAGTCTTGTTAAACCATAAATCCAGATGAAACAATTTCAAATTAACGGACATTTCTCGACAGAGAGACGCCAAATGAGTAGTAGAATTGCAGTAACCTTTTATCATTTTGGTAAGTTTAATTTCATCAGTTTTGTTTTAGGAGTAATTAAAAAGAATGTCCACCAATTCGCACTTGGCCAGCGCGGTGGATTATGGCCTAAACTCTCTCATTAAGCAAGAAGACCCGTGCCCAGCAGTGGGACAATAACGGGTTGATGAGATGAGAGAAAAAGAACGATGATATACGAATGTAATAAATAGCTACAAAACGTAATAAGACGAACGTATTTCGAATCAGGCTATAATACTGCCAATGTTCAAGTTAAAAAAATCTCTGTCTCGTCAACCCATTATAGTCCCACTGCTGGGCATGGTCTTCTCTTAGAATGAGAGTTTAAGCCATAGTCCACCACGCTGGTCAAGTGCGAATTGGTTGACTACTTTTTATTGGTAAAAAATATTATGCACTATTATTGTACAAATAGATGTAACAAATTTATAACGACATTTGTCCTCGACCACCTTTAGGCAGAAGAAGAACAGGTCGCCCCCCTACCATGGGGACCGATGACCTGAAGACGACAGTGGGAAACCGTTGGACTCAGAGGGCACAGGACCGGTTGGAGTGGCGCCATTTAGAGGAGGCCTATGTCTAGCAGTGGACATCATAGGGCTAAGGGATGGATGGATGGATATTTTGCCAAAATGTTAAAATGAAATTTTCTGTAAATTCAAAATTATCACGTCAAGTTTCATTCGTAGCTTGTGATCTTCCAAATGGCTTAATTATGAATTTTGCCTTCTAACATGAAAGACGGATATTTTATTAAATTTTATCTCATATTTCATTCTCTTAGGCGTTGATTTTCTTAAAACGAAACAGATATTGTTTACTTTCAACCAAAAAGTGAATTATTTTTCTTAACAGAGTTTCTTGAAAAATATCCCAAAGTCAAACGCAGATTTGATTACATTTATGAAAGAGAGCAACGATATAAGTCAAAGTTAAAATAACTCCTCTAATTATAAAGATCTTGCCTAGACTGTTACTTTACAAAACACTCGGTTGTCTACGGATACATCACCTACTGTATTTTAAACCATGCCTCAGCAGCAGTATCATGTATGAAGTCGTTTAAAAATTATATGTTCGTTGTTGTATTCTTCGGTCAAAGAAGTGAATAGTTTATAGTATAATTAAAACAAAAACCCGACGACTTAAAAGCAATTGATTTCCTTCAGTTTCAGTTTGTGTTTTTAATTTTATTTTTGGAATAAATAATTTGAATTAACTCTTTATTTGGTGTTCCCCTCCCCTCCCCTATTTTCTCTTTGTTCGCAGTTCCAATGACATGTCATATGTTAGAATCCGTCAAGCGATTTAAGCTGTAGAGCACGTAAAGAAATACAAATATTCTTACATTCAGACATACGCTCGAATAGCACTGCCCTCCTGACAAAGTCTGATACAAAATAAAAGGTGGTAGAACGAGAGTAGTTCAACCGGGGAAGTACCACCGCCACACCTATTTCTAACGTGCAGCATTCTTTGCGTTTCGATGGAAGGGTGTGGTTGCCGGCACACTTTATATGAGGCGACCATCCTAGTCCTCGGGAGTAGCAACGCATCTGTGATTGACTTCAGATAAAACCTATGTTTTATATGAAGTTGCTTAAAATGTCAATGGGCGGCAGTGGCCACTTACCATCAGGTGGACTGCATGCTCATTTGCTATTTCATTATTATAAAAAAAAATACGCAAAGTGAAAAGTTTTAATTTTCACCACGGAATTTACAAATACTGTGACCCAAATAGTGTTAATGTTGAATTCATAGCTTTATATTTGAAGAATAAACAATAAACCATAAAATAAAAACGACATAGTAAATATTTTTAAAAACATAGTAATCACTAATAGGTCCAACCATCACAAATTAATAGAACGATGGTTTCAAATGAAAACGCTCGCTAATGGCTAAATAAATGCTGGTAAAAAGTTTTTTATTGGCGCGGTTTCAATAGCCGCTATTGTTTTGTTATTTCTATTAGTCGCTTTCCAACTTTACGTTTATTGATTTGAAAATTTATCAAAAAATATATGGTAGTCTTTCATACAGACACATTTTGTGTATTTTTAAATAATGAAGTAGCTAACATACATGTATAACATCTGGTGATAGGTGGTCGCTGCCGCCCATGGACTTAATAATAAGACTTAATAAAAAACAGTATTCCTGATGTTAATCACAGGTGCTTTGCTACTTTCGAAGGATTGTTTCTTGATATGAAGACCGGCAACCGCATCCTTCCATTGAAACGCAAGAACTGTTTTCTTCGAACTATCCACGTTTTCTTAATATCAAATTATAATATGAAATAATATGTCTATTTTTTCATCCTGTTAAAGTAGCAAACGAGTACGCAGTTTGCCTGATAGTACCTACAAACGCCCGTGGACATCTGTCAGCAGTTTCATAGATTGTAAAAGTGAGCCTTCCGGCCACACCCTTCCAACGAAACGCAAAAACTGCATCACGCTAGGTATAAGTGTGGCGGTGGTTCCTCTCACGTCTACTTTGATTCTACCACTGATTAATCTTATCATATATAAGTAGCAAACAGGCATGAAGTTATTATATGTTAAGTAACATATTTTAGCGGCCTATAAACATATTTTAACAAAATCTCGTAGAAAGAATGTCTGATCTGAAATTACTGACACTGCGTTCTACTCCTGAGTTCTGCGGTCTAAGCAATCTCTTGCTAAAATGGTGAAGTAAATTAATCTGACCTAGCTTCACAAAGTTCAAAGGTAATAAAACATTCGATACCATCGATTGGTCCTAGAGTAATATATGTAGTTTGAAAGATAAAAAACACTGTAATTTCTGAGCTACGTAAAACTTTGCTAATATAGTGTATAACTTTTCCATCCATTACAGTTTTCAAACTTTAATAACAAAATAGACGTGAAAGTTGAAAACTAAATTGTTTTTTTGTACCTTTTTATTATGAAATACTTAATATAAAACCTAGTAATGTTGCCAAGTGGATTTCACAGTTTTCATCAAGGAGAAAGATAACAAAGATCTCTATTAGAATGTACCTAACTTTCGTTGAGATATTTACATACAACATTAACTAATGTGATAATTAATTTTTAACACCCATGTGGGGTTATATAATCATACTTACGTGCCGTGTGGTGTCGATCGATTATATAACCACTTACCAGATGCGGTTAAAGATCACAATGTTTTATACTTTAAATCAGAAATAAGAAAACATCTAGTAAATAAATGTTATTACAGTGTTGACGAATTCTTGAATGATACAATGATATTTTGACATAATTTCTTATTTCTTATTTTTTTATTTAATTTATATTATTAATTTATTTAGATTATAATCAATATAAATGCATTTATGACATATGAATAAATTATTTTTTTAGAATTATGTTTGATATGAAAGTAGATATTAAAAATGTAATAATATTAAATATTGTATAAAAATTATTAAAAACTGCACGCCCATAGGGTATATACAGCTGAAACAATATTTGTAAATACCATCGCTCAATGTACCTGTATTTATGCAATAAAATACTGATTACTGATCTTAAATAGCACCAGGCTTTATTATTTTAAAGGTAGAACTAGCGTAGTTTGACCGTGGAAGTACCACTGCCTAATTTATTTCTAGTTTGAAGCATTTCTTGATGAGGCGACCACCTTAATCCTCGGGAGAAGCAACGCATCAGTGATTAACTTCAGAAACCTTGTTCTATATGAAGTGGCTTACAGGTGTCCATGGACGGCAGTAACTACTTACTATGCATGCTCATTTGCTATTTTATTCAGATATAAAAATCGGTAATATAATTAAAGATAACAATTAAATCAAATTAAATTGATTCATTCGGGAAAATAAAAGTATACGTAAAATCATAATTATGTGTTATTTATTTTTAATCTACTACATGTAATTAAGTAATAAGGCATGACGCAAAGCCTGTCCCCTCCACTCTCTCCGTGAGTCACTCAGCGGGCTCACTGAAAACCAGCGCCGTGGTGCAACGCGCCATGGCATTAGTGCTGAGTTGAGTTCCGACTTCCAAATTGCGACATACATACATAGGGACACGTGCAATTGATTTTAAATATTTCATAAAATATTTTTAAAAGTTTTCCCTGTAATGTAATAATTAACGTTGTGTGTGTGTAAGCATTTTTTTTACTATTTTATGTTTTATGTATGTTGCGTTTGGAAATAAAGTTTTCTTTCTTTCTTTCTTTCTTTCTTTCTTTCTTTCTTTCTTTCTTTCTTTCTTTCTTTCTTTCTAATTCTTGTAGTGAAGATAATGTCCAATTTTTCGTACATAATTATATTTCCAATTGGAATGTGTAATCTCAGTTCCTATAAGTAAACATGTTTTTCCGCTACAGTGCACATAAATATTCACCGACATCCTCGAGTACTGTAAGGATTCTTAGTCGCAATAAAGATTCAATTACTTTACGTCGAAATCTTCGTATTCAATTCTGCGAAGAAATAAAAGTTGTGATTGTAAAACATTTGATCTTAGATTATCTGATTTATTTCCTTTGTGATCAAATTATTTTGCTTCAGGAAACTTGTTACGGTTCATAGTTTCTATTACATAATACAATTTATTATATAGGAGTACCCTGCCAATGGATCTTGCTATAAGGGCTCTTACAACTTGTTAGTTACAATATTTTATCTTACACTAGCACCGAATCGAAACATGACCTCAATAAGTAGACCCGGTAAGAAGAAGAAGAAGAAGAAACTCAACAGCTTTATTTATTTGTGTATTTAGTTTTTGTTTTCTTTTTTAATGCTCGGACAAGTGTCCTTCAACTGAATTATGTAGGTATGTACTAAATTATGTTAGGTATAATTGTATACGTATAGATACTAAATTATGTTGTAGCAAGAAATATTTAATTCTTAGCTATGACGTTATAATTAGGAAGTCTTACAATTTTTGTTTTAATAAGTAATCACATGAAGTATAGTAGGCCTGAAACCCAATTAATTCTCGGATAATGCCATGAGTGCTGACGAAGGTAAAAACTGTTACACCCAAAGGTGAATTTGATCCCTCTACAATGACACAGCTTTGTAGTTAGTGTTACTAATCTTTTAATCCTACAATCCTGGGATAATCCGTTCGTAGTTGTGAAAATGTGTCAGCTTGTTTCACTATGTCCTGTTCCATTTAATAATGAAGCAGGATTAAACACCTATTTTTGATACAATCCATTAGCCTGAACATGATACTAATAGATTAACTATTATCATCGAATTTCATGATAAAATCACTGTAAGGACTTAATATAAATTCTTCTAAATACCAAATACAAATCTTTCTAATATGAATCATCGTTACGGCATTTACTGCCAAAGCAGATTAAATAATTTAAAAATTTGAAGTAGAAACTACAAATGTATATGTATTTGAATTGGTTTTCGGCTATAGCTTTCACGTTTTAGAATGAAAGATATAGAAAAGCCTTTTGTAGTTGGATTACAGGCATTTTAACCGTCTCGGTCTTCGCTATGATCGATTAATGGACATTGTAGCTTTAAAACTTGTTTAATTTCCCCAGTCACAGTAGAGTCGTTGTCGAGGGTTTTAGGTCACAGTCACAGAAAACTAATAATAAATGAACACGAGTTACCATAAATTGAACAAAAATTTAAAAAAAATCTCTATAAGTTGAAGCGATTATACATTATTATATATTAATAAAACGTGAAGAAAAAAACTTGTGACGCATTTTTAAGTAATATGCCGCGGACGGATTAGTATGAAATTTTGTACGGTTACAGTGGACGTAGAGACGAAGTGCAGTAATATTTTTTTCAAATAACGCATATAACATAAATAAAATAAACTAAAAACACATTACACACACTACCGTGTATTTGTGGGACACATAATAAACGAAATTATACATTCAACATAAAAATACACAGAACGTCAAAAATGTCAGATGTCTTTGTCAACATACCCGTCATTGATTTTAAATGCAGCTTTGTCACTTAAACCTCTTTTTACCTTTCGGGTGTATTAAAATAAATTGAAAATTAGTAAAAATTTAATTTAGGAAATACTTTGGACGAAATTAAGTTTCGTTTTTGAGTTGAATTACGGTCGAATTTCGACCGTTGCGACGGGTGACTAGTTATTTAAATTGTTTCAAATATATCACATCACTCCTTAACAGAACTGTTGGAACCTACTGTGTCTAAACAACAAGAGAACGAGTGATCGATAGGAAAATTCGCTAAAAAAGGGCGCTTAGGGAATTTGCTTTCGCCTTTGAAGGGTTAACAGACGTCAATAAATTTCAGCCGCACGGGTATTCCTTTTCCTTAGGACATTGAGCTATCATGGAGCCTATCCTTTTGGTTTTCGGATCGTTAGTTGTGTAGGGACTCTTTGTAAAATTTACGCATCCCTTACTTCGCTACAGAATTCCGAAGTACGGGATGCTTAAATTCTATCAATGGATAAACAAATGAGTTTAAATTGGAGTTTGAGGAAATTAGAGTAAAATTACGATTTTTAATGAAATATGTATGGGCTTATCATATTTTTTATTGGCCATTTTCAAAGTACATAATCATAATAAAATGTAAATAGTCCTTTGAAAAATAAGTAATATTATCTATTCGAGGTACGACTAAACATTTCTATGAAAATAAATACTTTTTAAATAAAATAAATAAATAAAACACGCATTTGAATTCATAGAATAAAGATATTTGAGGGTGCGGAATATTTAAGGAGTTTTAAGAATCTTACAAAATATACGAAATATACATTACGCCATACTTACTTTACGGTTGTCAGACATGGGCGTTAACAGAACTACAAGAGAATAAATGAAAATTCTGCCAAAATGCAATGAAAAGGAGTATTTTAGGTATAAAAAGAAGAAATAGGGTGAAATTACAAGAAATGGGGGAGAAAACAAAATTTAAAACACACAGACACACAGAGTGTACAGTCAGACTTAAATGGCGTTGAACAGGACATATGATGAGAGATTGGAAGGAATGGACTAGGTTATTACCAGAATGGTATCTAAAAGATAACAAATGGAAGAAGGGGAAACAAACGCAAAGAAAGGAAGAGACATAAAAAAAATAGCTGCTCCGGTATGCACCCATTTAGCAAAAGTCAGGAATACGTGGAAATTTTAGAGGAGGCCTTTGTCGACAAACAAGCTGCTCGCTCCATACAAACATTCACTGCCGATCATTGAAATGCAAACTAAAAGTAATCAATGTAGTTTATAGAAAGTAGGCATGTATTTAATCATTAATTGTATCAAAAACGGCATTAAAGGTGTTTTTTTTTTAAGTTTTAAGAATCTTACAGAATAGAAATGCACCAATTTCAGGTAAATTGTGATTAAATCTATAACCTTCAACTTTATACGTGTACGTTAAGTTTGGTGACACTATTTTATCATCAAAGATATCACAGAACAGCTATAATACTATTTGATAATGTAAGTTTGACTTAGTTTTACTCTGCGTACCAAAGGATATTTCGAGTGATAGCAATGAAAGATTTAGAGTTTCGGATTTTTAGTTGTGTAAAGTATAATTATGTCAATGTGGTTGAAGTTTTTCTGTAACCATCTTAATATGGCTGTTATTTTAATTTTCATGTTATGATATTCGTTTTAAGTAATTAATACATAATTCTTAAACGTTTTAATCAACTCAAAAATCTACCCGAAGAAGTTACAGCGCAGAATACCTTACAAAACCTTATAAAACCACAAAATAAGTAAGTTCTAAAATATTACAATCTTTTAAAACTTTGCCAAGGATGAAAGTACAAGGTTTGACCGGGGAGGTACCACTTCCAAATTTATTTCTAGCGTGAAGCAGTTCTTGCGTTTCTATGGAGAGGTGTGGTTGTCGCCTCACTTTTATATGAAGCGATCATCACGAGCAGTAACGCATCTCTGATTGACTTTCGATAGGTATAACTGTGGGCCATACATAAGGACTATTTCCAAAGGCTCACCTTACCATTGATAGTAAAAACAATAATATAAACAGGAGTTTCCTCAGGGAAAAGTCTTCAATTCCCGGTCCGGAAACCTCAACAAACAGAAAGTAATAAAATAAGACCGGCAGCTACTATGTCAACAAGACACCTGACCGAGGCGGGTAACTTGCCTTCCAGTGAATTACTAGCGCAAACAGACTGTGTAACTTTGAATTAAGGACTGGACAAACACAAAGGGTCGCTTATTTGAACCTTGTTTAATTGTCAACTCGTTATTGTTCCCCTGCTGGGCACGGGTCTTCTCTCATAATGAGAGTTGTAGGCTAAAGTCCAGCGCTGGTCAACTGCGAATTGGTAGTACCTACTCAGTAATCTTTCTCTCGTCAAACCCTTATTGTCCCACTGCTGGGCACGGCTCTTCTCTCAGATTTTTTTTAAACACGCTTTCTACACTCATAGGCCCACAGTAGGATTTTCCCCATGGACTCCATGTTCTCCATGGACACACATAAGACGAATACACAAATACCCAGACCCAGAACACGAATCTAAACTCATCATTCAGATACCTGTCTGTAACCGCTCCGCCACGCGGGTCATCAATGAATGAGAATGAGAGAGTTTAGGCCATAGTCCACCGCGCTTTTTTTTTTAAAGAACTCTCGAATGTGTAGGTGTTTTCCTTCACCGAAAAGCAATGGTAATTAAATTCTAATACGCACATAATCTGTAAAAAATCTGTAGAAAAATCTGTGGTGCGTGCCTTGGTTTGAACCTCGGACATCCCGATCGAGAGGGCAAGTTTCAACCGTTAGGCTTTTTTTCTGTGAGAACTCTCAGGCATGTATGTTTACTCATGACATTTTAGGAAAATGAATGGTGCATGCCCGAGATTTGAACTTCTGAATCTTGATTGAAAAGCCGTATTTCATCCAACAGGCAATCGCGGGTCACCATGTTTAATATAAGCGTATATTCTTTAGCTTAAAACAATCATCTTTATTGTTAAGTACTTGATTATGCAAGAAGCATACATAATACGTGTCTGTTTTTAGAGAAAAACGTTATTCACTCTGTATTACTCGTACTATAACTTCCGATCTAAAACATTTCTATTTCAAATTCACGAGTAAAAAGTGAGTAAGTAAAAAGTTAAAAAGGCGTAAAGTTTTACTCGAAGTCTTAAACAACAAAATTGGAAGGCAGACGCCGTCTTGCTCTCGAAGAAAACTCGTTCGCAGAAGATACTTATGATCTATTAAGAAGTTATTTATAAAGTCTTTTTACACGTTTCACATGAAGAACAGTAATGTTTTTCAGAGTGTACTCGAATGTATTTCTTCGGCAAGGTCTGCTTAAATGGATTGACGGATTTGAACATGTGAGCTGAAATAGAATAAAATAGCTTGTCGCAAGATTGTCCACATTAGATTAGTCTGTGGTGTCCTGAACTATTCTTCTGACAAGCTTTTAGGTGATAGAAATTTAAATATTACAAAGCCTTTTTTTTTAATCCCACTACTGGGCACGGGTCTTCTCTTATAATGAGATAATTTTAGGCGATAGTCTACCGCGCTGGCCAAGTGCGAATTAATAGATTACCACCTAATTAGTTTTTTTTAAAGTAGCAAACGAATCTGCAGTTCACCTGATGGAAAATGGTCACCGCCACCCATAGACTTCAATCACAGATTCGTTGCTACTCCCGAGGAGTAGAATGGTCGCCTCTAGTAGTACGCTAGAAATAGCAACCACATCAGTCCATAGAAACGCAAAGAATGCTCCCCGGTTAAACTACACTGATTCTACCACCTTTAAAGTTGTTGTTTGAATTGATAATAGAAAAAACTTTATATCAGGAGTTCATACGCTATCTCGAGATAGCAACTCGTTTCTGGCTGACCTCAGTAAGAACGCGTCGTTTGCAAGGTTTATGATAATGGATTTTCGTGGTTTCAAGGGTCAAAGTTGCCATCAGGTGGATAACAATTTCACTTGCTACTAGTATAAAAATACCGATCAAGCGCAAGTTTTAGAGTAGTGATAGCCTAATGGTTGAAACTTGCACTCTCGATCAGGAGGTCCGAGCTTTAAATCCGCTTTACGTGCGCATTAGAAATTAATAATCACTGCTTTTCGGTGAAGGAAAACATCGTGAGGAAACCTACACACCAGGGTTCTTTAAAAAAACATCCTTGAAGGTGTGTGAAGCCCACCAATTCGCACTTGGCCAGCGCGGTGGACTGTGCCCTAAACTCTCATTCTAAGAGAAGACCCGTGCCCAGCAGTGGGACAACAATGGGTTGATGAGAGAAGCTCAAGTCGGACTCCCGTACGAAGGGTTCGATATCAATATCTATAAATAACGGTAAAATATTCACAATTGTTGTATGATCCCTGTTAAATAAATTTTATTATTTATTTTGCAAGTGAACATACGAGCATAACTAAATATTCAGTGAATATTCCAAGCGTCTGCCTGTTGCCGTTATTAATATAGCACATATTCACTTGTTGTTTCGGAGCCCTCAGCAGTTATTTATTTTATTCTATTTTTTGTATTTGTTATGATATTGTCCACAGAAGTACACCATCTGTAAAAATTTCCAGATTCTGTTACAGACAGAAGACAGCAGATTCTTAAGTAATAGGGTCCTGTTCTTACCCTTTGGGCTCGGCACCCTAAAATCTATCTTCTTCTATTCTATTCTTCTTCTATCTTCTTCTATCTATCTTCTTCTTCTATACTGATAATAAATCTGTAGAGAGGTCAGGTCTGTACATGAAATATATTTCCAAAATAACTATCAGCGGGTAATTAGGGATCGATACTGATGCCAAAAATGCAATCAGTACAATTTTTGTCTGTCTGTCTGTCTATCCGCCTGTCCATCTGTCTGTCTGTCTGTAAAACCGTTATAGAAACAAAAACTACTCGACGGATTTTAACGAAACTTGGTACGATTATTCTTCATATGCCTGATCTGGATATACTATACATTTCATCAACCTACAATCGATAGGAACAGAGCAGTAAAGGGAAATGTTGGGAAAACGGGAGAAGTTACTCCATTTTTTAAGCTTCCGTCGCGTGTGCAACCTTAATGGTTAAAGCTACACAGAAATCATATATGACGGAAATATTTTCCTTTAAATTATATAAGAAATATTCCACGACAGCATATGTGTATCTTTTATAGTAGTCTTAGCAGTAGCCGAAGCTTTCTGATTATATTTGTCTACTCTTACGGTTATATCCTTTAAACTTATAGTCATCCCTAATTAAAAAAGTTAACATTATTAAGGCGGAAAGAAGTTCGCCGGGTCAACTATTACTAAATGTTTAAATTAATGTTTTAATTTGAATACAAGATGCTAAATAATATAATATTAATAAAATTAATGAAATCTTCTTAATAAGAATGACAAGACGTCAACAATAATTTACTCGTCGACTAGGCCACGCAGGGTGCACGCTGGCCAGATGTAATGTGTTAACAATGTGTTTAAAATGCATCATATCTATTAAAGGATGGGCTGAGTATATTCCTCATCATTTCCCTTCGCTCTATAGATCAATCAAACGGTATTTGCTAAGATTAATCATAGGAGTAGTACAAATTAATAACACTGAATAAATATTTACCGTAGCAATACAATGTGCTTCTGGCTAAGGAAAGACGATATGCGGCGAGATTCGCGTACTGCCGCTTCGAAGGGTCTTCCCTCATCTGCCTGCAAGGCGTAAAGTACTTTGCATTGACTAAGCGACGGAATATATTTCAACTATACACTTTTTAATATTATATCAAGCAAACAGTTTTTTTTGTGATCTACGTAACATGTACCCTACATACTAAGTACCGTAAGTGCTAATAGAATATTTTTATAATAAGTTTTCATTACGCACCAATTAGTGTTCTTTGCAATTGTTTTAAAGTTTTCTCATGGAATTAATATCATAAATAATAATAACACTTCACAAGGTATTTACACACAATTTAAAAGGTGGTAGAACGTGTGTAGTGCAACCGGAGAGGCACCACACTTATTTCTAACGTGAAGATTCCTTGCGTTTCGATGGAAGGGTGTGGTTGCCGGCGCACTTTATATGAGGACCAACCTAGTCCTCGGGAGTAGCAACGCATGTGGGATTGAATTCAGATAAAACCTATGTTTTATATGAAGTTACTTGCGAATGTCCATGGGTGGCAGTGACCACTTACTATCAGGTGGACTGCATGCACGTTTGCTACTTCATTATTATAAAGAAAAAAAAACACCTTCTAAACTCATAATACTCAATTTCTTTGGTACCATTTTTTTTTCAAATGCTATTATTATTATAATTCAATGGTGAAAAAAGTACTTTCTACAAGTGTATTAACAAATAGAAAAAAAATCTGCAGTTACAAGGCTCAAATTGATTTCGTGTTGACAAATCGCAAGACACCCTTTAGATTCATTCGACTCCCCAGTGGGCCAACTTAATTAAAGTTTTAATGAGCAGAGTGAAATTATGCATTAGTGGGTTCCAGAGTTATTAAGTGTAAAGTAATTTTCAGTTAATATTTTAATATACTTATAATGAAATGAAATTAAATGTGTTTATTTCGTACAGGTCTACGGGGGCATTTACAAATTGTCAGGTTCATTTTTTTACACTACCACCGGATCGGAACACAATCTGAGAAGATCAGGCAAGAAACTTAGCGGGCTTGTAATGAATTCCTTAAATTGTCAAAAAATCATATCTTATATCATAAAAGGTATTTACTTTTGCAATTTTTATGAATTTTCAATCAGCTATAATTAATTTAAACAAGTGTCCGCGCGCACCATCGTCCGCGGTCGTGCCCAGGAGTCTAAGTCCCGCGCGTCGCCCCCCGCTGTAGCCGACACCGCCCCGCGCCGACCACACCCCGCAAAAATAGATGCCTTGAGGCCATATACAGTACGGACGTCCCTTGCGCTCCATGTTATATTTTCTTTAATTATCTAATATACCGAACAAGAAGTACATTTCATAGTTTCATTTGGAGTCCTCCAGCACTGGCGAAAACAACAAGTTTATTTATAAGAGTACATTTTATGACAACTAATTAGACTAAGAATGTTGATTTTATCCTATTTTAAGCATTAAGCAGTATCAAATGAGACTAAATCTATTTTGGTCCATGCCAATTTCGTGGACCTAATTAAATTTCACTCTATGAAAATTAATAATAAATTTCTAATGAAATTCTTAGGATCTTTCGAAGTAAAGCGGCATATTTTATCACCTAATTTACACTTAAAATTAAGCTAATTAAGTACAATATTGTGACAGTAATCAAGACGGATTAATAGCGCTCTAAATGTTCAGGAATTGTTTTGTTAAAGTGCTTTTAAATGTAATTTTGATATTTTGTACACATTTATGGAAAATAAGTTTTATTTACCCCTTTTATCTTATTAATGTCATAAACACGAAATTATGAGAGGATTGTGTTTGTTACCCTACCACCGGTGGGATTTCGCCAAAATGTGGCACCTATATGTGGATGTTTAATAAACACACAGGACACCATTACATTACATTTACGTTTCATTGCATGTACAATGGAAGAATATAGTTGCCCGTACACTTTTATATGATATAATCTATGTTCAATGGGCCTGCCACATCGCACGTAACCGATGGGGAAGGCAGGTCGAGTGGCAACCACATTTAGACAACTGGTTGCCCCTCAGATGGACCGAAGAAGACAGCGGGAAACCGTTGGATTCAGAGGGCACAGGACCGGTTGGAGTGGCGTCTTTTTGTCGTCGTTCGATGAATGGATGAGCCTATGTTTTATATGAAGTTGCTTACAGGAAATCCATGGGCTGCAGTGACCACTTACCATCAAGTGGATTGCATGCGCGTTTTGCTACTTCAATCAGTTAAGAAATATACTTTGAAATGATCAGCGAAAATGTAGCTTGTTTTGAGGAAACATATTAAACTCATGCTAAGGGTACAGTCTATACAATAATTTGTAGGTGTTGTACCTTTTAAAGGTTTCCCCCTTGAGACCAAAAAACATTTTTTTTAATCGCTTAATCGCTTATTCTGCCACTGAGTGGCTTACAAATATACATCAAAATAATTAAAGTTGTTAATAAATGTCACTTGATATTGTGTCCACAGATTATTAAAACAACACACAAGTCACGTGTTATACACGAGTTCACAAGTCTGAGCGATCACTGTTATCACTTAAAAAAATTTAAGCTATAGTATTTATTTATTTATTTATTTCAATCCAACTTACTTCTAACATTACAGATCTTACAGTCCAATGCGTTAGAGTAGTAATAATAATTAACATTTCAAATTCAGTCGTCAAATTCAGGTTAATAATAATTAAAAAACGGTTAATGAATTATCAAGCAGAATACATAGCTTACATAAAAAGATTCATAATTCAATAATCATTATTAATTCAATAATCAATTCATAAGTGCAATCATTAATGAATTAATTAAATAATTATAGTAACATTTATCTAATAAATATGTTTTTAATTTATTTTTGAATATATTGATATTCTTGTAGCATCGTATGAACTCTGGTATTTTGTAATATAAAAAAGGGTGTTGTATCTTCAAAGCTCTCCCTGTCTACGGCGACATTAATAGGCCATAACTGAGAAAATATTGGCAATGACTTTGTACCTTTCTACAGGCAAAAAGCCAAAGAATTAGCCTTAACTGGTTGGGAATAACAAAAACTGCATTGCGGCACAGATTGCTTTAAAGCCTTGACAAGATTTAGGTTCTTTGTATTTGTAGTTGTTTGTAAATTTGTAGCGCCTTTATGTTTGTCTTTTTTCGTAACAAAGATTTTTGTTACCTAGTTTGCAGTGTTAGGGCTTACAATGCCGGGGTTGTGAGCGGCTAGAGTGGGAGCTCGAACCGTTCAGTCAGGTGATCCCGGGAAGGACGGCGGTACGTGTGGTCGCATGCCGTCGTAAAGACTAGACGGAGCGGTGGGCCCAGCCGCCCATCTGGGAGGAGCCCGATGGGGCAACGCGCTCGGAGGATTCCGGTTGAAGTCGTTTCAAGATCCCGGAGTCCTCCTTTTTAGCGCCGAGAACGGCCACCGGGGGGTTTTGGTGCGGTAAAAATCACACATAACCCTGCGTCGCTCCCACGGCGTCGGGTACCTTTTGAAGTTTTCCCCCTCGACAACAAAAAAAAAGGGCTTACAATGAGCGCTAACTAGAAAACTTTGTACACTCCATTTGAAATAGATATGAATTATACGCCTAATTAACGCGTTAAACAGTTGCAAAGCGTCTGGCGTTCCGCCAATCATTTCCATTTGCTTTGTAAAGCAAATCTTTCGCTAACTACAACGTGGTATCAGTAAACAAATTAGCTTGTTAAGGCTAAATTAACGAGTTAATTTGTTGGTTATCTACTCAATAAAATCATTTAATTATGGTTTTGGCGAATAGATTTATTAGTAGATGTAGTTTATTAATAAATGTTTTAAACATACCCGTGGATAAAATGAACACATCCAAAGATTAATACAGAATCCGCAGACCCAGAACTGAATCCTAAATTCATCATTCAAATATCTGTCTAGCCGGGGATCGAATCTGAAACCCACTGCGTCAAACCGCTATGACCAGCGTTCCGCCACACGGGTCGTCAAAGTCTACTGCGTGAAAACCTAATCGTAAAACAAACTACAGTGGTGTAACTGTTTATTTCAATGTTAAATGTTAATGTTTAATGTTAATGTTTAGTGTTTAATGTTAATGTTAATGTTAATGTTTAATGTTAATGTTTAATGGTAATGTTTAATGTTAATGTTAATGTTTAATGTTAATGTTTAATGTTTAATGTTAATGTTTAATGTTAATGTTTAATGTTTAATGTTAATGTTTAATGTTAATGTTAATGTTTAATATTTAATGTTTAATGTTTAATGTTTAATGTTTAATGTTTAATGTTTAATGTTTAATGTTAATGTTAATGTTAATGTTAATGTTAATGTTAATGTTAATGTTAATGTTAATGTTAATGTTAATGTTAATGTTAATGTTAATGTTAATGTTAATGTTAATGTTAATGTTAATGTTAATGTTAATGTTAATGTTAATGTTAATGTTAATGTTAATGTTAATGTTAATGTTAATGTTAATGTTAATGTTAATGTTAATGTTAATGTTAATGTTAATGTTAATGTTAATGTTAATGTTAATGTTAATGTTAATGTTAATGTTAATGTTAATGTTAATGTTAATGTTAATGTTAATGTTAATGTTAATGTTAATGTTTAATGTTAATGTTTAATGTTAATGTTTAATGTCAATGTTTAATGTTAATATTGTTGTTTATTTTACGCTCTACTCCAAAGTAGTACGTTTGAATTCAGGGCATTATCTTCTACCCGAGAGATCTATATTATATTTTCAAAACGTATTTTTTTATATCAGAAAATTCACTTGAATCAATTCCCAATTTTTTGAGCGTGATATCCAATAGGTGCCCACAAACTCTTTTACTTGCTCGTCCGTCCTTTTCTCGCTAGGCTACATCTCTTGCACCGTAAAATGTGTCATATAACTGTTCTTTTCAGAGTATATAATACTATAGCCACTATATAAAACCAGATTAAAATTAAGATTAAATTAAAAGGGTTTCCAATAAAAAACCTATTTGTTAGCGATATCATTTGAAATATTCATGTGTCGTCAACCCATTATTGTCCCACTGCTATGTACGGGTCTTTTCTCAGAGTGAGATAATATTAGGCAATAGCCTGCGCTAGCCAAGTGCGAATCGGTAGACTTCACACATATCTGAGAACTTTTTTAAGACCTCTCGGGTCCGTAGATTTCCCCAAGATGTTTTTCTTAACCGTAAAGCAGGGATAACTTATTTCAGATAAGCACATAACCTTAGGAAAATCAATGCCTGGGATTTGGACATCAGACCTCCTGACTGAGAGGACAAGTTTCAACCAGTAGGCTATCACTGCTCGTCGAAATATTTACTTATTACGTTTTATTTACTTGTCATAACATTAAATAATAAAAAATGGATATTAAAATGAGTAAAAATGTATTCCTAGTCAAATATTCCGCTAAAATATCTCCTGATTTCACTTAAAATTCAGAAGATACTTGATTAAAACTGTTAGCTAGATCTCAAAATTCATAATGACTTCGAACGCGGAGATAACAGTTTGATGGACATATACAGGGGAGCAGGGAGGGACTGTCTACTCCAGAGATTAAAATTATTTTATACTTTGATTTTTACCGCCTGTCACCAAAGGAGACATCTGTTCTCTTCCATCTAAAAAGTAAAAATCCAAGGCATGATAAATTTGCTGCCCTTTCTTAGGTCAACGGCTGGCGGCGCCCGTGATTCGACCTTTTTCGTTTTAAAGTTA
This sequence comes from Spicauda simplicius, assembly GCA_949699795.1. Lineage (NCBI taxonomy): Eukaryota > Metazoa > Arthropoda > Insecta > Lepidoptera > Hesperiidae > Spicauda > Spicauda simplicius. The sequence continues at coordinate 911,049 of OX453057.1, read as the reverse complement.
CATATAACTGAAAAGTGACCTTACTATCACGTACATATCTATTAGAACAGACTGATTTGAGTATATTAATGTACTGCAATAGTTACGATGTAGTAGAACTACGAAGACAAATTTATGAAGATTAACACATTAACTTTACAATTAACTAGATTATTTTTTCTGCAAATCGACCCATTATTGATGTGATGTAGAGAAAACTTCGCTCTGTTACATTGTAGGAAAAATACAAAAATAGCATAATGTAAATTAAAATATATTATTTTATTTTAAAGATGAAGTTAACTGTTTACTTGATAAACATTTATTGTCCTTTTATAGATGCAAAAATTAAGAATCAAAAATATATTCACTTTAATTTACTCGATTAAACTCAACTCAACGTGTCTACATGCCGTGGCGACGCGTCGCCATGCCAGTCTTAATTTATTATTACCATTTTCGAAAATACACTTAATCCGACTTACTAGTATAGTCTGGTTTGCTACAAAAGCATTTGAATTTAAATAAATTGTCTTTAATTTGTATAGGCCTCCGAGGGACTTACAAATTGTCTGTTATAATATCTTTTCTTATACTACCATTGGGTTTAAAACTATCAGATCATGATCAATGCTGGAGGCTGGAGTGGCGAAACGATAGCCTCACAGTGATTAATTACGCAAACGAGGCTCCATTCTGACTTAATTGTTCCTTAATAAATCCAGAAACTACATTTATAACTTCCCGAATGAATTCTGAGAGAGATATTGTGATAATGAAAGATTGATTTTACTTTGCAACTTCGAGATGAAATGATTAGACATTTTGAGTCAGGTTTTGGCTTAATTATAAGTTAATTAAAACTGGTATTACTGATCATTGAACGATCACTTTATATAAATGATCGCTGTATATGTTATAATCCGTGTATGTAAAATGTATATCTCTACGTATCTGCAGATCGCATATTTTAATAGATGCCATTTGCAGTTTTTAGGCCTTTATTTTTGTTCTCGAGGGAGAAACCTTCAAAAGGTACCCGACGCAATGGTAGCGACGCATATGTGGGATTTTACCGCACTAAAACCCCCTGGTGGCCGTCCTCAGCGCTACAAAGAGGACTCCGGGATCTCAAAAGGAACGCAACCGGAGTCCTCTAAACCCGTTGCCCCATCGGGTTCCTCCCAGCTGAGCCAGTTCATCATTGACTATTAAACGGCCTGATAATGTGGCTCGGAGACAAAATATGTAACTCCTCAACCGATGGGAATAATTGAGTTGTGTTTAAAAATATTTGGTGTAAGTTGTAATGAAATTGCAAAGCCCTTTCATCATTGACTATTTAGGGGTCTAATAATGTGGCTCGGAGACAAAATATGTAACTCCTTAACCGATGGGAATAATTGACTTGTGTTTGAAGAAATATTTGGTGTAGGTTCTAAAGAAATTGCAAAGCCAGTTCATCATTGATTGTTTAAGGGTCTGATAATGTGGCTCGGAGACAAAACGTGTAACTCCTCAACCAATAGGTGTAATTGAGTTTTGTTTGAAGATATTTGGTGTAGGTTTTTATGAAATTGCAAAGCCAGTTCATAATTTACTATTTTAGGGTCTGAAAATGTGGCTCAGAGACAAAATATGTAACTCCTCAACCGATGGGAATAATTGAGTTGTGTTTGAAGATATTTGGTGTAGGTTCCAATGAAATTGCAAAGCCAGTTCATCATTGACTATTTAAGGGTCTGATAATGTGGCTCGGAGACAAAACGTGTAACTCCTCAACCAATAGGAATAATTGAGTTGTGTTTGAAGATATTTGGTGTAGGTTCCAATGAAATTGCAAAGCCAGCTCATCTATGACTATGTGAGTGTCTGATAATGTGTCTCGGTGACAAAATATGTAACTCGTTAACCGATGGGAATAATTGAGATGTGTTTGAAGATACTTGGTATAGGTACTAATCCATCCATCCATCAGCTTTTTGATGTCCACTGCTGGACATAGGCCTCTCCTAAATGGCGCCACCCCAACCGGTCCTGTGCCCTCTGAATCCAACGGTTTCCCGCTTTCTTCTTCAGGTTATCGGTCCACCTGATAAGGGGGAGACCTGTACTCCTTTTGCCTAAACGTAGTCGCCACTCGAGGACCTTTCTTCCGTAGGTACTAATGAAATTGAATTACTTACTTATTAGCTATCATCAGAGGAACATAAGTACATAAAAAAATGGAAAACTAAGCGAGCAGGGCGCTGTAGCATCCTGCGAGCGGGTGCACTCAATTAATATGAATTATAAAAATATTGTAAGTTATGGCTTAGGTTTATGTTCAATTTGTCATATCAGGTTAAGATTGAATTAATGTTCCTATTTATGTACGCACCATGTTAACTTATTTATATTATAACGATACTAGTAAAAGTACGTTTATCATCACTAAAAAGAGTGAAAAAAATTTTTTACCAAAAAATACAACCGACTTCCGTGCAACAAATCTCGCTCACATAAAACATGTGGTTTCGTCATGATCCAGCGAATATGGTGAGCGCAGACTTCGGAACTACTACTAAGTAGTAGTTCCGAAGTGCTGTGTATGTTCTAAACCAACATGTATTTAGATTATTTTTTACTGTTGCATGGAAGTCGGTTGTATTTTTTGTTTAAATTTTTTTTTTATCACACGCTTTGAACCAGAACATCGCTTTTGAGACTGTTGTGGCAGACATTGTATGGCGGTGGCGGCTCCAAAGTCAAACCACAAAGGATTAAACAATTCAATTTTTATTTTAACGGCAAATAATATTTCTATTTCGATGTGCCTCAGGCGTGTTTAAGAAAAATAGACTTGTAATAATTTATTTTACAAGTTATTTATTCTATTTTATCTTTTGATGAAAATTTGTTAGCTATGTACTCAACTCCAGTATAGTACGTTATTTATAAAGACAAATTAATAATTGTTTCTCAGTAAGAGGAGGTTGCCTTGTCAAGGTCACCCTCGTAATATAACGATATTTATTTGTTTTCTATAAACATAGCCTCATAGTCATGTTCGCCATGAGAATACATTGACGAATACACAAACACCCAGACCCAGAATAGTAATCTAAATTCAGAATGAACGGAAATCGTACCCGGAATCCATTGCGTCTCAGGCCAGTATGATAACCGCTCCACTAGAGTCATGTAAAACAAGTCACTGTTATTAAATCACATTACTATGAAGCCTTTTAGAATGCTATTACTTCTTGGATCAGTTGAATCAGAGCAGTTTTGTTAAAAAATATCTCGATTTTATTTTGCAACAGTAAATCCAAGTAGGTACCTAATTTAAATCTACAAGCACTTTAACATAAATTATTAATTAAAATTTACCTAAAAGCAAAGTAATATCCATAAGTAAGCAAATTGTATCAATAAGTAAGTAGGTACCTACTTACTTATGGATACAATTTGCACACTGGCAAAATTAATTTACTTTTGTACCATGTCCAAAATAGCAATGAAATTTTTTGAAGATGTACAATTTACCCTCCACAGTCAACCTTTGTATGGGTCGCTTACTATATTAATTTAATATGATCTTTGGTTTTACACATAAAAGGTGTCTCAACTGATGTGTGTTCTTATTCATGAGTCATACATCACTTAATATATCACTAACAGAATATTTGCGAAAGAACAAGTTGTGCCTGGTTACAAGCCTAAATTTCTAGCAAGCGAGTCTGAGATATTCTTTCGGATAGAGAGGCAAGATGATGTAAAAACTATGATAGTATGATTCAAAATGCAGGTGTATTATCTCTTGATAAAGTAACAGTTGGTAGAATCAGTGTAGTTCGGCCGAGGAGGTACCACCGCCACACTTATTTCGAGCGTGAAGCATTTCTTGCGTATCGATGGCTTTTATAAAGAATTGATATCACGACTGGTTTACGTCATAGAAGATCTAAGGAGCTGTAAACGCTTGTATTTAGAACCAAACGCAAGAAATGCTTCACGCTAGAAATACTGATATATTCCTAGCGTGAAGCATTGAAGAATAGTCCTCGGGAGTATCAACGCATTTGTGATTGACTTCAGATAGACCCACTCTTCTAAGTGAAGTTGCTTACAGATATCAGTTGGCAGTGGTGACCACTTACCTTATGGAATGCATGCTCGTTTGCTAATTCAATCAGATAAAAAAAAACTCATAATTGATGTGAGAAAATCCAGATTGTGGAAGTTAGGTCAATATACTCGGGTGCTGATGCGTAGTATAACAAACGACCGCGCTCCGTTCTAACATTATGCACGGACACGCTTGCTAAGGCCAGTGACATACAAACAGTTCATGGTGCGAATTCAGAAAATTTACAAAAAATGTGGCCAAAAACTCTGCTACGCTTGTCACAGAGATACAAATTGCTGTAAACATTGATAATTTAAAAAACACGCTTTCTATCTATACTCATAGCCCCACAGTAGGATTTCTCCTGTGTCGTGGGTACTATGGACATACACAAGACGAAAACACAAACACCCAGACCTAGAACAGGAATTCAGATACCCGTCTGGCCGGAAATCGAACCCGGGACCCATTACGCGTCAAACCGGTATCGGTATGGTAACCGCTCGGCCACGCGGGTCGTCGTCGATGTAATCTACGAACTATCTGGAATAGTAGTTATAATGTAGAATATATATTATCGACATTGTCTCTCAGTAAAAATAGGCGATTATTGTACGGATAATATCTCGAAAGAAAGCTACTTAGCCGAATTTTATAATAATTTACCTTTACTGTCAAAAAACCTCAATATTTCTCAATTTCCTATTATGCGATAAAACGCAAAGAGAAAACTTGGTTATTAGCACACTTTCACTTGAGGCGACCATCATAATCCTCGGGAGAAGCAACGCATCTGTGATTGACTTCAGATGGAACCCATGTTCTGTATGTAGTTGATTACAGATGATTGAATAAAGATTACAGATTACAGATTTCAGTCAAATAAAAAAAAGAAAACAAAGTATAAACTTGTAATATTTTTTGACGAAATGGAGTCACATCAGATATTAGTCCATTTTATGATGCACCCCATCATAAAATGGAAGACCACAAAAACGATTTAAAAAGTATTTTTTGTTTCCTCGTGAAAGATTAAATAGTTCTCTTTTGAAATATAAACAAAAGGATAACTTTCAAAGTTATTTTAATTTTACTAATCTTAATCTGTCCTCAAAACTAAAACTATACGTCTATAAAATTTCACTATCCATTTACTAATTCTGGTCTGCTTAGTTGAATATGTGGTTAAAATTCCACCAATATCTGGCGAACGGGAAGTAATAAATATAGTACAGGTGTTATGTAAATTACTTCCATACACATTATGCGGGGTCATGCCTTCCCAAGCTCCATAACAAATGTCTACACTGTCAACTGCGGAAAGGCTTCGCAAAATTCATAAAAAGATAAAATAGCTAACAAAGCACAAAAAGTATTTATTAATACTTTTGGTTTCAAATTTTTACCTGAAGTTATACCAAACCATATAGAATTTTGCATAATACATCGTAGGTGTAATGGAAGAATTGAATAACTCACAAGTTTCGAGATAACCGCAATATACTGTTTTTTGACACGTTTTTTTAAAACTTTAACAAATGGAGAACAATTTTACTGTCGACAAATTCGCTTGCTCTAGATTATTTGCTTAGTCAAACTAATTTCCTACATGAACCAAAAAAATAATAAAAATCAAAAACTATGTTATCCAATTTTGCCACACCAAGATATTGCAAACATACCGTAGTTAGCTAATTCTTTGTGTTAGTTATTCAGATTTTCCACGCATTAGATGGATGTAAATACACGAATTTGGATTAACTAAGTACACTTGTTTAAAAACGAAAGAATGCTCATAAACACCCGAATTGAATAACTCAAGTCGTTTAGTTTTCCTTCAACTTGACTCGGTTCGTTTAGAATATTTTTGTTTGAGGTAGAACGAAATAACTCATTTTAGCTAATTCATTTTATACTCCAGTAATTATAAGTCACAGTTGTTCATTTATTTATAGAGTTAGTCATTTTTTCCACAATTAATTAGTGGTAAAATAACCATATCTATTTCTACGACTGAAACACGAAAATGGCTTTATTTTTGGATTGGGTTAAGATATTGGAATGTTTGTTAGACCAAAAGATGCGGCACAATTTGGGGATCAAGAAAATGGTAGAAAGTCAATTTAGCCAAAATCGGAGTGAGTACTTCCATTATTTTTTATTTATTTATTTAAATCAGACACATGTCCATATAATAAAAATGATAATAATAAGAATCATGTTAGTTATTACTTATAGTATGTTAGTATTAAAATTCTACATTAAACAAAATCATAAATACCATTAAAATAAAATACAATTAAATACCAATACAATAAAAATCATAATAAAAATGTCATCAACAATTGTGTTAAAATAACTACATCACATGGATTTCAAATTATACATTTATATTACATTAAAATTAAAAATTAAAAATTAACCCCTTTGGAGCGCATGTGGCACGCGTTCCAGTGTCTTACCACTGGACAGTCTACCCTATCCAATATAGTATTTAGTATTATACCGACGACATGTACTCGTAGCCTCTCAATGTAATAAAACAAAGCTTGATGTGAATGCATCTGCAACAACATGCATATTTTTCATAAAACATGAGTGTTGCTCAGATGTGCACATCCGTATCATTTCCCGTACTCTCTTACTATAATGTATCGTGTATTTGGTCGACTAGATTTCCAATTTTATTATTTACTAGCTGAACCCTGCAATTTCGCCCGGGTAAAAAAATCGATATATCGGTTGTCCCGTGGGAATAAGATATTCTCCCAAAGTAAAAAGTAGCCTATATGTTAATCCAAAGTGTTAGCTAACTCCCAACTTAATTTTATGAAAATCACTCCAGCCGTTTAGACGTGAAAAAGTAACAAACATACACATTCACAAACTTTCGCCTTTTTAATATTAGTATGAAGTATGACTAGTATGATTAAAAATTACTGCAAGTTAATATAATCTGTTATATTTCTGTTATCAATATTGGAAAAAAACCTATTTTACTCAACTGCAGCAGTGGGAGGGCCATGCTTTTTGAGGTTATGTATGTATGTGTATATGTATGTTTCTCCATTTTTTTGGTAAGCACTACAGTCCAAGTTAGTTGACGGATTTAAAAAAAATGACATATTTTTGTAAACAACTCAGTTTCCAGAGTGACAGAGGGTATATAATATTTTGCCCAGAGCAAAAGGACGGAAGAGGGTCATTTTTTAAATATCATAACGATATCAATACCCAATGAAAGCTAAAACTGAAATTGAAAAATCAATAGATGTCCGTGCTGATGTCCTGATGTCATAAACCCCATGTTCATCCCACACCTATTTTATTTTATATATCTTACTATTTGGTATTTAGTTTATTAATCTCGACGACCGATTCAAATAAATTTATTACAGCGATAAAGGTCTCCTATTGCTCGTTCAAAGCGAACACCTAGGGCTGTAAAGGTTATTGCAAAGACTGACCCCTGGGAAACGTATTTTAATAATGCGAGTGGCTCCAAGACCCAGCAAATTGACAACGCCAACCAATGTGCCTTAAACACTCATTTTTTTACTCGAGCACCATTGAAGTTTCAGCCAAGTAATTTGTAGACCCTTTGCTATAAATTACAGATACAGCAATATTGTAGCAATAACTTTGTTAAATAAAATAAATAAAAAATATATTTAAAAAATATAATTTTAATTTTAGCTCTGAATTTTTTTGTTACAATTTCTTGCTAGAAAGTTTTTGACTTTAAAATAATTTATTTCTAGCACGTTTTACTTGGTGTCCAATCAACTTGATAACTGATAAGATTTGTCGCAATTCGTAAGCTATGGAAGCCAAATAAATTGCATTAGAGCAGGTATCATAAGACCGACCAATGGAATCATCCCCCGTTAATGGATCGACAGCTTCCTTCATACAACGTTCCCCTATTTACTCCATCTACTTTGGTATCTTATGTGTTAAGAGACACAAGTGTCCAGGATAAGTGCTAATCCTCGACACTTGTGCCAAACTTTAGAGAAAACTAGAAATGCGTCATAAAAATTTAACTTTACCGTAGATTCGGAAAAAAATAGCTGTGTAATTAAAGAACATCAAAGTCGACGAGTGATCCTACAGGGGTAGTAAATATACATTATTATAGAATAAATAAATTTGAATTTGAAAATAAAAATCTAAACCTATTTTACGTTGGTTGATGTTTTCGTTTTAAAACTAACGCCAAACTTAAAAAAAAACATATATAAGCTGTGTATTTACTAAAAACATCTTCTTATTATGTACCTTATAAAATTAAATATAACACTAAAAATAAAAAGAATTATGAATACTGCCAGCGCGACGATACAAGATATACGCACTTTATTAATATTATACATTATGCTATTGTAATCAAAATATAAAGCTAAAAAAAAAAACAGTTAAAGTTCTCTTTTATATTTTCACTTCAATTGTAGAAAATAAAGTTATCCCAGACAATGGATCGTTTTCTAAAGAAAGAGATTATCCGAAGAAAAGCGGTGCAATCTGTTTTTCTTTATTGTATTCATGGAATTCCCGATAATACGGTATAACAAAAGGTTTTAATACTCAACAATTATTTCTTTAGATATCACATATTTTTTTTAATTTAACTCACCTTGTTATTTCATACTAGCAGTGCCTCGCGGTTTCACCTGTCGCCAATCCTTTATTGGACCGCTATTGTGCACGGGTTTTCTCTCGGAATAAGTGTTTTAAACATAGTCATAGTCATAGTCCACCGCGCCGAGCAAGTGCAAATTGGTAGGCTTTACATATCTTTAAAAACTTTTCCCAAAAAGGACTTTCACGTTTTCTTAAAATGTTTTCCTGCAGTGATGTTTAATTTCTAATACACTGATAATTTTAAGAAAAAATATACGTAAAATACAGAAATATACGTATCCGTAAATATACGTATATATATGAATATACGTGACGAATTGATAACCTTTTTCTTTTGGGAAGGCAGTTTAAAATTCAGTAGTGGGACAATTGCCACTAATGTGGATCGCCAAATGTGGATTGACAGACCAATTTCAAAATTTTGTCGGTACCCCCTAAAAAGGCATAGACGGACTTAAGAACATAACTACATCATTTTCGATTTTGAGGGATGTAGAGCCAGTTGTTTAATCATAGACGAATTAGTGTTATGGGTTATGGGTGTAGAAAGTGTGTAAGAAAAGTGTGTAGTATGTAAGGAATAAAAGCCAATTATTTAATTAAAATAGATAAGTTCTACTATCTTTAAATACTTAGATGCTATGCTAATATATATCAATAATATTTTGTGCTAAGTGAAGACTTATATAATTATAGCAATAACGGTGACTGAACAAATCACATATCTACTGATGAAGTAATCGAAAAGTATTTATTAAGAGATAACTTTACTCCAGAACATGTCTGTAATAACTTTTGTCATACTTTTACAGAGGAGATTGAACAATTAAAATTAAAACACATATGTAATAATAATTTTCTCGATAGGAATTCCTATGTGCAAAGTTGTAACATTAGCTTCCGATATCAGAAAGTGGATGGGATGGAGATCAGCAAAATCATAGATAACATGGACTGCAACAAGGCCCCGGGTATCGACGGCATAAGGGTACGTGATTTAAAATTAGTCAAAGAGCAAATTAGCCCAATCTTAGCATCCCTCATCAATAACTGTATAAAGCAAGGAGTCTATCCAGATTTATTAAAAACTGCAATAGTTAGACCAATCTTTAAGCAGGGATCACACAAAGAATATTCTAATTATAGACCAATAGCAATTTTGAGTACTATTAATAAGATATTTGAAAAAATTATTGTTGGCCAGATAGGAAGGTTCTTGGAAAAACATAATATTTTAACGCAATTTCAATTCGGGTTTCGACCCAATCGAAGTACTTCAGAAGCCCTGGCTGCATTTTCTGATGATATTAATAATGCATTAAATAAAAAAAACCTAGTCCTTGCCTTATTCATAGATTTTAAAAAGGCCTTCGATACTCTTAATCACGAAGGCCTGCTGCAGTCCATGTATGAGTGTGGAATAAGAGGTCCCGTCAACTTATGGTTTCGTAAATACTTGGAGAACAGAAATATAATAGTCCGAATCAGCGGAGTAGATAGTAGACTTGGCAGAATTAAATACGGAGTACCGACTGGCTCAGTTTTTGGGCCTGTAGGCTTTATTATGCATGTAAATAGTATGGCCAATGTTATAAAGAATAGCAGAATGTATATGTACGCGGATGATACGTGCCTGGTGTATAGTGGTCACAATAGTGATGAGATACAACTAAAAGTGCAACAAGATCTGAACAATATAATAAGGTGGGCACATGACAACGGTATTCTAATAAACCTAAATAAAACGAAATATATGTTGATTGCATCCCCTAATAATCCTAATGTAAAATCATGTAATGTAGACATAGTGCTAACAGGACATACTTACGAATGCTTACACGCTAAGCAGATGGCTAATAATTGTAATTGTGAGCATTTGGAGCTAGTGACGAAGTACAAATATTTGGGACTAGTCGTAGACAGCCGCTTCTCGTGGGATCTACATATAGATTCTGTTTGTTCTAGGCTCCGATCTGTTTTAGGTAAAATGAACTATATTAAATTCGTTGTAGGTCGGGGCATATTATATATGTTATACTACGCACTTGCTGATGCAACAATTAGCTATGGTCTAGGCACTTACGGTCTTACATTCCCCACTTACTTAAATAAAATTAAAGCATTACAGATAAGATTTTTAAAAATGATAATAGACGCTAAAACTAAAAGAGAAATTGAAAATAATTATGATAAACTATTTAAAATATGCAATATCCTCCCAGTAACAGAAAAACTTAAAACTATTTTAATATTAGAACAACATAAAATATCTACACATAAAAAAACCATATTTCGCAATCGGCCACAACGAAAAGTCTCAAATAAAAAAACGTTTCTGGTTCCAAATGTTACCAATTATTTTGGACGCCGTACTAGACAGTGGTTAGTTCCAACATATTTTAATGAAATAGCACACTTGGGTACTGATACGTTGACAAAAACCCAGTTAAAAAACCTACTTAGAAAACACTATCTGTCCCTGTGTCCATAGAATAACAGAGTGGTCCAAGTAGTGCGTAGACTGCATTAGATAGATTATAGGTTAAAAGACGTGGAACTATAGTATGATAATGTACTTGTATAAAAAATTTTAGTGTTTGTAATTATACACATATATATCTATAACAATAATTCGATAGTACTATATGCAGCCTCGCAAACTTGTACCACTCTTAAAATAAAATAATATATAATAGGTATTATTATTATTATTAATCTACTACTTAGGCATGAAAGGTTGTAAATGTTATTAAAATAGACCACGAGAACTGTTTATACTGCCGACAAACTGGCCAACAGTTTGGCAGAAGTTAAATAAGGAACATTTGTTACTGTATTTTTTATCAATAAATTAAAAAAAAAAAAAAAAAAACATCGTACATAGAAAAACATTGAACTAAGTCAGAGGAAGTAACATCGCCTGAGGATGAACAATCAGTGAAATAAATAAACGATTATTATTCTTGCTTCTGTTGATTCTGTTGACTCTTAACAGAAATGTAGCTCTTAATAGAAATGTAAATGTTGACCTAAAACTAACATTTCAACTACCCACTCGCCTCTCTAGACAGATATAAAGTTTAATCACAAATATATAAGTTAATATAAACTAGTAGAAGTTACTAAATACACAAATTTAGAAACGAGGCACAAACCTTTCCCAGAGATAAAGTATTTTTGTTTTATTTGAGAGGAAATGTTCTTTCAATTGTTGGCTTGTTTTAAATCTATTTACAAGTGTCTCTATTGGATTTATATTTGCGAAGGACGGATTACGCACTAAAGAGGGTAAGGAGCAGGTTGAGAGAGTTAAACGGAGTACTAACGTATCGCAGAAAACGAATAATATTCAGCCAGTCTTTCTTACAAGATAAACGTCTTTTCCGAATTTTAGCAACTGTTGTACACACCAGTAATTGGCATGCATACTGGGTCTATATTTAATATTAATTGTTAATTTGTAAATGTTTTGTATGTAATGCTGTTGATGTGTCAATAAATAAAATAAATAAATAAATAAGTAGCAAATGGGCATGTAAGTGGTCACTGCCGCCTTTGAACATCTGTTCAGCTTCACACAGAACAAAGGTTCTAGCTGAAGTAAATAACAGATTAAATTAAATTAAATGCCTGAGACCTACTGGGGCATTTCAAATTGTCAGTTACATTTTTTTCTTCAACAGCAGCTAAGGAATCAAGCAAGCAATTCAGAAAATATATCTGGTTGAAGCAGCAAACGAGTATGCAGTCCACCTGATGTTATTGGTCACTGCCGCCCATGGACATCTGTAAGGAACTTTGTAGAACATAGGCTCTATCTGAAGTCAATCATAAATGCGTTGCTACCCCTGAAGACGATAATCATTGCCTCATATAAAAGTGTGCCGGCAACCACACCCTTCCATCGAAACGCAAGAAATGCTTCAAGCTAGAAATAGGAGTGGCTGTGGTACCTCCCCAGTCGAACTACACACAACTAGCACCTGGACAAAATGCCTTTTTTGTTTGTATTTATTATTTTTATTGTATTATGTACACATCACCAATGCGAATGGTGCCACAGGAATGATTTAGTATCCATTTTTCCATTAGCATCTGCTAAACAATTCGCACACAAGTTGTATCATCATGACAACGCGAGTAACAAAAGTTACGGTTAAGTAGTGGTTGCCAAAATCTATTTATCACTACCTAGTATAAAGCAAAGTCGATTCGCGCTGTCCGTCCATATGTATGCTTAGATCTTTAAAACAACGCTACAGATTTTAATGCAGTTTTTTTATATTTAGAGTGATTCAAGAGAAAGGTTTTTATGTATATGTAGTGTATTAGGGAACGAAGGTAGATAATAAAGTTAGTTAGCAACTGACCGCGGTGTTTAATTGACGTACACTACATTGGCGACGAATACGGGATTTCTTTTGTTAACGCGTGTATAAATCTTGCAAAAATCATGCCGTATGGAAAAATTGAACCTTTTGATTTATTTTCGGGGCAGTGGTCGTTGTATGTTCGTCGAGTGGAACAGTTTATCTTACTTAATGAGATAAAGGATTCGCATAAGGTAGCCACGTTGGTGACGTTAGTGGGTGATCGTACATATAATTTGATGTGTGATTTGTGTGCACCAAATAACCCGGAAGATAAATCATTCCAAGAGTTGGTCGAAATATTAAAGAAACATCTAGAACCCCAGCGTTCGAAGTATGCCGAGCGCGAAATATTCCGTCAGCGCAAACAAAACGCGGGTGAATCTATCGGAGATTTCTTACAACAACTGAAACATTTAGCAGCCACCTGCAATTTCGGACAAAATCTGGAAGAAAATCTGTGCGAACAATTTGTAACCGGATTATATAGTACAGAAATTAAATCAAGACTACTATTCGATTCCGACTTGACGTATAAGAAGGCGGTGGAGCTAGCTCTCGGCTTGGAGACCGCGGAGAAGCACGTGGGAAGGATGAGCGGCCGCAGCAGTATTGGCGGTGCACTTTCCGGAGACTTCGGCGGTAGGGAGACGGCGAGCGGCGCGACGGCGCTCGGCGGCGCGCGAGGCGACGGCGCAGCGGCGGGCGAGGGCCTGCATGCGCTGCGGGGCGCGGCCGGCCGCCGCGCGGGGCCGCAGGCCGCTCCGGCCTTGCAGTGTTGGAGATGTGGTAAACCACATCGAGCAGATAAGTGTCGTTTTAAGCAATATAATTGTGATTTATGTCGGGCGAAGGGACATTTAAAAGCGATGTGTAAGGGGGCAAGTAATAGTAATACTGGTAAAAGACATAATTTTATAGAAAATTCCTCTGACTGTGAAATGTATAATATTCGCGCGATTTCTAGTGGAGATAGACCTTACTTTGTTGATGTTAAAATTGGTGATAAATTTCTAAAATGTGAGTTAGACACGGGGAGTAAAATTTCGGCTATTAGTGAAAATTGTTATTATTCTATGTTTTCGTCTTATAAGATTATAAAAGATAATATTAAGTTATGTTCATACTCGGGCTCGCAGATTCAACCGATGGGATATTTATTAGTTAACGCGACTATTGATAATTGTTTTCAGGAGAATTTACAGTTATATATAATAAAGAACGGGGGTCGACCTTTATTGGGTAGAAATTGGATTCGAAAATTTAACATAAACCAGTTATGTAACATACATAACATAACGCAAATGTCAGATAATGAATATCGGGATCGGTTTATCAGCGAGCTAAAGTATAACTACTCCTCAGTGTTTACGGATAAGTTAGGCGAATGTAAGAAACAAATTCGATTGCAGCTGACAGATAACAAACCGGTTTTTGTACGCGCTCGTCCCGTGCCGTTAGCGTTGCGCTCCGCAGTGGAAAGGGAGTTAAATAGATTAGTTGAAGAAGGATCAATTTATCCGGTAGAACACTCGGACTATGGTACACCGATTGTTCCTGTAATTAAACAGTCGGGGGATATTCGTATTTGTGGGGACTATAAATCAACAATTAATCCTAAGTTAAAAATTGACCATTACCCTTTGCCCCGTATCGAAGAATTATTTGCAGCTTTAAGCGGGGGTCAAGAGTTTTCAAAAATTGATCTCACGACTGCGTATATGCAAGTACCTCTCCACCCGGATTCGCAAGCGTGCACGGCGATTTCGACGCATATAGGTACGTTTGCTTTTAAACGGACGCCTTATGGTTTAAGTTGCGTACCTCAAAAATTTCAAAAAATTATGGAAGAGACACTCAAAGGCTTATCAAGCACGGTTGTATTTTTAGATGACATTTGTGTAACTGGAAAGGATAGGGAAACTCATATAAAAAATCTGAGGGCTGTAATCGAAAGATTAGCGGAAATGGGTCTTACTGTTAAGATTAATAAATGTCATTTTTTACAAAGTAGTGTATCCTATTTAGGCTTTATTATTGATAGGCAAGGTTTACATCCGGATATGTCAAAAATTGATGCTATTGTAAGGGCACCAAAACCAGTAAATGTAACTCAATTAAAAGCATTTTTAGGCTTAGTTAATTATTATGGAAAATTTGTACCTAATTTAAGCTCCTTACTCCACCCACTTTATACTTTATTAAAAAAAAATCAGACATGGAATTGGAATTCGGAATGTGAGCATGCTTTTAATAATATAAAGCAAATTTTAGCGAGTGATCAAGTTCTTTACCATTATGACCCGGCGCTTCCTCTGGTATTAGCGGTAGACAGTAGTGCTTACGGAATAGGAGCGGTGCTCGCACACATGTTTCCGGACGGATCAGAGCGACCGATCAGCTGTGCGTCAAGGTCGCTTTCTGACGCGGAAAAAAATTACAGCCAATTGGATAAAGAGGCGCTGGCGATCATGTATGGAGTTCAAAAACATCACCAATATTTATTTGGAAGGAAGTTTATATTAAAGACTGACCATAAACCGTTAGTATATATTTTTGGACCTAAAGGAGGAATTCCCCAAACAGCAGCGAGTCGGTTGCAAAGGTGGGCGGCTAAGTTGGCCGCATACGATTTTCAAATTGATTATGTAAAATCGCAGTGCAATGGGAACGCAGATGCATTATCTCGCTTACCATTGGAGAATGTAAATGACGTCAAACAAATGTCGAGTGACAAACATTATTTACTCTATTTAAATGAAACACTGCCGGTAGGTTATAAGGAAATAGCTTCCGAAACAAGCAAAGATAATTTGTTAGCGAGAATTTTTGGTTATATTATGTTTGGTTGGCCGGAAAAATATAAGGAGGACGAAAGGCCTTTTTATGTTAGGCGCTCGGAATTATATATTGACCACGGCTGTGTTTTATATAAATATCGGTTAGTAATTCCACAAATTTTACAAAAAAGAGTATTACAAGAAATTCATGAGGGGCATATGGGTATAGTAAAAATGAAGTCTATTGCTAGAAATTATGTTTATTGGCCGACATTAGATAAAGATATCGAGTGGGTTGGACAAAATTGCGATTCTTGTCGTAATGTGCGTGATGCTCCCCCGAAAACTACGTTACATCCATGGGAATTTCCTTCAGGGCCTTGGAAACGGATTCATGCGGATTTTGCTCAGTTATACGGAAAATATTACATAATTGTTGTGGATGCCTATAGTAAATGGATAGAGGCAGAAGAAATACGGAGTACATCGGCCTATGAAACTATAAAATTCTTTCGAAACTTGTTTTCTAAATTTGGATTGCCCGAGCAGCTTGTTACAGATAACGGGCCCCCATTTCAAAGCGCGGATTTTAAAGAATTTTGCATGAAAAATATTATAAGACATACTACTTCTTCGCCACATAGACCCCAAGGAAACGGAGCAGCTGAAAATTCCGTAAAAATTATTAAAAAGACAATTAAGAAGGCAGTGCTGGAGGGGGAAGACATACATACTAGTTTATGTAGGTTTCTATTCCAATACAGAAACTGTGAACATATGACAACTAGGGTGGCACCATCGGTAGCGTTATTAGGACATCGATTGCGAAATCGATTAGATGCCATGCGTCCGAGTACAACTGCTTTAGTACAAGAAGCTCAGGATAAGCAAATAAAACACTCGAGTGGTGTCACACGCGACTATGAAATTGGTGAAAGAGTCCTGGCTCGGGGTTATTCAACAAAAAACAATAAATGGGTGGAAGGAAACGTCGTGCAAAAAACGGGCCCTGTGTCGTACAAAATTGAGATCCCGGATGGTTCTATTTGGCGTAGACATACGGATCAAATTTTACCATTAAGAAGTAGCCGGTTCTTATGGGATCTAGAGAAGGAATCAGAAAAAGGAAATATAGTAGAAGACTCCTATGTTAACACCAACCCGCGGGGTGGCACGGCTGGCTTACACGATTCTTTTTCAGATTATGAGGACACACAGGAGTCTATGACTGTAGAAAATGCATCGGAGCAACCTACAAAGGGCGTAACACGAGCGGCATCCCCTGAAACAGTTAGATCTCCCTGGACGCCTTTATTGAAGGAACCATTGGACGTAGGAAATGAAATTCAGCCCACAAATCTTAATGAGAGGGCAATAAGAGCTCTAAGAAGGGATAAAACAAAAGTGATGGAGTAGGGAGATGAATGTAGTTATTTTTTTTATTTTTTTTTATTTCTTTATTAAATTACGTCTTCTTGCATGATGAGTTAATTTACATATACGGGCCTTATTAGAAACAGCGTTTAAATTTATAGAAGTATTTTTTGTTATTTTTTTTATTTCTTTATCAAACTATGTTTTCTTGCATGATGAGTTAATTTACTTTTACGGGCATTATTGAAAACAGTGTTAAAATATATACAAGTATTTTTTGCTATTTTTTTTTTATTTTCGCTTATAATTAAAAAAAAAATTAAAATAAAATGTTAAAATGTTGCCTATTGAGTAAGTCAAGGGGGGAAAATAGTGGATATTATTAAGATATGTTTAAGTACTGATTGTAATTGCATGCGTATTATATAATAAAAATATATCTATTATGTAATAACTGTGCTTATTATAGGAGAGAGATGTGTAGTGTATTAGGGAACGAAGGTAGATAATAAAGTTAGTTAGCAACTGACCGCGGTGTTTAATTGACGTACACTACAGTATAGACACAGTTTTTTTTTTTTACGTTTTAATAGACACGCGTTTGGCCTCGATCTCACCTGATGGAAAGTGACGATGAGGCCTAAGATGTGACACGCTTGTCTAGAAGGAGCCTATTCACTCTTGCTTTGAAAACACCCAGATTGTACTTATCGGGAAACACAGAGGCTGGCAAGGCATTCCACTCTTTAGCTGTTTGTATTAAAAAGGACGAAGCAAAGCGTTTCGTCCGAGCCAAAGGAAGAGTGACTTGGTAGGGGTGGTAGCCTGCCGTGCGTCTGGAAGTTCGATGATAGAAAGGGGCTGGGGGTATGAGATCGTGTAAAAGTTGCGCACACTCTCCAAAATGTATACGGTAGAAGATAGTTAGGCGGGCTACCTGCCGTCGGTGTTGTAGGTTGTCTTTTACCAACGTCTCATCACCAATCTCTTGGCACGTTCCTCCACCGAATCTAGGGCCTCCAAATGATGCTTAGCTGTACCGTCCCATAAGTGGCAACAGTACTCCATACAGGAGCGGACTTGTGCTTTGTACAGCATAAACAATTGCCTAGGTGTGAGGAACTGTTTAACTTTGTTCAAGATTCCTAGTTTTTTGGTTAGCTGTTTTCACTCGTGACTCAATATATCGAGCAAAGTTGAGAATAATTTTAGATATTTGAGTTTAAGGCGGAACAAAGTTCGTCGGGTCAGCTAGTAAGCTATAAATGACAACTTTTTAAGACATCGGTCACACGTTAATTCTGGTGTCAGTTCAACCCATCAGTCTATTCGTCTTTTGACTGATACCGGAATGATCGAAAATTAACACGGTTGGACGTTCAGTCCAAATTGACAACAGACAGATAAAATTATGACGCCGTCGCCGCTTGGACAAAGAACGCAATAGTCTTCGTCAGAACGCAATATGATATCCATATGACTACAATGTCATATGGATATCGTATTTTTGTTGAACGGACTGACGTATATTATCTAAAATATTAAATTTTCATCAGTCCAGACCATCAGCCTATCAGTCCGAGTGTTACACGATAATTCTCTCGTAATTTTAAGAAGAATGATGGACTGATGAATTAGCGTGTAACCGATATCTAACAAACCGCAATCTCCAAACAGCAAAACAAATTGTAGGCGAGACCTATCTATGGGTCTTATTTACGGAATCTATATAAAAGACATTTTTTCAATTATACGTACAGTAGCCAAAAGTAACCAAAATTCGTACATATTTCATTAGACATTTCGGTCAGACTTTACCGAAATTTATATAGGAAATATCATCCAGAAAATCCTTAAAGTATTATAGCATCCCTATAATAATAATAAGTGAATTTCTTGACTAAACAAAAACCCATCGTGAAATCCCACAAACATTATTCTTAGCCTGTATCACAGATGGCTGAACAAATTAGATGAACCCACATCTCAGCGGCTCCGTAAGTGCGGTCTGTCACAGATACAATCTGCTGTTTTCTTACCGCATTAAGTCTTGGGATCGGGAGAGATAATCATATACGATTACTATATATACATTTACTTTGTACGAGCTTATATCAACAAAACAAGCACTATTCTGCTTTTCGATTATTTGTCAGGTTCATAGGACTGAGTCTAAAAGTTATGTGTATAAGAAATTAATTATCATTACTTTACGGTGAAGGAAACATCGCGAGGAAACCAACACAGAGAGTTGAGAGTTCTTTAAAAAAAAGTTATTTTAATTGTGTAAAGTCTACCAATTTGCATCTGCAAAAACTCTTATTGTGAGAAAAGACAAGTACAAATTAGTGGGGCAATAATGGGTTGTAGACATAGAACTGAGTAGGTATTGGATACACCAACCACTTACATTGCTAATTAGGTTAGGTGTTTTTTTTTTATCAACTACAACTCCACAGATGGATCGTCCGTGCCCTTATTTGTCTTATTTTTATTCTTGTCTTTAATCATTGTTACAGCTCCACTATGAGCCTTCGCCGTCGATATCGCCCTCAACTAGCTAGCAGTGTAAGCTGGGTCACAGTTGTGTGCGGTGGCGGCGGCTGCGGCGGCTTTACAGAAAAACCTTATCTGAGCTTACTATGTAGGACCATCAATTATTTTTTTTGTTATTTAATGTAATATTATTTTTTTTCCAACAGGTGTTTGTGTACTATTAGAGTTACTATTGCTATTACCCTAGGACATTAAAGAGATTTTAGACACTTTGGAACATCTTAGGACTTGCTTTCATTATAATGCTCGTCAAGGTTAGGTTAGGTTAGACTATTTAGCTGGAGGCCCGCTCCGGATGCATTCGAGGGGGCTGCGGGGGACGGTGTTTTCTGTCCTCCGCAGCCATGAGGGGTCGCGGGAGGAGAGGTGTCTCGGTGTGTCGTTGCCGTGCACCCTGTCTCCCGCGGCCAAACGGGGGCGCACCGTCAGATGCGTTGGCGGTGGGGCCGCAGAGGAAGAGGAGATGCGGTGTGTCGTTGCCGTCCTCCCTGTCCTCTGCGGCCGTTTGGTGGTTTACGGCGGAACCAGGGATCGGATCCGCCGCTGGGTGTGGGAGGTCGGTGCCTTTGCGGGTGTCGGCTTGCCCATGCCCACAGCTCCTGGGTGGCGGTCTCGGGGTTGATCCGTCGCCCTGCGGGAGGAGCCTTGGAGGTAAGGTGCGCCATTGTGTTTTCTGGAGCGCCTTCCTGTTGGAGGGGAGCTTCATGCTCCACGCGTTGGGGAAGCGACCAGGCACCGGCAGAATCGCGGATGAATGTGAAAGCGCGCCCGTGTTCCCGCCAAACGGTGCGGAGGTGAAAACACAGTGGGGGTTTAGCCGGTAATAGTCCGGCATAACCCAGCTGCTGCCCCGGGCGGTTGGGTATCAATAAGGACTACCCACTTTAAAAAAATGTTAGACTATTAACTAAAGGGTAGCTTATTAACTTAACTAGTGACATATATATATACCTTCCTCTACCAATGAGACACGAGTAGAGTAAAACTTCCTAATAAACATAATATCAGCATCTATGTCTGCGCGAAAGAAATATACTATATTATTACAATATCGTTACAACAAAAACTAGAATCAGAGTTTCTGAAACAGAGAATGACAGGTTCATTCTGAAAATAGGTGATAGGTTCATTCGTCATAAAAATGTATCTTACAACAGCTGACTAGGATTTAACAGGTGGTAGAACCAGTGTAGATTGACCGGGAAGGTACCACCGCCACACTTATTTCTAGCGTGAAGCAGCTCTTGCGTTTCGATGGAAGGGTGTGGTTGCCAGCATACTTTTATATGACCATCTTAGTCCTCGGGAGTAGCAACGCATCTTTGATTGGATTCAGATAGAACCTATGTTCTATATGAAGTTGCTTACAGATGTCCATGGGCGGCGGTGACCACTTACCATCAAGTAGATTGTATGCTCCTTTGCTATTTCATTAATATGAAAAAAAATCGATTCGGAATAAAAAGGCGTGGTCTCCGTATAATCGATCATCGGGGATTAAACTGAAAAAAGAAAAATAAAATAAAAAAATGATAACAGACAAATTATTGCATTGACATCATCCCTAATACAGTTGTAGTTTGAAATTGATTAAACTTCTAGAAACGGGTGAAAATTGTGTTAAATAGATATAAGATACAAGCCAAGGAAATAAAATTGTGTTAAAAAGAAAATATAACTAAATGCGGTTATAAATTAGACGTACTTGGTTTTATTCAACAAGTGTTGGGTTCGATCTCTTAGTATTTGTTAATCCACTAGGGCATATAAATCCTGCCGTTACCCGCAGTTTTTAGATTATTCGTCTGCCAGGTAATTACGAGTAGCATCTTAGTAGCTATTCGTTCCACCAAACTGTGGTTTCGAGGAATATTCAACTGTAGCGCTTGTCCGTTCTACGAACACTGTGACTTTCCTATTGCTACTTTAGTTTGCAAATTCTGAGAGCTATGCCATTAATTTTCATTCATTCGTCGTTTCGAGGAAATCACTGGCAAAGTAGACTGACTGGTTTATTGACTTCCAAGTTCTTAAATGTTTTGCCCCTTAACATATATATTCTCTTTAACTTAGCTTCATACCTTCATGGTTTATAAATGTCAAATTAATATCGAATAGCACGCAAACTCTTCTTTTATGTTATAATACACGTACCTGTAAATAATCTTATTTTACTCTAGAAATCTTAATCAGATAAGTACGATAATACAGTGATGCTGTAGAAACGAGGAGGTAAGTAGTCAGCATTGGGATGAGAACTGTGGAAAATGTGGCTAAACACAACCATTTCAGTCTACACAAAATTACCATAGTGTGCAAACGCCATTTCCAGTAGCCTATACAACTTTAGTTAATTTGCAATCTAATTTAGATGCAAATTTCGCTTTCAACTTTATTGAGCACGTGAAACGCGAAAATTTCAATGTTTTGTTTGAAATTTCGAGCCCACAGGTGTATTAGCTCTCCAGTCGAGCCACATCGTGATTACGTAAAAGATAATTGAGAGTTTATAATACATACTTTAATGTGGTAGAACCGGTGTAGTTCGACCGGGGAAGTACCACTGTGACACCTATTTCCAGCGTGAAGTGCATTTTTTTCGTTTCGATAGAAGGGTGTGGTTGCCGGCACACTTTCACATGAGGCGACCATCACAGTCCTCGGGAGTAGCAACGCATCTGTGATTGACTTCAGATAGAACCCATGTTCTGTATGTGGTTGATTACAGATGTCCATGGGCGGCAGCGGCCACTTACCATCAGGTGGATTAACCCCAAGTTTTTGTTCCATGTGTTAATATATAGATAAAAAAATATATTTATTAATTATATAAATCTAAATATATTCAAAGAACAAAATAGGCTTTAGCTCGTTCCATTCGGAATACTAGCAACACTGACAGTAGACGTAAATATGCGGATTGCTATAGGTAATGCCGATAGGTAATGCTGATCATAAAGCGGCTTTTCAAGTTCAATTATTTTTAAAGATCCTCCGGTCCATAAAAACAAATAATAAGTAATAATTATGGCTATAGACATCTAGTATCGATTTTAATGCAATCACAGCTGCGTCGCTATTATGGTAGACTAACGAGTACACCTTAAGACGTTTGGGTCGGGGATTACAATGGTATGGAGAGGTGGTCCGGAAGCCTAAGGGTATATTAACCACGAAAATTAGAGTCAACGATGTTCTCGTTAAAATATATTATGAACCAAAGTTGAACACTTAATTCATTTACTAACAGGATATTTTTTAAACTTTTGAGCTCTACCATCCCATCTACGACCTTTGCAATTTCTGACCAATTGTCTAATGGTCTCCTCTTAAGTTGGTATTGGAAATAATTTTTTAAAGTGTCACTATAATAACGACGTAAAACACGGCTTTAAAATCGAATACTTTAATGTAAACAAACGATTAGTTAAATGATAAAATAATGTGGTCTGAAGTAATTCCAGCTTCACGTGTTTCATTAAAAGAAATGATCATATACTAGTCACCCGTCGCAACGGTCGAAATTCAACCGTAATTCAACACATAAACTAAACTTGATAATGTCCAAAGTATTTCTTAAATTCAATTTTTATTAATTTTCGTGTTAATTTAATACCTACACCCGAAAAGTAAGAAAAGGTTTAAGTGACAAAGCTGCATTTAAAATCAATAGCGGGTATTTTGACAAAGACATCTGACGTTTTTGACATTCAGTGTTTTCATATGTCGAATGTTTAATTTCGAATGTTATTTATGTGTTTGTGACAAATGCATGGTAGTGTGTGTAATGTGATTATGCATGTTATATGCATTATTTGAAATAAATAATAACATTCTTCTCTACGTCCACTATAACCGTGCAAAATTTCATAGTAATCCGTCCGCGGCATATTAATTTAAACTAGTTTTTGCTTGTTTTTGCTTCATGTATTAATGTATGTCACGTATATAGATTCTTTCGTCAATACAAACAGTTTATATCGAAACACCTTTAAAAGCAATGTTAGATTAGTGTATAATAAAAATTTTGCTGTATACAGATTTTTTTTTAACGACAAACGTTCATTCTTTTATTAAAATTTAATGGTGGCCGCACATAGAGGTTTCAAACAGGGCTTAAGCCTTGATGAGAATGTCTCACTTATCCCAGACGTGTACTTACTCCAAATACCTCTCTTTGAGGTACAGAACCGTAATAACATAAGAGTAATTAATTAAGAAACTTTCAATAAGATACTTCAACAAGCAGGCACGCTTGACCTGGCAAAGCCCGTCAAAATAAAAAACTATAAAAAATTCGATAGCGATAGAACACAAATAAAATAAAATACTTTCATTAAGGACTCTGCGATAAGATACTTCAATAAGCATCATGGTTGACACGGCACAAAACGTGAATCAAACTGTTGGTATTTGTGGTTGGTAAAGAAACTTTGTTTTTGTACGAAGGGGAAACCTTCTAAAGGTACCCACGACGCAGCGGGAGCGACGTGGGTTATGTGACCTTTATAGCGCACTAAAACCCCCTCGGTGGCCGTCTACAGCGTTGCGTTGGGGACTCCGGAATCTCCAACGGAACACAACCGGAGTCCTCCGAGCGCGATTCCTATTTCAGGCTCGTCAATGGTGTTCACCGATACGCTCACCGCACCTTCTGAGATTTACGGCGGCGAGCAACCTCACATCCGTCCTTCCCGGGGCGCTTGGTTGGGCGGTTTGAATTCCCACTCTAGCCGCCCACAACCCCGATAGCTCCTTTTAGTCGCCTCTTACGACAGGCAGGGGATATCGTAGCCCTTATCTGGTCCCGGGACTAAAGGGACAACCAGGGTTTTACCTAACCAAGGTGATTTGGTTTTACGAGCACTGTTTATGCTAATATATGAAAATCAATATGAATGTAAATAATGTTTTAGACTGTATAGCACTACAAGAAGATCTTGATAGGCTTGGTCGTTATTATATTAAGAATCGAATTAATTTAAACTTAGATAAATGTTCTTTCGTTACCTTCACAAGAATGAAAAATCCCATAAAACTTAATTATAAAATGTACAATACTATGCTGGCTAAAAATTTGTGCTTACATCTACACCTCTTTCTCGAGAGCAGATGCTGTTTACCTGATATGTCCTTTTTCTATGGTGTCTGCAATGGGTATATTGACTGTGCAACCCTACTACCAAAATTTTTAAATTTTAATGTCCCAAAAAAGCGCACTAGACACGCTGCTAAAGCTCTATTCGCAGTAGCTAAAAGCAAAAGCCAATATGCCCAAAGCTCCCTGGTCAGCAGATTGCACACTTTTTTTAATAAAAGATTCAATGTACTAGGCATTTTTCATACCAATAAAAATCAGTTAAAACGCGAAGTAACTAAGATTATTTCTGACTAACAAGTTCCAATTTCATTCAAGGTTCTTATAATTCTTATAGTTATTCATATATATATTCATAGGTATAGTATGTATATTCATAAGTCATGCGCGCTCATATACTACACACACACACACACTCATACTCAACATAACACTAGTTAACACAAGTGACGATTGAATGATGTCTGTACTATATACAAAATGTAAATCCGTAATTGGCTCTAAATGCTACTATACCAGAATTGTACCTACTTCTATAGTTTTAAGAGCTGTGGATTTTGTTAATAAATAAATAAATAAATATGAGTCAATGCTTCAATGAAGTTACGAGCTATACTAATTTCCTTATCGTGACCGCCTTTGATGAGGTAGACAGACGGAATTTGCATGAAATACTCAAATTAAATTAAGTAGGCCATAGAAACAGAATGTTATTAAATTCAAAACATAATTTTTATCTGTCGTACACCTTGATGTTGTGATGTGTGTATACATATTTTTATTTATTTAATAAAAAATAAATTGTAACATTTTTATTTTTTTTTACTAAGAATTTGTTTTAAGAAAAAGTGAGGAATTTCTCGACTAAAGATGAGAAGTTTATTATAAGGTCTTGTACCAGAATGCTTAAGTAAAGGTTGATCGGAATTTTAATTAAGCATAATTACCTAAATGTTAATAGAAATTATATTAATAAGCGACTGAAGTACATCTCTAAGAGTCATCAATAATGTATCCTGAGTTACCCATATAGAGTACATTTCACAATCTAAACAAATTAGAAATTATTATGACCACAATAAACCCGACTGTTAAAATTAAAACTCGTCGTTGGAATACTCGTTTTTTATATGAGTACATTTATTTAATTGAATCTTTTTTATTAGTTTATGTACATAAAATAATGGTGTATTTAGTAGCTTTCATTTAATATCCATATTTTTATTATAGTAACAATATTAGGTATGAGTATAAAAAGATTTTTTCCCTATTTTTTTTCTGTTTAAGATGAACACGTAGATACTCGTATATACATGTATATAATAATAATAATAATAATAACGTTTATTTGCTCTCACAGAAGGTCTTATGTACTAGGCTACAACTAGGCTTATATTTTAGGACAATAGTAACCTTCCTTAGTGAGAGCCTGGTGCCTGTTGTAGGCTTTTACAAGCCTGTAGGTACGTTAGATTACACATAGGTACGTTATTTAATTGTTTTTTCTTGCGTTCTTGTTACATATATATATTGTAGGTACTTTGTGGATGTATTTTCTATATGTCACAGAAAAAAAATAGTCTTTTGCTTACAAAAATTACACTTCGCGTAAAACACAATAAGTAATACGCAAACTTAAGATACTCGCTTAACTAACAAGTTGGTTGTAAGATTATAAAATAACTATTCGAATTAGCTTAAAGCTGATATTCCCTGCTATTACAAAACTTAGACTAAGTTAAGAGAGTTTCATTATAACGAATAACAAAGTTATGAACTTCAGTATAACTGTTCTCATATCCCGCATTATACTTGCACCTACTGTTTCAACTGTAAGTTTGAACTAAATAATCAACAGTTTTCAATAAATATTAAACTTTTAGGTAATATTATATGATACTTACGTAACTTATTCTCACGCCACTCACATATATAATATACACCTGGCGAACTACGGTCCGCCTAAAAGTCAAAAACCTAAAATTGACAGTTCTCCTCTACTATATTATGCGTGTATTACACATAAAAACCTTATATCAGAACACCATTTTTGTCAGGAGTGGCCACGCATCTGTGATTGACTACAGATGGAACCTATGTTTTGTGTGAGGTTGCTTACAGATGCCTCTGGGTGGCGGCGGTCACTTGCATCGGATGAGTTGCATGCAATCAGATAAAAAAAATAAAATGGACAGAATGAAGACAGTCGACTCAACAGCCAATTCTTAATAAGAAGCACACGAGATGGGAATATAATCTTAAACTGTAAACCCCGGCAAAAGTTATTAAGGAGTTGTTAATTTTATAGTAACTTAAGAAACTTAGTCTGGTCCCGAAGTTTTCTATGTTGTGCGAAGTCGTTACGACGCTTCAACACTATTCAATTTCGTGATATTTAAGAGGTTCTACCATCTTTCTAGTTCAAGAAGTTTATTTCAAAGTTATAAAATAGTTGCGTCGTTGGTTTGACGACTTTTAAGGTTTTTTTTTTTATTTTTTATGCCATTCAAAACGACTCTTTTATTGAAAAAATGTTTGAATTTCACGTTAAGTTTTGTAACTTTACCATCGACTGGCTTGTACATATATTTTAAATTCGAAAATCTTAAGTCTAATACAAAATTTATTCAAACCGAAGTCTTATTTGATATTATCTGCTGCCTCACCGAAGTTTATCAGAGATGTTATGAAAGATACGAAGATCGGGTCAAAAAATAATAAATAAATGTAAAAAATATCGTTTGAAGGTGTTAGAACCGGTGTAGTTCAACTGGGGAAGTACCACCGCCACACCGCAAGAAATGCTTCACGCTAGAAGTAGTTCTAGTGTGAAGCATTTCTTGTGTTTCGATGGAAGGGTGTGGAGGTCAGCACACTTTTATGTGAGGCGATCGTCATATTCCTCGGGAGTAGCGACGCATCTGTGATTGACTT
Organism: Spicauda simplicius; assembly: GCA_949699795.1. Taxonomy (NCBI): domain Eukaryota; kingdom Metazoa; phylum Arthropoda; class Insecta; order Lepidoptera; family Hesperiidae; genus Spicauda; species Spicauda simplicius. The sequence goes on along the minus strand of OX453057.1, from coordinate 883,203 downwards.
CAGATAGAACCAATGTTCTGTATGAAGTTGATAACAGAGGTCCATGAGCGGCAGTGACCACTTACCATTAGGCGGACTGTATGCTACTTCAGTCAGACAAAAAAAGTCAAATCCATCATTTTGTTCCATTGTACAATTATATTTCAATAAGCGAGCGAGATTTTGCAAATTAGATTTATTCAGATGTAGGTTGTGATTTCTGGATTTATTTTTGCGACGAGATTTATGTTGTATAAAATTTTATGAATAATAAATGTGGCAACCTGACATCATTAAGTAACTTTACTTTATTTAAGGAGGCTTAGGAACTTAAATTGAACGCAGCAAGTGTATAAGTTAACAAAATCTTTAAATTATAATACAGCCTACAATTATCTGAGTTAACTGACAAGTGTCGTAATATTAAAGACCGTGGTGGTATGTAGCGTTTGCACCCCGAGGCTCCTATTTGGCCTATTAATACCAATATTAATTAAGCACTGCTTTGTCTCAATAACAAGGGTGTGGTACGGAAGTTATACCTATTGGAGGTGTTCAAATTCATTTACGGATAGCAACACACTAAGAAACTTTTGTCAAGATTATAATCCTATCAGGGGTTTATAACAGATGACAGAGAGACATTGATAATAACTTACCGTCGATTAAATTGAATACTCGTTAACTACTTCTGTGTAAAAATTCAAAATGATTCAAAGTTTTAATGCAAAATACTGGAGCTGACTTTTATTATCCATGAAAAACTAGATGGCAAAAAAGATATACAAAAAAAAAACAATCCCACTAAGTTTCTAGCCGGATCTTTTCACTTACTCACGTAACTGACTATTTGTAAGTGCCCCCGTAGCCCTATGCAAAAAAATAAAGACATTTTATTTTAGCTCAGAGTTAAGTTTTGAACCTAGATGAAGAATACAAGTATTTTTAGAATCTGGGTGTATTATGTTATTTTTTGTATAAACTTGGCTGCTAAGATATAACGTAACCACATTATATGGGCCATTTGAAGTAGTGCTAGTACTAGTAGAGTAAGTAGTAAAGTAGTGGAGAACGCTAATTAAAATCAACTGTTTGTGTCTCTCGTCAACTGTTTGGGTCTTCTCTCAGAATGAGCAAGTATTAGGCCATAGTCCACCGTGCTAGCCTAGTGCGGATTGGTGGACTTCACACACCTCCGAGAACTTTTTTTACGATCTCTCGGGTGTGTAGGTTTCCTCGCGATGTTTTCCTTCACTGAAAAGCAGTGATAATTAATTTCTAATACGCACGTAATTTTAGAAAAATCAGTGGTACGTGCCCGAACCTCGGACCTCCCGATCAAGGGTGCAAATTTCAACCATTAGGCTATCACTGCTCTGTTTGTGTAAAACATGTAAATGACTGAATTAACATCTAATAACCTAAATATATTAAACTAAAGAACAGAATATAACACTCTGGGTTCCTTAATATGTTTACAAAGGCTATAACTTCGTTTAGGCCCTGCCGTTGATGAGAAGTTATCGGTCCGTTGCTCACGGGGTCTTTGCGCTACGCTTATATACATACTATTTCTAATTTTCCGCTATACAAACCTTACGTTATAATTATAGAGTGAGTTGTAAATAACATTACACGCAAAATTTTCAAAAGTCGTTCATTAATATTATTAGTGATATTTTTAGGAAAACCATTTGTTAATGTATTATTGAAATATTCATTAGTTTTAGAAATAAATGTACAAAAAATATAAACGACATAAAAAATATTTTCATTGTTACATTATATTAGTTGAATCTCAAGTAACAAGCAGATAGTGCTCGTATATTTTCGTTACGTAGCGGTCGTAGCGCTGCCGTAGACCTCCGTAGCTTACCGTAGACGTCTACACACTACGTTTGTTTTTGGAACGAAGTTCTTATCGTGCGTTGCGAATCAAACTAGAAAAAAAAATTCAGACGATAAGTTGTCATAATACTGTTTGCTATAGTGTAGTAAGCTCTCACTCTTTTTCTCATAGAAAGCAAGCCAATTAGTTCGCTTCGTCTTTCTATTTTGCTTTGAACAATGTAGTGTCGCGACAATAATTTTTATTTATGCAGGTTTTTTGTACATAATACGAAATAAAATAATTAGTAATTATTGTTATTATTTTCTATTATATCTCGAAATTATTTTCGTTATGTTTTTATTATTTTTTATTACTTTATCGAAAGCAACTCCTTTCCTTCCGGGTGTCTTTTGAAACCTCTCAAGCTTTTTTTCTTTATTCAGTACAAACTTATTCCCGTGGCTTCCCCGCTTCAGCCATGTCTACCACGATATTCAGTGTCCTATTATTTTATCTAGGTCGTAAACTATGTGTAAAAATTTTCATCGACTGGTAATGTTTGCGTGAATGCGTAACAAACTTACAATCACATTTATAATATAAGTAGGAATTTTTTTAATTCTTGTTTGAACGAACGCACATCTATATAGTTAATGCATATGGAATTATTGTTACTTAGCATTTATGTTTGTACAAATATATATATTATATAGATATGGGTTTCCTTTACTTTCAGATTCAAATCGCATCTTCCTTGAATTGCTTTAACAAAGGTAGTCAGGAAGAGCAAATCCTTTGTATTTCTATAAAACGACTGTTAGGTCGTTAAACCTAGTCTGTTTACTATTTACTATTAAAATTAAATAATTACACTGACCCAGGCATGCACCTCTGATTTATGTGAGTATTATAAATAAATTATCACTGATTTTCGGTGAAGAAAAACATCGTGAGGAAACCTACACACCTGAGAGATCTTAAAAAAAAAGTTCTCGGAAGTGTGTGAAGTCCACCAATCCGTACTAGGCCTGCGCGGTGGACTATGGCCTAAATTCTGAGAGAAGACCCGTGCCCAGCAGTGGGCCAATAATGGGTTGATTGGGACTTACACTGATGACATTGATTTTCATAAATGTATATTTAAAAAACAAGCTAATAATAATACTAAACATTTTTATTGAAGAATGCTTATATAATACACTAAGAATAAAAAATAAACTAAGAAGTAGTCAAACTCATAACTTTGTTGGATAAAACAATTTTATACATACCTACAGTCTAAAATTGTCTAGAAATCCCACCTGAATAGATCCAATCTGGAATATCCCTTTTGATAAAAGCTTTTAAAAGTAAAACACACTGATGAACTCTTTTTCTCTTTCTATTTTTCATTTGAACTCGAGCGTAGGTTGCCTGAAAAAGCTTATTTAAGTAACAAACTTGATTAGTTGCATGCATTAAAATAACTTTGAATTTGTAGCATAGTCAAATCACCCAGACTTTAAATTGTAAATAACAATGCAAAGATGTTGCAACATTAACCTTAGCTTAAACTATTTGCATAAATAAATATTATACTTAAAAAAAAAAACTAAAAAAAACACGCTTTTAGTGTGTAAAAAGTAATAAATAATCTAAATACATCAATGAACAAAAATACTATATTATTGTGAAAAAAGATTGGGGCGTGGAACAATATAGTTTCTATCGCTTGATAACGATCGATTAGTCCAATATAAAGGAAGTAAATGGAGCTAAGATTTATCCTCCATGTTTTTTTTATCTGACTAAAGTAGCAAACGAGCATGCAGTCCACCTGATGGTAAGTGGTCACTGCCAGCCATGGACATCTGTAATCAACTACATACAGAACAAGGGTTCCATCTGAAGTCAATAACTGATGCGTTGCTAATCTCGAGGACTATGATGGTCGCCTCGTGTGAAAGTGTGCCGGCAACCACATCCTTCTATCGAAACGCTAGAAATGATTTAGGCTAGAAGTAGATCTGGCGGTGGTACTTCCCCGAAGTACACTGGTTCTACCATCTTGTGTAAACACACACTTGTGAAAAAAAAAGGATATTCTAGCTGGACGGTTCGAGCTCCCAGATGTCGCCTGCAACTCCGGAAGCCCCTTTTAGTCGCCTCTTACGACAGGCAGGGGATACCGTAGCCCTATTCTGATCCTTGGACTACATAGATAAACATACGATCCCCTGATGATAAGTAGATTATATGCACTATCCAAATGCTAAAATATGCATGCAAATATGCACAATAAAATGGTGAAATATGCGCCAAAATAGTTGAATATGCACAAAATATGCACTATGAAAGAAACATTCATCTTATTTTTGGTCGTCAAATTACAAACCTTTTTTAATTTTGGTCATCAAGCGAATTATTTTGTCCAGAACTAAAGAAAAAGTGTCAAAATTGTCAATAACGCTCTAAAACTCTCATTATATGCATTTGCATATGCATTTGCTCCGATGTCTAATATTAAGTGACCACTGCCGCCCATGTCGGTCGGCAAGCCATTATTGTCCCACTGCTGGGCACGGGTCTTCTCTCAGAATGAGAGAGTTATAGGCCATTGTCCACCGCGCTGGCCATGTGCGAATTGGTGGACAATCCTCGAAATATGATCCACACCAGAATAATAAATATATTTGTGTTAAAAAAGCTGAAACAAACGATTCGTAATGATTGCGGAGATCTGGCAGAATTAATTACGTTAAATCTTCTGTTTTAATCTCTGTAATATCGCCCATTACTCACAGACCGCTCATAAAAGTTTCAACTTCAGGTTTTGAGATTTGGGTATTGTTTGAAAGTCATATTTTTTGCTACAGAAAATTCAAGCTAAAGGCACATAAAGTTAAATTTACAAAAGTCCCAGCATAGTAAATCGAGACAAAAAGTTAGTAAATTAAAGTAACAGTAGACAGAACATGTCAGCACAATACAGGTAAGAGCTGTTTGTAAGATATGTGCCTGAAGACCGTTATAAAGACTAAAAAGGAGAAAAGACTGAAAAGGGAGCCTTGAGAAAGGAATATGGAAAATAGTCACTTACAAGTAGCAAGGGTAGTTATTCTTAAACACTATAATAAATTTAGACATAGATATTGTAGAGAGTATTGTATCAAGTTATATTTGATTGTGGCAGTCCCTGGATCAAGCTATGGTATCCCTTGCTTGTCTTAAGATGCGATTCAAATAGGCTTTTGGAATTGAGGGCAGCGGGTGGCAGCTCGAACTCTCCAGCTAAGTGGTCACGGAAGAGAAGATAGTAGGCGTAATCACATACCGTTTTAAAGACCAGATAGTAGGGTAGGCCCAGTCACTTACCTCGGTGGAGCTCGATGGGACAACGCGCTCAGAAGTCTCTGGCTGCGTTCTTTTGCAGATCCCACAGTAATCTTCGCAACTCAATGGACGACCGCCGGAAGTAAATAGTGCGGTAAAATTCTTGCATAATCTAGCGTGCCTCCCATGGTGTCGGGTACCTTTAAAAGGTTTTCCCCTTGAGATCAAAAAAAGGAAGTTGTCCGTGGGCAATAGACAATCAACTGTTTTATCTATTGAAGTAGCAAACGAGCATGAAGTCCATCTGATGGTAAGTTATATAAAAGTGTGCCGGCAACCACACCCTTCCATCGAAACGCAAGAAATGCTTCACGTTGGAAATAGGTGTGGCGGTGGTACTTCCCCGATTGAACTACGCTATACCACCTGTACCACTTACATCGAAAACGAGCAATCATCAACTTGAACTGACACATGAAGTATGTTAAACTTTTGTTCACAGGATATTATAAGACATCGTATAAAACGTCCAGTGAGTTATAAGCAGATAACACAAAAATAGAAGCGTCCTTGCAACAAAACGTACCTTTACTAACAAAATCTTCTTTGTCTCTCCGCATAAACTGGCTAAAAAGCCTTAAAACATTTTGTTTTAAAAATGCGCTCCGTGTTTTAATATCCGAGCCTTATCGGCGAGTTAATAATTGTAATAGCCGCTGAAATAATGAAACGAAAAAGGTCGCCGTTTACGCCTGAGCACCCTGCAAATAATGAGTACAGATTTTTATAAGCAAATTTTATTGTTACATTTTAATTTCTTACATCAAAAGATGAAACGTTTTAAGTATAAGTAATTCCTGGGGCTTCTCCATTTCAGCCAAGTCAATAATAATAATACAATTAATGCCACGATAGTAAGTGTCCTATTATGTAACGTTTTGCTGCCTTAATCGTAAAGGCCATGAAAAGTTTTTTTTTATACTATAGTGGTAATTTTAAGCTCAAACAGCGGCATTGTGAGCCTACTCAAATGCTTTGATGTAAAATCTGCAAGGTAAACCTACGAAACAGACGTCCTTTTAATGTTCCTTGACGCAAAACTCGTGAAATTCGTATAAGAAACGCTAACACAAGATGAATCAGTACGAAAAACACAATGTTCTCATGTTCATTGGGTTGTTTTATTCGTTTCTGGGACTTTAAAACAACGCATCTTTGATTGACTTCAGATTGAACCGCTATTCGATATGAAGTTGGATAGTAATAACCACTTACGTTCAAGTGGGCTGCAAGCTCGACTGCTACTTCAATGCTAGAAAAGAATTATATACACAATTTAAAAAAAAATGCCATAAGACTATTTTGCTAATGCGATAACAACTGACGAAAACTAAATGCACCTAACATGTGTTAAATCGTCTGTGTTTAAAGACTTACAAAGGATAATCTTAGAAAAATGACAACAATACAAAATAAAAAAAGAAAAATGTGTGCGTGTACTAGCGTACACTCGTAAGAAGTGAAACTTCTTTATGACGTTATTTTTCAAAAAATAATTTACTATATGCAACTTTACACAAATTGGTTAAATAAAGTCAATTAGATAAAGTTTAAATAATATAGATAAATAGAATAAAGAACGCGCGGCGCTGCAGTCGCAGTAAACATAAGCACCGTATATTAAAAATGTTTTAAAAATTGCGCATGTAACCTAGCAATACAAAAACAGTATAACTAATTGTGTAGTGGTCTAAACAGTGTGTGACAGTGTTATCTCATATTAAAAATTACTGAAAATAGTTAAATTGGAAAAAAATACTACGAGGTGAAGGACTCGATTTACAGGTGCAACCAGATAAGATAAGTAAACTTATATTTAATAGTGAGCTTATTTACTGATTATCTGATAGTGTGTGTTTTTATTAACAAATAAATATTCAAAAATTTAACACAACCCATTAAAATATTACGTATAAAACGTATTCTTTAAACCAGTGAATTGAAAAATAGTGAAGGTAGAACTAAAAAGTTTCATAATGAATATACGACAAATGTTAACAATTACTTGGGAATCAGCTGCTTAATAGAAAATAATTGAACGCATACTGATCACAATTTTAATCGCATCGCCCAAGTAGTACTGTGGTGTGAACTGTCTAATACGCGACTGAACTGCAATACTGCACGACGAGGCGAGGGTTCGAGACTCGTAGTTGTTAAAAATAAAGTAAAAAACTGCAAACATTTTTTTCTACATTTAATATATTTCGTTTAATATTTGTGCAATTTAAGAAATATGGATAACATTACAAGGCGCAAAAGATTATTATTATTATTAAAAATTATTATTATTATTTCAAGAAGAAACTTGTTATACTCGACTCTGGGTCGGATATTCAGAACCAGATACGGGCTTATGCCAAGTATTCTGGTTCTATTGTGTTATTGTGTGTGGTTGAACTGTCTTGTGTATTTTGAAGTGTGACTGATGTAGGGTTCAGAAAGCGACGGACTATGGAGCAAGTGTCTAATATAATTGATTTTTGTAGCGGGATGTAGGTTTTTGGGTGTAAGTCTAGCGTTTTTAGTGCATTATTAAGAGTTTTTGGTATTATACCGGTCGAGGAGATTATAATGGGAACAATAATTATTATTATTATTATTATTATTCAACGCTCTAATTCAGAAGTTAATATTTCAACGTTAAATTATAGCAATGATGATTTAAATTCATGTCTCAACTCAACCATAATAAGTCTTCACAGTGAAACTCAGAGTAGCCCTCAATCTTGCATATACAACGATTTAACAAAAGAGTTGGAAATTACACGACAGAAACTAATTAGCGCAGACTTAGAAATTGATAATCTTAGGGCCGGCGCACATATGACGGAGCGCAGCGCAGCGCAGCGCAGCGCAGCGCAGCGCAGCGCAGCGCAGCGCATGCCCGCGAAATTTTCTTAACGAATCACACACTAGCCGAAATTCGCGCTAATTACTGGGAGAATGCGCGCGGATGCGCGCGAATGCGCGCGGATGCGCGAGCATGCGCTTCCATGCTCCTCAGAAATAAATTGCTGTTATTTAATTTTGGATATTATTTCTAAAGGGACAATGACGATAATAGTTTGACAGCAAAAAATGCGCTGCGCTGCGCTCCGTCATATGAGTGCCGGCCCTGTTGCGAATATAATCAACTCAAACACACTATCCAAGAACAATCGAAACAAATAGACCTTTTAAAAAAACTCACAAAAGAATTCTCACCAGCGACTAATAATTCGACAACTCCAGTTAGTAGGCGATTACTTAATATTAAAATCAGAACTCCAAGGGTATCACCTATTCACTTAGCAAAAAGCGACATGACTAAACTGTATACCACTCCAACTGCAACCCCAGAAATACCGATTTCCCCACAAGTTACAGAAACGTATCACACACCAAATGAAATAATTCAGAATAAATCTGAGGTAACCAACAACAATAACAACATAATATGTAACACAAAGTCCACCAATTCGCACTTGGCCAGCGCGGTGGACTATGGCCTAAACTCTCTCATTCTGGTAGAAGACCCGTGCCCAGCAGTGGGCCAATAATGGGTTGATGCGATGTAACACAAATAAACCTCTTCTAAAATCAACCACAAAAGTAGTAAAATACCGTGTTATTATATTAGGTGACAATCAAGGACGCAATTTAAGACCACATTTACAGCAACTGTTAGGCCCAGAATACAAAGTTACAAGCTTTATAAAACCGAATGCAACGTTAGGAGAAGTTGTTTCATCAATGAAAGAAGAGATAGAGTGTTTAACGATGAACGACTGTGTTATATTGCTAGCAGGTAGTAATGATAAAAACCCATTCGAATTTTCCTCAAAACTCGACAGTTGGCTATCATCAGTTACTAACACGAATATAATTGTAGGAGAAGTTCCGAAAAATTACTATTTACATGAAAATAAACTTAATTATAATCTAAAATTTTACTGTAGCAAATATAACAATGTTGTATATACAGATCTAAACTATAGCAGAGTAAGACCTAAGTATAATATGTTCACTGTTCACTTAGCTAGATCTATGTTAAAGGAAATTCTTTGTATTTCTTATAAACAAAACATGAAAAAATATTTATTACTATGTAAACGAGACAAACAAGGTAAAACTTATAAAAATGCTAGCTCACAAACAGAAATCAATAATAATTTAATATGTAAATTATGCAATAATAATACAATTAATGTGGATAAGCGTAATGGTAATACTGACACAAAGATAACACCATTACGGACAACTGATAATCCTGTCGACAGTAACAATTTATTTCGTGTTTAATTATATCAATGTACTACATCAAAACATAAATGGACTTGTCAACAAGTCAGAAATGCTCACTGTGGCTCTTGAAGAATTAAGTAATGACGGTTTAGATATTGATATATTATGTATAACTGAACACAATATGATTAATGGTGATGAATACTGTTTAACAATACCGAATTACAATTTAGCGTCCTCTTGCATGCGTAATAATAGACATGGAGGTTGTTGCATATTAATCAAGAATCTTATAAGACATAAAGAATTAAAAGAAATAAACAACCTATCAATATTAGGTGTACTGGAATGTGCTGCCATAGAGCTTCTACAACATCAGATGTGCATTATTTGCGTATACAGGCCCCCAACAAACAATAAAAGGACGAACGAAATCTTTTTAAATGGGCTTGATGACATTTTATCTAAACTTAATTTAAGAAATAAGTCACTAGTATTGTGTGGAGATTTTAATATTGATATGTTGAAAAACGATAATATATCTACCGAATTTAAGAAATTAATATTAAGCCACAATTTGAGAACAGAATTTAACCAACCGACACGTGTAATTAGTAATTCTTGTATTGATAACATTATACACAACATGAAAGGATGTAAAAGCGAAATAAGAGATTTTGCGTTATCTGACCACACTACACAACTAATTAGCTGCCCTACTAAGAAAAAATATAAAATAATTTTTTGGTATATAAATAAACGTGATTATTCATTAGAAAACGTAGAAAAGTTTAGTAAATACATCACACAATTAACATTTAGAGAAATATATGAGACAGAAGAGCCCAATATGGCATTCGACAAGTTCCATGATTTATTTCAGATGATATATGACTTATGTTTCCCAAATAAAAAAATTTAAGTATTTGCAAAAATTAAACCAAAATGGATATCACGTGGTATTAAAGTATGCAGTAAACGGAAACGCGAATTGCTTTGGAAGTATAGACGTTGTTGTAGTGAAGCAAACTACCAAAACTTAAAAACATATGCAAAACGTTTTAAATCTATCATTAAACAAACCCAAAAATCACAAAACAATTTTTACATCAATTCCGCATGCAATACGTCAAAAGCGACGTGGGAAGTTATCAATAGTGCCAAAATAAAATACCCAAAAAACGAAATAACAAAATTACATGTAAATGGAAAAACAATTACTGATGGTAAAGAAATAGCTACAGTTTTTAATAATCACTTCATTGATGTTATTCAAAATCCAAGACATAATATAGATAAGGCATCTTCAATTGGGTATACTAATGTTAAATCAATGTTTATGCCTCCAGCACATCATAAAGACATTCTATCAATAATTAACTCCTTAAGAAATACAAAGAGCTCAGGTTATGATGGTATCCTCACAAAAATTATTAAAAAAGTATCGGAACCTATAGCACCAGTCTTATGCTATATTATTAATATATGCATCGAAAAGGGTACCTTCCCAAATAAACTTAAAAAAGCGATAATAAAACCTTTGTTAAAGAGAGAAGACCCGTCGAACATCAATAATTATAGACCTGTGGCATTACTATTGTCGTTCTCGAAAATCTTTGAAAAATATATTTATAATAACATTTATAATTTTCTTGAAAATAATGCCATTTTGTGCCATCAACAATATGGTTTCAGAAAAAACAAATGCATTAACATGGCAATTTACAATTTCCTGCTATCAATAATGACAAACATTGATAAGAAGCGATCAACAGTTGCTCTCTTTATGGATATCACCAAGGCCTTTGATCATGTAAATCATACAATATTATTAAACAAAATGTATAGTTACGGTTTAAGGGGACAAGTATATGATCTCATGAAATCTTACCTAACGGAAAGAGAACAGACTACAACTATATCGAATTTATGTATTAAGACTAAAAGTATACAGTATTATGAATCAGATTGCAGAACGGTAACACATGGGGTACCCCAAGGTAGTATTCTAGGTCCTTTATTATTTCTGATTTATATTAATGATTTGCCAAATGCAATTAATCAGGAAATGACTTTATTTGCCGATGATAGCACAGTTCTATTTACCAATAATGATGAAAATGAACTGGAAAATGAAATAAACAGCTCACTAGTCCAAGTAATACAATGGTTTGAACAAAATAATCTAACAATTAATTTGAAAAAGACTAAAACTATGAAATTTAAGACTAAAAACAAGTTAAATATAAATTATAACGGAAATGTAATTGAAGACACAGAAGGAATAAAACTCTTAGGATTATACATTGATAATAAAGTAAATTGGAAATCTCACATTGACGCTGTATGTAAGAAATTAAGTAAATTTTCATATATGTTACGGAAATTACGAAATGTAGTTCATGAAGCAACGATGTTAACTGCATATCATGGTTTCGTTGCTACAACACTAAGATACGGATTAATATTCTGGGGTAATTCTACTAACAGAGAGTTTGCGTTCAAATCCCAAAAAAGATGTATAAGAGCAATATGCAACTAAAGTCAAAGAGAGTCATGCAGACCTCATTTTAAACGACTACAAATTCTTACCCTGCCATCTCTTTACAGATTTGAATGCGCTGTTTTTGTCAAAACAAATATTAATAAGTTTCAGTTTCGACAAGGACCACGTCTTAAAAATAAACTAGCACTGATTCCAACTCGGACACATCAATTAAACCAAAGCTTTTACGGAAGAGCGCCAATTATATATAACAGAATACCAGAGTCCATACGATGCCACAAGAACATCAATATATTCAAAAATAAATTAAAAACATATTTATTAGATAAATGCTACTATAGTGTAAACTCTTTTTTAAGTGATAACAGTGATCGGTTAAATTTGTGAACTTGTGTATAAGTTTAAGTGCTGTTTAATAATCTGTGGACACAATATCTAGTGACATTTATTATTACTATTACTTATAATCCATTAAAATTACTTTTTTCATTAATTTATACTTGAAAGATTTACTTTAATTTATATTTGTAAGCCACTCAGTGGCAGAATAAGCGAACAAAAATGTTTGAATACCAACTGTACATAATTAGGTTACCTTATTCACAAATAAATTGATTTGATTTGATTTGATTTGATTTAATAAAAGGCTTTTATTAAACTTTATCTAATAATCTAATCTATAATAAAATCTATCTAATATCACGCTTGGTAGGGATAAGAAAAAGATGGCGCGTAACGGAAAAAAAAGATGGCGCGTAACGAAAAAATGTTGCACTAAATTTTTTTCCAACCCCCATAATGAAGTTTCACTTCAAAAATTAAGATTTTTTCAATCACTTATTACTTCGTAGTCATAAAATTTAACTGAATGTTGGGAATTGAAATACACATCTAAATCCAAAATTCTTCTTATATATTTGACTTAACACTATTAAAATTGTTAATTATGTATTTTTATATCATTTGGAGTAAATTAATAAATGAATTGTATAATTTCTCCAGCTCGCTTGCGCCGTGTTTCCAATTACATCATTATGTGGCGTAATTGTGCAGTGTGTAATGACACTGCAGATGAAAATAATGTTCACTACATTTTTGTTAAATGGTATAAAACGATCTCATTACTAAATTAAACGAACTCATTACTTTAACATTTATTTTTTATATATATTACAGGCAATTAAAAACACCAATCCTACTAATATTATAAATGCGAAAGTTTGTGAGGATGTATGTGTGTTTGTTATTCTTTCACGCAAAAGCTACTGAACGGATTTGGTTGAAACTTAACAGTAGTATAGGTTATACATCAGAATAACACATGGACTATAATTTATACCGATTTTTTTGTAATAAGGTTATACTATAACGAGAAATATCAGATTAGTCGCAAAAAAAGTTGTCGTTTGTCGTTGTTTGTTGTAAGTTGTCGATTGTTTGGCTCACATAGATCTAAATAAAAGTCCGCGACAGCATATATCTATATTTTATGTATAACCCACAATAACTCTTTTTATACTTTGAAAATTTAAAAAATATGAAGTTAATGTTTCCATGGGTTTTATACAAACTAAATATTAATCCTTATCAAAATAAATGATTTCAAAAAATCAAGCATCTAATACAGATTAAATCTACTTTTTACACCATGTAAATTGGATAAGTAGTTGTGAAGATATTACGAGTATAACATATTGCGTACTCAATTGATTGACCGGCAGTACGCGCCGTGCGCCGCCGCCGTATACAACGAAGTTCTATGAAATTAATATTTAAATGGTTATAAATCACGGAGCAAAATGGGAAAGGTCGATGTGAATGACGTCCCTGTAGTTCCGGGATCAGAATAAGGCTACGGTATCCCCTGTCTGCAGTAAGAGGCGACTAATAGGGGGCTTTCGGGGTTGTGGGCGGCTAGACTGGGAGCTCGAAACACCCAGTCAGCAACTTCGGGAAAGATGTCAGCATGTGTGGTCGCATGCTGTCGTGAGAGCCAGGATGCAAGGAGCTTGAACAGTCCAGCCAGGCGATCCCGGGAAGGATGGTGGTGTACGTGTGGTCGCATATCGTGGTAAATACCAGATGGAGTGGTGGGCCCAGCCGCTCTCTTAGGAGGAGCCCGATGGGGCAATGCACTCAGAGTACTCCAGTTGCGTTCCTTTGAAGACCCAGAGTCCTGGTGCTATAAGAATCCCAGATAACCCTGCGTCGCTCCCACGGCGTACCTTTTGAAGGTTTCTCCCTCGACAAAAAAGAAAAAAAGTCAATGAGAATGAAATAGCGGAAAGGTTAAATATGTCATTCAATCGTCATCGACCTTTTAATGTTACACAACTCGGCACATAAGTCAGATTAGCAGTAGTTTAGGTCGTAGTTGACCACGCTAGCCAACTGCGCGTTGGTAACCGTCACGCGTTTTGAGACCCTTTCTTAAAACTTTTAATTTCAGAATAAGTATTAATATCCGTTGTCGACAAAACTAATTCAAATTAATATACGTGCCTGTGATTTGAAATTTGAACACACAGATTTAGGAAGTAGGGCAAGGGTTCAATCTGAAGTCAATCACAGATGCGTTGCTACTCTCGAGGACTTTGATGATCGCCTCATATAAAAGCGAGCCGGCAGCCACACCCTTCTAATGAAACACAAGAACTGCTTCACGGTAGAAATAGGTGCGGCGGAGATAACTCCCTGGTTGAACCATTGCTCTACCACCTTGCAAACATTATGTGGCAGACTAAATTCCACGCGAGCGAAGCCGCGGGCAAAAGCTAGTATAACATAAAGAAAACATGAATGGACTATTCAGGAGGTAAGGAAGTTTCAACATAATCATAACTATAATCATTTATTGCTCATCATGCTTACGGACTAGGTGGTACAAATTTATTGTTGTGTGCACGAATAACCCCGTTAGGGCATTGCAATGTCATAAAATTTGCCTTATTGTAATATTCTAAGATTTTTTTATCTAGTAGGGACTCTTCTTAATTTGACTGCATGTGCGAAGCACGCCCATTATTCGTTTATAATATGACGTTTCCTGTACTTGTAGTACCAAACTAAACGTAATTCTAACCGTGGAGCAACTTCGTATCTGATCGGTTGTATCTGAAGTTAATCACAGATACGTTGCTACTCCCGAGGACTAAGATGGTAGCATCATATAAAAGTGAGCCAGCAACCACACCTCTCCATCGAAACGTAAGAATTGCTGCACGCTACTTCACATTACTTTTACAACTTAAATTACGAACGGGTATAATTTCGCTTGCGATCTTGTATATCACGTAAAAATTAAAATTTAAGCAACATTTTATTATCATGCTCATGAACTTACAAATGATAAAGTTCACTAG
This sequence comes from Spicauda simplicius, assembly GCA_949699795.1. Lineage (NCBI taxonomy): Eukaryota > Metazoa > Arthropoda > Insecta > Lepidoptera > Hesperiidae > Spicauda > Spicauda simplicius. The sequence goes on along the minus strand of OX453057.1, from coordinate 867,926 downwards.
CGTGTGTAACGTTTCAGAATTCAGTATTCTACGTTGAAACGTCTTGCGAATTTGTATTTGACTCAAACCGTAACATAATAATTATGAGACAGAAATATGTGAGGTGATTGTGACATCAAAGTGTACGCCGAAGGGCACCTTTAATTTAATTTTACTCTTTACAAACTTATTCTTGTTCAAAGTGTTCTTTATCATTAACTAGGTTGTTCCCGCGGGTTTGCCCGCTTCGAAAACGTATACCACGATAATGAGTATGTATTAATGTGTATAATTATGTTGGGATTAGAATTGGGCTATGGTGTCTCCTGCCTGTCGTAAGAGGCGACTAAAAGTTACTTCCGGGGTTGCGAGCGGCTAAAATGGGAGCTCGAACCGTCCGGTCAGGCAACCTTGCAAAGGACGGCGGTATGTGTGGTTGCATATAGTCGTAAAGACCAGACAGAGCGGTGGGCCCAGCCACCCACCTGTGAGGATCTCGACGGGGCAACGCGCTTAGAGGACTCCGGTTGCGTTCCTTTGGAGATCCCGGAGTCCTCTTGGTAGCGCCGAGGGCGGTCACCGAGGGGTTCTAGTGCGGTAAAAATCTCACATAACCCTGTGTGGCTCCCACGGCGTCGGGTACGTTTTGAAGGTTTCCCCCGCGAGAAAAAAAACAAAAGCTTTTGCGTGAAAGAGTCACAAGCACACACACATTACATACGTTGTTTTGTAGTTCAAAGATTACTCTGGAGTATTATGCGTTTATAAAACTAAAATGTTTATGCGCATTTTCTTGAATATTTTATAGTAAAAACTATCGCTCATTTGGGAGCCATTGCAACGAGCGATGCAAACTTGCGTCCATAAATCGTACTGCAACGCGAATAAAAAGCACACATTAGCGGCCCGCTCTTTGTCTTTTTAGACTTCCGTACCTAGAGGGTTATAACGGGACCCCATAACTAAAACTCTGCTGTCTGTCAGTCCATCTGTCCGTCTGGTCGTCAAAATTGTTCCATCCATCAGCTTTGAGGTCCACTGCTAGACTTAGGCCTCAGCTAAATGACGCCGCCGCTGAATCCAGCGCTTTCCCGCTGTCTATTGTTATACTGTGATATTGTACAAATTTATTTATGTGAGGCAGCTAAAAGAATGCACGCCCGAAGTCTGTCAATCAGATTCAATGATAAGACGAGAGATGAGGACATATAATGTTTGTTTATAGTGTTTCTATCTTCTGAATACTTAAATAACCTACTGAACTGCTTAACTGTTAAAGCTAGACCTATAATATTAGGGTGTAGACTACGTGCATATTGTGCATAGCCAAGGTTAGCAAGGTCGAAGAACGAGTATGGTAAGACCAAGGAGGTACCACCACCGCACCACCTTCCAGCGTGAAGCAGTTGTTTCATGTCGCGCGAAGAGATGTGGTTGCAGACTCACATTTGTACAAGGCCATCATCTTGGTCCACGTGAGGAGCAACGCATCTGTGATTGACTTCAGACTGAATCCCTGTTCTGTATGACGCTGCTTAAAGATGTCCATGGGTAGTCGTGAAAGCATACCACCAGGTGCATGCTCATTTCTTACTTCAAGTATTTAAAAAAAATAACCTAAATCATCCATCCCTTTGATGCCCAATGCTGGATGTAGGCTCCCGTAAATGACGCCACTTCAACTGGTCTTATGCCCTCTGAATGCACGGTTTCCCGCTGTCTTCATTAGGTCATCGGTCCACCTGGTGGGGGGGGGAGCGACCTGTACTCTTTTTGACTAAACGTGGTCGCCACTCGAGGACCTTTCTTCCCCATCGGTCAGCGATATGGCCATAACCATATTACCCAAATACTGACTCATAATTGAAGATTTATAAGTAACATTGAAACTCCTTTATTAACATAATAATTGATGAAAGTTTCGTAAAAGGTTCGATACTTAGGACGCATCATGCCCACAAAGTGGCTTTAATATTGAATGAGCACAAACAGATCCTTTGTGCCTCAAAAAGGGAAGAAAGTATCGGTAATATTGAGGGCGGGCCCTTAGCTATTCAATTTTGGCAATATCCTAAGTATTAACATCTTAAGAACCAGAGAGTATTGAAAGTGTTGGCTGGCCAACTGGAAATTCAGCTGATCTAATGTAGGCTCACCACTGTTTTTTGTATTTTGCGGACGTTGTAATAAGTAAATCACGCATATGTAGATCATACTATCATACTAATATTATAAAGACGAAAGTTTGTGAGTGTGTATGTTTGTTACTTCCTCACGTCTGAACGGCTGGAGAGATTTATAACATTTGATAGGGATTTAGCTGACGCTCTCGATTAACGTATAGGCTACTTTTTACCGTCGGAAAATACCTTATTCCCACATGATAATCAATACATCGATTTATTTAACGCGGGCGAAGCTGCGGGGTTCAGCTAGTTAAAAATAAAAATATAGCTAAAAATGAAATATCTTGATTGTTATATAGGCCCACGGGCGTGTTTACAAATAGTCAGTTACATTTTTTACACTACCACCGGAACAGAATACTTAACTGAGAAGATCTGCCAAGAAATTGAGTGGATTTGTAATTTTTCCAACAACTTTTTTACACAATCTTGTTTTTACATAGTCTTACCTATCATTCATGAAGACTACTCTTTCTATTATATAATATTATTAATAATAATAATAATTCATTTATTTCAGACTAAGACCATATTTTAAACCTACAAAATATTAAATGCTAATGCTAATGTGTTAGTAAAAATTTTACTTACAACTATGTTAGTTACTTATAACTAATGACTCACAAGAGACGAGCACAATATACAAACACATGTAATGCTTATGTTATCCTACCCGCCACCAATCCCATCCAGTAATTTTGTATGGGACAATCAAATCTGTCCGTAATCATTTTCAAAATACCGTTGGCGCTACCACGCAACCGGTAGAACATAGATACGGCTCGCTTTCTCATTATGGCATGGAAGTCATCAATCCGCTTTTACTTACTGATGAGGAATAAAAACATAATCCTTATATACCAAAAAACAACACCAGTACTCATCTGCTGTTATAAGACATTAATAGATGCCGCAGTAGTATTGACAATAGTCAGTGACTACTGACAAGGAAATTGAAAAACCTGGTCACCCTAATAGAAGCATGATGGCAGATGTAAATCGATTACTTTCGCGGTACAAAGGAAGGGCTCGGCTGGAATTTAGATTAAAAATGATCCTAACGGAAATGCAATGTTACGTGAAATTCTATCCGTCTTAATTTATTCTACGGGATCCATGTAACCTGGGAATACCGGTCCAATTGAATGCTTCGATTAAATTGCTTCACGGACTCCTTTCACACAGATATTATTGGTTAAATATATTTATTTCCATAAAAAAATACAGTTTCTTTCAGAACAAGACGCAATGATTTATGCTAAATGCGATTTATAACAAATACATTTTTAACTGCCTGCTGTCATACATAGATAAATTAATGGTACTTTCAAACATTTTAGTATCAAACATCTCTCTTTACCTACCCTTTTATTGTTCCCACTCATATGTGCGTCACTGTCTCAATTCTTCTCTCTCATACGAAATAAAAAGACAATATGAACGATAAGTATCAATAATATCAAAACGCGACCCTATTGTCTAGAAAGACGTCACGATTAGTCCCGACAAAAAAAAATAGAAAAAGTTATTATAGAATGAATAAAATATAGGTATTAAAAGACTTGTGATATCACTAATTATTATATTAATACGTGAAGCAAAAATTTGTGACGGATTTTTAAGTAATATAGTTATAGTGGACGTAGAGAAGGAGTGCAGAATGTTAATATTTTTTCAAATAACGCATATATCATACATAAAATCAACTAAAAATATATTACACACACTACCATGCATTTGTCACAAACACATTTCAATGTCTTACTATGGAAAGACACAACGTCAAGAATGTCAGATGACATTTGATTTGAATTAGAGAAATATTCGTACTAATTTGGACAATATGAAGTTTAGTTTTTTAATTTAAATTACGGTCGAATTTCGGCCGATGCTACGGGTGACTAGTTAATATAAAATGTTGTGTTAAAATTTTATATTTCGAATATGTTTAGGTACTTGAGAATGCAACTAAAGTAAAAATATTCGTTTTATATACCTTTAAATAGTTATTGTTATTTCATTAAAACTCGGCTAAGGGGTACTTAAAGTACAAAGTCGTATGAAACTTTTGTCAGACATAATTTTTGGAAGGCCCCCAAACCTTCCTTCTAAAAGTTTGCCGATCACGACGTAATGGGAATTATCTAGTTAATAAACGTAACTCAAAAGCTTAATGGAGTAATGGACTTTTCTTGTTAGGTTTCATACAGCTCCGGACGACTAAAACTGGCTAAGTGAGAGTCGGACTCGCGCACGAACTGGTTCCGTACCATTTTATAAAAAACGGCAAAAAATCACGTGTGTGGAATAAGAAATGCTTTTTTCGTTTTTAGTATCTGGTACATTTTATTTTTAGTATTTGTTCCTGAAACGGTAACAGAAATACATCTGTTAAAATTACAACTATGTAACTACTACGTTCCATGAGATACAGCCGGGTGGGAGACAGACAGACAGACAGCTGAGTCTTAGTAATAGGTTACCCTTTGAAATGAAATGAAATAAAATGTCTTTATTTTGTTTAGCCCTACGGGGGCACTTACGAATTGTCAGTTACATTTATTTCTTACATTACCACCGGATCGGAATACGACCTCAACTGAGAAGATCCGGCAAGAAACTCAGCGGGTTTGTCTTTTTTGTTATTTATATCTATATTTTTTTTTCAACATTGGTTACGGAACCCTAAGAGCGAATTTTGAAGATACGCCAGACAATCATAGTGGGTCAATCATCTGTAAATTTATTAAACGTATGGTAATCTGAGATGTAGCAAAATAATTTTATTTGCTATTAATGAATCATAAGCTTATGAAGAATTAATAAATTATAATTTAAGTAAATTTTGATAACTATTACAAACAGTTGGCAGAACCAGTGTAGTTCGGGAAAGTACCACCACCACGTGAAGCCATCCTTTCGTTTCGTCAGAAAGGTGTGGTTTGCCAGATCACTTTTATACGCGGACCATCGTAGGTTTTACTGATGCCAAGGCATTAGTGATTGATTTTCTGATTGAGTTCGACCAGGTAGGGCGGACGCCACACTTATTTCTAGCGTAAAGCATTTCTTGCGTTTCGATGGAAGGGTGTGGTTGCTGACACACTTTTATATGAGGCGACCATCTTAGTAATTGACTTCAGATAGAACCTCTGTTCTATATGAAGTTGCTTACAGATGTCCATGTGCAGCAGTGACCACTTACCATCAGGTAGACTCTATGGTCGTTAGCTCCGTCAACTGGAACAATAAATTAAATTATAATAACCTGCCTGTACTTCGTAGGCGTGTAATTTACTTATATACATATAAGTATTTCAACGACAATGAGATACTTCACACACAATTTGGTTTTAGAAGGAATCGCTCTACTATAGATGCAGGAATTCAGTTATTAAAACATGTGTTTGAGGCCTGGGATGGATCGCGTGATGCCCTTGGCGTGTTTTGTGATTTATCTAAGGCTTTTGATTGTGTACATCATGATATACTGGTCAGGAAATTACACCACTACGGGATCAGGAACAAAGCTCTTAACCTTTTGACTTCTTATCTAAACGATAGAACTCAAAGGGTTATTATTAATGGCACTAAATCGCCCGGCGCATGGGCGTTCCACAGGGTTCGATACTCGGACCATTCTTGTTTTTAATATATATCAATGACCTACCCTACTATGTAGCAAATAATCACGAGATCGTATTGTTTGCAGATGATACCTCATTACTATTTAAAATTAAAAGACAATTAAGCAAGTTTGACGAAGTGAACAATGCTCTCTCGAGGGTCGTACATTGGTTCAACGTAAATAACTTACTTCTTAACGAGAAAAAAACTAAATGCATAAAATTCTCACTGCTCAACGTTAGGCAGGTTGAAACCAATGTACAACTCAATGGAACGGTTTTGGACCTTGTGGAGTCAACTATCTTCCTAGGCGTTACTTTAGATGCCAAATTGCAATGGGGTCCCCATATTGAAAAATTGTCGGGTAGACTCAGTTCAGCGGTTTATGCTGTAAAAAAAATCAGACATTTCACCGATGTAGAAACAGCTAGAATAGTTTATTTTAGTTACTTTCATAGCATTATGTCATACGGCATACTGCTGTGGGGGTGCTCTTCAGACCTCAATACTGTCTTTATACTGCAGAAGAGGGCTGTACGAGCCATTTATAACCTAAGTCCGAAAAGTTCACTAAAAGAATTATTTAAAGAAATAAATATACTTACTGTTGTATCCCAATTTATATACGAAAATTTGATGTATGTTAAGAAAAATATTAATAATTTTGCTAAACATTGTGATACGCATAACATAAATACAAGGAACAAGCACAATCTGCACATGTTACTCGTCTTCACAAAATTAATAATTCTTTTATGGGTCAATGTATACGCTTTTATAATAAACTTCCTGTTGAAATCAGAAATTTGTCAATGAATAAGTTCAAAGCATTGATTAAGATTAAACTTTGCCGTAAAGCGTATTATAAAATTTCTGATTACATAGAAGACAAAACAGCTTGGGACTGAGCAATAATATGCATTACTAAAGTATATTTAATAAATGTCAAAGTGTAGCGTATCTTACCAAACAGGGCTCTCTTTTACTGAACTGCAAGGCAAGATACTGGAGCTAACTTTCATTACCGTGTAAAAAAAACATGATTGTAAAAATATTAAAAAAATGAATATAAATAAGAAAAAAGACAAACCCGCTGAGTTTCTTGCCGGATCTTCTCAGTTGAGGTCGTATTCCGATCCGGTGGAAAAAAAAATGTAACTGACAATTTGTAAGTGCCCCCGCAGGCCTATACAAAATAAAGACATTTCATTTCATTTCATTTCATTTCATTTCATAAAGAAGTATTTAGCAACATAAACACATGTTTGCATATCATTAAGCTGTAGCTTATATGTAAGATATTTCATCAAAATAAAGAGATTTCCTTACGATCATAGTACGAAAAGGACTTTGTTTCAAAGTAAATTTTCTAACAAATTACGCGTGGGTGATATACCCGGCGGTCGTAAATCGGATACCGCGTGTAATACATTGGATATCCACAGTGCTTTGCAAGCAGATACGCAACTTTTTTCTATATAACCACAATTCTAGAAAAACTGAATGGTGAATAAAAAGTTCATGCTAATACTCCGAGTTCATTACAAACTTTTATAGCACTCAATCAGCCCACATTAAAATGTGAAATCACATTCTAAAATTCCGCACTTAGTTCCAAACTGTGATTAGCCTAATTGCGTAATATTCGCCCAATGAGAACAAAAGTTCAACATTAAATAAAATCAGAAAACTGGGAAACGAAATTTGTACGTATTTACGAGTAAAATAATATGTAGCTAGAGAGTATGTATATACATATAGCCTGAAGTACAAAAGTTGTTGTTTTTCTGAGATTCAGTGTTAAAATTTACCGTATGGGATATTATGCATTGCGATACGATGCATATGAATAACGGATTAAAAATAACCTATCCGTAACAACAAGGGCTAAACATTCATTTTATAATGTACCACTAAGCTAAACAAAGTATAATACAATTCTGTTATATTTATTAATATCAATAGGTATACCTCAAAGCACCATTTATTCAAAATAAAATAATGTTAATTTTTTTTAAACAAGCTTTTATTTCAATGCACTGAAAAGAAAAAAAAATGTGTGCGTGTACTAGCGTACACTCGTAAGAAGTGAAACTTCTTTATGACGTTATTTTTCAAAAAATAATTTACTTTATGCAATTTTACAGAAATTGGTTAAATAAAGTTAAATTAGATAAAGTTTAATAAAAGGCTTTTATTAAACTTTATCTAATAATCTAATCTATAATAATCTATCTAATATCACGCGTGGTAGGGATAAGAAAAAGTTGGCGCGTAACGGAAAAAAACAGATAGCGCGTAACAGAATAAGTTGGCGCGTAACGAAAAAATGTTACACTAAATTTTTATCCAACCCCGATAAAGAAAAATAAACGTCAATAAATTTTGCAGTAGTCAAAGCCATCATTTTGTTGCATCGTAAAATTTTCTATCAAATAAAAGCTTGTCGCAAAAATAGTTCAGGAATACACAAACCTAGATTTAATGTGGACAAAATTTCATGCACAATCTCGCGACAAGCTTTTGTCATAATAGAAAATTTTATATTTATGATTAATTTGTTTAGCGTATTTTCCAACGGCATTTGTGTTCCAATGATGCTCACAATATGTATAAGACAGTAACAGATATGAATTCCTTATAAACTCCTTAAAACCCTACTAAAGGTGGATCCAGTAGATTTCTTGAACTATATTTACGGCTGTAAGTTCACAATTTATTAGGTCACCTTACAATGCATTAACTCACTTTTATGGGTTTCCCGATCGGATATGGCGACCATTATTGGTTTTTGGATGATTGTTTTGAGCAGCATTCTTACATTTGCGTTATTTAACGCCGAACCAATTGATTATTTGTTAGCGTAAGATGTGAATGTCGATTTTGGGTAATTGTGTCCTTGCCACTGTTCATGACGCTCATGAACTATGAGATGGTTTTATTATTATGAACGCTAAAGTTTGTGATGTCTGTGTGTTTCTTACTCTTTCAAGCAAAAACTACCGAACGAATATTACTGAAAATTGGCATATACGTAGTTTATGATATACACTAGGAAATATGTATAATCATCACTGCAGTAAATGTGACCACACCGTGCAATATTGAGAATAAACTTTCTCCACAGTTATTCTTAGAGCATTACCACTTGAGGCTTTTGAAAAAGTAGCAAATAGGCGTCCACCAATTCGCACTTGGCCAGTGCGGTGGACTATGGCCAAAAACTCTCTCATTCTGAGAGAAGACCCGTGCCCAGCAGTGGGACAATAATGGGTTGACGACGAAGGCAAAATAGATTTTCTTCAAAGCCGGTTATTCAGTAGCGAATTGGTATTCCAAAAATTTATGGATGGACATGACGATTATTATATGTATATAATTTGTCTTTAAGTTGAAAATAAATAACTAAAATGAGTTTTAGTGTTACGAAATCCGACTAACATAAGATAAACAAGATTAGAAAGGTGCCCGGTAGAAGGTGCTCAGTAAGCCTGTAAATCACACCTCGCTGCAATCCTTAGTAAGAAGTCAGACGCAATGTAACCTGTACAATTATTACCCCTAAATTTCCTTAGCGGTATCATGCGAAATTAATGCGTTTTGTAGGATTCCGTACGCATCACTACATAATATAAAACAAAGTCGCTTCACGCTGTCTGTCCCTATGTATGTTTAGATCTTTAAAACTACGCTATGGGTCTTAATGTAGATTTTTTTTTGTAGATTGAATGATTCAAGAGGAAGGTTTTTTGTATAATAATTATAGGTATGCATAGTATGGTGGAGGATGCTGATAATTTTTAATTTTTGTCTTTTAGGCGGAATGAAATTCGCCGGGTCAACTAGTAACGGATAAATACATAAAGAAATTAAACACTCGTGGCGGAGTGATTACTATACCAGTCTGACACGTAGTACGTTCTAGGTTCGATTCCCGGCCAGATAGGTAATTGAACGATGAATTTAGATTTCTGTACTGGGTCTGGGTGTTTGTTTATGTGTCTTTGTATGTCCATGGCTACGGCTCAGGAGAACAGGCTAGTGTGAGGCTGTGGTGTAGTATCATGTTATTTATGTCTGTATATTCGTATTTATGTATGATTTGTGTATGCATGTCCGCTTCTTTGGCAGGCGCTAAGGCCCAAACACCTTAATGAATTGTAATACGGAGTGATACAGGCTACATAACTTTAAAATATGGGGCCACGATCAAAGAGAAACGGGGGATGGATATTCGTTTATACTACCACAATAGCTATTAAATACACTACAAGAAAAGTATGTATATTATAACATTTATTTTACTATTTTCAGACAATCAGTCAAATTTCAGTGGAATGCGATCTATAGTTTAAGCGTGTATGAGTAACTAATGTATATGTAACATGTATCGTCAAAAACTTTCACGATTATGAGTTTCAATATACGTATTTTACGCCTATAACTGAAATATAGATGTTACTTCCCTTTTTTAATAAAAAAAAACATGCGTGCGTACAAAGTACACATGTCAGAAGTGAAACTTCTTTGGCGAACTAATTTATAAATCTTGTTTATATTTATACAAATCTAAAACTTTAAATTTCCAAGATTAAGAGGAAGGGAAAAAGGCGTGATACGACGTTCGCTCTGTCTCACTTTTTCTCTCAATCTTTCTCACTCGCTTGCTCCCTACTCTCACTCCACAGCTAGTTGCTCATGCTACGTTCGCCCTGTCTTACTCTCTCTCAATCGGTCTCGATCACTCTCTCTCTCTTTTCCGACACTTCCGTTGCATACCGGCGTGACGTTTCATCTGTAAAAAATTTACCCTCATGCGCCTAAAGAAGTTTCACTTCAATAAAACCTGATAAATCCGCATAGAAAACTGTTTCCAATACCTAACAACGTCACTAAAATTAGTAACTTAACTAACGGCAAAACAGCTCCATAAAGAACAATGAATGGGCAGCGGAGAGTCATAAATTAGTTGCCGAAACACTAGCGGTGGATAAGCGGAGATGTACGAGGTTTGCAAAGCCGAAGCTGTGGACTAGTGTTCTGGTGAATTTATCGTGCACCTGTGGAAATGGACCCCGCAATAATATAAAATACGTTGAAGTCGAAGGAAGGTGGGGTAAATTGTTTAGTACTATATCTTTAATAGATATCGGGGTTTTATTTGAAGCGCAAGTTTGAACTCGAATAAATAGAGTACACTTACAAATATTTTAATTAAAACCAGCCATTAAGGCACAGAAATCTTGCAATGGGATAAGCGGCTACAATACAAGACGACGGCATTGCGTGCCTTTATAGTTATTGTGAAAAAAGCTTCTAGACTATTTTCTCTTATTCTAGACAAATAATCGACTCCTACATTTATTTAAATATTTAATTTTGCCCGTATGTTGACCGTAGCATTTATAAAATTAATAAAGGTACAAAAGGTGAACTTAATGCCCAATGGCATTCTTTGCCCATCAACTCTATGTACTATACGAGTACATCGGAGTACATCAGAGAATTTGAGAAAAGAGTTAAAATAAGAAAACAGCACATTATAATAAAATAAAATAATACAATATGTAGTATAGTTCTCACTACGTCATTATAGTGACAACTAGTCGACAGTCCAAAATCTAAAATTGGAACACTGACAATTTTAGATTTTTGACTATATTTTTCATATATTATACGTAAATATCTTTCTCATAAATCACTCTATCAAAAATGCATCTATGAAAAAATGCATTAAAATCCATAGCGTAGTTTTAAGGATTTAAGCATACATAGGGACAGACAGTGAGAAGCGACTTTGTTCTATATTATGTCGTGATGTGTGACATACCAGACCAGCGTTGCCAGACGTCCCTATTTTGCCGATACGTCCCGATTTTTAAGTCAAAATTAAATGTCCCGCATGGGCAGCCTGAGTTCTACTTTTAGGAAGGTCTTTTGCAAAAAAAGGTCGCCAAATCTAACTATACAAATTGAAGCCCGAGTGTAGTTTGACGATCATAAAAAAAAGATCAGGTCCACGTCGCCCACGCTGCACGCCGCCTCTGCTGTCCCGCTTTTTTCACTGGAAATATTTCTCAAACCCAACTTAATAAAATCTGGCAACGCTGCACCAGTCAGATATAGACGAGGAAGTGATGCCATCGAAGTTTAAATAAAATACTACAAAAAGTTTTGCCTCGTCAACCCATGATTGTCCCACTGTTGGGCACGGGTCTTCTCTCAGAATGAGAGAGTTTTAGGCCCTAGTCCACCGCGCTGGCCAAGTGCGAATTGGTGGACTTCACACTTCCGAGAACTTTTTTTTAAAAGAACTCTCAGGTGTGTTGGTTTCCTCACGATGTTTTCCTTCACCGAAAAGTTTTACTACTGACAAAATAAACTTGTTATAGATACCTATTTACACTTGAGAATGAGCGCACTTGAGATCAGAAGAACTGATTTTTGTTACTTGAAATTCAATGTGATCATTAGTGGTGGCAGTGAAGTAGAGCGAGAAGTGTCTATCTAGAATACATTTTATATTTTTCTGCAAAGATAATCATTTGAAATGTAAAAACGACAACAAGTAACATTGTAGAATTATTAATGCAAAAAACCCTTTTGCTGAAAAATATTGATTGTATCAGTTTCATTACATTATTTTTAAGTAGGCAGGTTTGTTTCTAATATAATTTATTTAATTTAAAGCCTTTTTTGGTATTAATTTACTAATTTTCATAATCTTAATCATTCTTTATTGCATCATGCGTTATATTACATTTGATATTCTTAAAACTAATAGCCCAGCATCAGACCGTGCAAGGATGTAGCAGTGTCATACAGTATTATAATTATTACATTAACACTAGTATTAAACATTTTAATTGTAAATTAATTTAAAATCATGTGTCCATTATTGAGAAATTTTGTCACATACAATAAATAATATAAAATATTAAATAATAATAATAAAATTGTCATAAATTAGCGCATTAATCAAATACTCAATTATTCGAATTAGTGCATTAATCAAATCAAATTTTCTGTTGATAAGCGTATTGTTAGGCTAAGAATTCATCTATTCCACCTTTTCTCTAATCACAAGAGCCATATTTAAAAATTATAAAACCTAAGTCACTTTCGACGACCCGCGTGGCGCAGCGGTAACATACAGACCTGACACGCAGTGGGTCCCGGGTTCGATTCCCGGCCAGACTGGTATCTGAATGATGAGTTTACATTCATGTTCTGGGTCTGGGTGTTTGTGTATTCGTCTTTGTGTGTGTGTCCATGGCACCTACGACACAGGAGAAAATCCTGCTGTGGGGCTATGAGTGTAGAAAGCGTTTTTTTTTTTTTTGCAAACAGAGTCGATTACATTTATGTTATTGCGTCAAGCCTATAGGTATAGCGCACGCCAAAGAAATGGACACGTATATTACAAGCATACGCTTGAATAATACTTCTTTTGACAAAGTCGGGTAAAAAATTCTCACTTTAAAAAATGCGGAAAGTCTATAAATGGGTTACGCTTTGTAGATGCACGACCCAGTTTTTAAACAACAAACTTTCATGCAACGTCTGTTCTTTTATAAGCTGAACAGCAAGCAAATGGAAAAAAGAAAGTTAACTGCTGACTCCGACATCGGTTTTTAGTATCTGCAACTCTTGTAGGCTCCAGTGCACTTTGATTATTTATAAAAAAATATAATCAAAGTTTTTTACTGGAGTAAGAACTGCATACATATAAGTACTCATGTCATTTCATTTTTTAACTGTTCCAAAGGAATAATTGTAATAATAGATTCAATTAGATGGATATGACGTTGTGCTAACCGTGTATAAGAACATATGGTATGGTTATGGTAAAGGTTGCGGTAATTAAATAAAATTTAATAATAAACAAAAAAAAACTCCGCTGCTTCACCACCAAGTACCACTAATACGTAATACAAGTGTTTAATATATCTATATGAATCCTAATATATTATAAAGTGTTTCTCGTCGTGCCAAATGTTTTTTGGTAGATATTTACTATCCGACTGCGTCAGAGGGTGGATAAGAAGAGTTAAATTAATATATAAAAGAGAAAACCGAAAACAGGAATATGACGACCGGCTCGGCCGAGCGATTACCATACCGGTCTGACGCGCAATGGGTTCCGGGTTCGATTCCCGGCTAGACAGATATTTGAATGATGAGCTTAGATTCCTGTTCTAGGTCTGGGTGTTTGTATATCTGTCCTTGTGTGTGTCCATGGTATCCACGTCACAGGAGAAAATCCTAGTCTGGGGCTATGACAACAATTTCACAACTAACTCCAATAATAATTTTGCTGATTTATTTCATTAACTAGATGCCGTTGTAACAGTTAACAATCTTACAAACTCAGATTTTACCCGACAATATCAGATTGTGCGATGTATATAGCAATAGTTATAATGTTCGCTTAACAGCTCAAAGGACCTATTTTCTATAACGTAAATTTAGCCACCGCCTCAAGGAATATTCATCGCTGGGTTTGTGAAATTCTAAGTTTGAAACGTGCCCAGACAGCTGAAGGGATATGAAAGTCTGCAACGATCCATTACTGAGTAAAAAACATCCATTGGAAATTCTAAATTCAATCGGAATGACAAAATCTTCAACTTGATAAAGCGTAGACAATGCAGTGTATTTATATTTCATAAATTTTACCGCTATACAAGGATGTAACCAATTTTGAAATGAATTTCTAAATTAATTTTTACTAGTTTTTTACTGTTCGGAATAATTATTAACATACAAAATAGTTTTCATTTAAGTTTTGTCATTTTCGTAAGTATATTACTCAATGACTCAATGGTCAATTGTGGTCACAGTGAAACTGCGGTCGTGGGGGTTACAAGACTGACATGGGCAAAAAGACATTAAAATATCTCATATTGTATCGTACTCTTTACATATTAAATAGTAAAAAATCTATTTTTGAAAGAATTATCGTATGTGTATGTTTCCACACGATGTTTTCCTTTTCCGAAAAGCAGTGATCATTACATTCTATGACGCACATAATTTTACTAAGGTCAAGCACCATTGACCTTACTAAAATGATGCCTTTTTTTTGTTTTCGAGGGGGGAAACCTTTAAAAGGTACCCGACGGCGTGGGAGCGACGCAGGGTTATGTGGGATTTTTACCGCACTAAAACCCCCCCGGTGGCCGTCCTCGGCGCTGCAAAGGAGGACTCCGGGATCTCGAAACGACTTCAACCGGAATCATTCGAGCGCGCTGCCCCTTCGGGCTCCTCCCAGATGGGCGGCTGGGCCCACCGCTCCGTCTAGTCTTTACGACGGTATGCGACCACACATACCGCCGTCCTCTAGCCGTCTGCAACCCCGGGAGCCCCTTTTAGTCACCTCTTACGACAGGCAGGGGATACCGTAGCCCTATTCTGACCCCGAGGCTACAGGGACGACTAAAATTATGCCTGGGTTTTGAACATTGAACAGTGACAGCCTAACGGGTTCAACTCGGCATCTTTTAGTTTTTAGTTTTGTTTAGGCCTTGTTGAACCCGTTATGTTGTCACTGCTTGTAAATTATTCTATGGTTGCATAAATATAGCTATTGTGTAAATTCTGATTTAAGCATGCATCGACTTTTTAAGCTATAAATACATAAGGCCGACTTAATAAAGAATAAATCAGGCGAAACAAAGAAATTTTACTTTCCGATTTTTTGTAATGTGAATAGTCCCAATTGAGTCATAAACTGTATAACACACAGTAATTTTAAATGTATTACAAAACATTTGGCAAAGGTATTACTCTAACGATTTGGCGAATGAAATATACAATTAAGTTGCGGATCAGTCCCTTAATTTAAATTTCTAAACCGAAAGGATTCCAAGGAAAACCCTTTGCACGATTTGTTATTTTTAATATGGAGTGTATAGAAACTTGGGAAAGGGCATTAAGGACACTAATTGGAAATTGAAATTCTATCGCCACACAATACATTTTAATTATTTTCTAATTACAGCGAGTCACTCCCATAACACGCTTTTTAATATGTTTATCGCTAAGTGAAAATTTCAGTTTTTTTATCTGATTAAAGTAGCAAACGAGCATGCAGTCCACCTGATGGTAAGTGGGCACTGCCGCCCATGGACATCTGTAACGAACTTCAAACAGAACATGGATTCTATCTGAAATCAATCACACATGCGTTGCTACTCCGGAGGACTAAGATGGTAGCTTCATAACAAAGCGTGCCGGCAACCACACCCTTCTACCGAAACGCAAGAAATGCTTTACGCCAGAAATAGTTGTTGCGGTGGTACTTCCCCGGTTGAACTACACTGGCTCTACAACCTGTAAATTGTTTTCTGTTAATGTTTTCTTTGAAACTATATCACAATAAGTATCGTTGTAAAATTATTAAAACCAAATACTCGACTGCTTAAAAACGATTGATTTCCTTTAGATTCAATTGAATATTTATAGCAGTCGGATTTTTTTTGTATTTTTCTAATTAATTAACCTTTTTTAAAATGTAGCGTCAAAACAGTTACATAAAAGTGTTGGAATAATAAACATATATATTTTTTTTTGATACTCATATTGTTATGATAGTAAAAAAAAAAACCTTTTTCTCTGACCGCTGGTGTCATATATAAATTTAGAAAGCATAATATCACTGCAAACTGTCGAGTCCAATGATATTTCATATATTACAATCCATCAAGCCGTTCGGGCTGTAGCTCGTTTAAAAGATATGAACATACATTTAACCAAATACATAAATTTTAAAGATTTCAAAGACTTATTGAACAAATAAACGTTTTCACAATTTGCACATTCGTAAACAACTGCAATAGTTATAAAGACTGTCGCAGCCGTTTACACCCTCTGGACGTGATTGATGTAAGTTCCTTTTGAACTTTACAACATTAAGGTAATTGCAATATTTATTCTTATTCTAATTATTTAACAATACTATAAGTTACAACAAATGTGAGATATGTGGGAGTACGTACGTATGTGGGAGTGTGTGTGTACATATTTATATGCGCTCGAAAAACATTTTCTACTCTCATTCTGATGCGTTGAAAAAATGCGATGATAAACTGTGATATTATTTAATTAGTTAATGAAAAAATGTTAGAGTAAGAAAAATGTAGGATTGCAAAACTCTTCCATTTCAGTAATTCAATCTAGCAAGAAAATTGCATAACTCATGAAACAGATTTTTTAACTCAGAGTCTGCAAATATAATTAGTTTTTATTACATTTAACGTTCCGTCTAAAGGAGTTCTAATTAATTCCACATAAAATAAATCAATGTGGTGTTTGACATCAAAGCTATAGAAAATGGAAAGGTCCAAAAAAGGGGTTAACAATATTCTAATTCGTCTAATTTACATAACAATATGTACTTACCTACCCAAATACACACTTGAAATTTTTTTCTTCACTCTATGTTTTTCCAGGTAATCCCTGAGCGGCTAACCCGATTTTAATGGGACTTTCACTATAGAAAATGTTATGAAATAATATATTAACTACTTTTTATCATAAAATTCTTACTGAGTCGAGATTTGACATACTCGAAAGCTATTACACAGACTTTCATGCAGTTTTCACTAGTAAATTTAGTAGAGAGTAATTATTGAGAAAAGTTTAAGTTTATAAATAAGTAAATTGTTTGGATTATAAAGATAATTGTTAAGGGTGTTACAAGAACTCAAGCTACCTGGGAGCTTGAGTAGATTAGTACAAAATAATGCACGATAGAATATTCGTCTTTTATAGAAGTACACAAAAGTCAGCAAGGGCATACAAATATTAATTAAGGTTACTGTACCCATTATAGCTTCTAAAAATTGTTTACATACAATGCGGTAATTGGGAATCCATTTAGACGGATTAATCCTTCAACTTAAATACCTTAGTTACCTTGAACAAATCATGCACATTATTATGTTATTTGACTCTGTTGTTCGTCCGAAATCTATATCAGCTGAAAAAATTGGTAATTCAAAAATCTACATTTGGACTTTACGTATTAAATTCATTCGTAATTTAGACTTCACAAATAACAAGCATAATACGGATTCTATTTATTACATAATTTTGGGTGGTCAAAGAACCTTTTACTTATGAAGTGCATGAGACTGACCTGACGGGGGTTATTATATATTTTTGTGCATAAATATATTATTGCTAGTACACAAGGATGTATAAAAAGTGTGTTTTTTAATACGAGCAATTTAAAATTATATAACCAATATATACAAACAATTGTTATTGTTGTAGTGGGGATTATAATGTGTTGGAATATTTGAAGCAAATAACATAAAACTGACATAATGATATTTTTTTATCTAGCCAGGTTACCAAAGTGAAGAATTTGAATTTTGGCTCGCCTCAAGTTTACATACTCATTGCATATTCGTATCAAGCATAACACAATCGTGAGCTCTGCACTACGGTTTCCTGTTAAAACAATTGATGTGCGGGATACATTTGGTGTTTCGAAAGTTGGTTTCAGAGGAACCCACAAACTAGTGTAAGGAGTTGTGGCCAAAGTGCAAGATCTACATAAAACTTTGCTCATGAATATCATCAGTGACGACATCTACATCTGGTCTTAGGACATACAAAAATTCTGCAGATGTTTCGGTACAAAACATGTTTAATCGCCATATTGCATGCAAGCAAAATAATAATAATAATAATCTCAAACTAAGAGTTAAAAAGCAAAAGACCCTTTCAAATATGCAAAAAATGATTGCACACAGAGTACCTACGCCATTTAAAAGAAAACTTTGTAGCGTAGTGCAGTAGAAATTAAAAGAATCAGTAAATTGTTATTCATTCCTAGCAAGAATTCTACGTTAACTTTTTCTCAAAGTTCTCTTGTTTCAAAATGAATACTTTGTTTGGTACGGAAGATTATAATATTTTCTACTGCTTATTTACATCATCACTACATAGTATAAAACAAAGTTGCTTCCCGCTGGCTGTCCCTATGTGTGCTTAACTCTTTAAAACTACGCTACAGATTTTAATGCAGTTTTTTTAATAGAGTGATTTAAGAAGAAGACTTTTATGTATAATACATGCGTAATATAGTGGATGAACACTGATAATTTTAGATTTTTGACTTTTAGGCGGAACGTAGTTCGCCGGGTCCGCTAGTTATACATAAATTCTTGCATAATTTTCATAACACAAAATTCAAAATTTTTTTTGCTTTACTAAGAGAGTAAATTATTTTCTATTATTGTTATTTAGAACGATATTTAGTCGTAGTAGACATATGGTTTGACTAGGGAGGTACCACCACGACCACATCTATTTTTAACGTAAAGCGGTTCTTGTGTTTCGAAGGCAGGATTGCCGGTTAACTTTTATGCGAGGGAACCGTCTTAATCGTCGGTAGTGGCAACACTCCTATGATTGGTTTCAGATAGAACCTTTGTTCTGTATGAAGTTGCTAACAGAATTAAATGCAAGCTCGTTGGCTTTTTCCTTCCTCCTGAAAGCTCGTTTTCTTTTATGTTAAAGTTTAAAAGTTTAAAGTGGTGCCGGAAAGCAAGAGCTTTTATTTTCAAAAAAACAAACTTATTTGTAATCCCACGATCTTGGTTGTTAGAGTGATCATCTTTATCTTCAAAATACTAAAATAAAAGAAGTACTAATATAAACGTAATACTTGTTGGAAATTTTGAGTTAAATTTTATACAAATTGAAACCAACTGGCAGCGTGACTTCAGAACAAAGTTACGGAAAGCAGCGCTAGTAAGCACTCTGCGGTATTACGTGCGAGGGAATATTTTCCCATTGCAGCATGTTCAAAATTCTTAGGAAGGTTTTTATTAACAACGCCGAATATAATGTTAATGTAAATATATATAACGAAGTAATTGCGTGACATGAGTGACGTCAGGATGGTCGAGGAGTCTTCATTACTGTCCATTCTTGAAGATTTCAAGTAAAACACAGGAATAAACTTCTTCGATTTATTCATAATTAAGGAGGCCCGATCGCTTCGACGGTTAAACGTTAATCTTTTTCTACCAGCAGGCGCTCGCCTTTTTATAACAATGTTTGGTGAGGTGACAATAACAAATTTATGGAGGGTAAATTAAATTAACATTTTTAGAACTCGCTAAATATTGCTAATTTAATAAAAAAACAATTTTCTATCTTTAAACTAACTAAAATAATTATGTTCGGCGACGTGTTTTTCATAAATACGCGGTGTCGCGCCGACAAATACGATAAAATATTTAAAAATTAGAAGAAATTTATTAAATTAGATGTCCGTTTTTCTTTTGAATTTATTAAAAATGTAAATAAATGTAACTCTATGAATCCGTGAAGATTAAGTTCAGAAATAAATATCAATATTTAGAATAGAAATTGATAAAATCAAGAGTAAAAAGTAGAGAAAATACGAACATTATGTTTAGAATCTGCTCTTTCATTTCAGTAGTCTTTATTCCGCTACACAGCTCCGGTTTTATTCAGATCTCTTTGTTTGTACGAATAAAGATTTTCAACATAAAACAGTTCACTAATTGCGAAACTCGTAATGTATTTAAGTATGCTTACGATTAATCCTTAGTTTTCTTTGAATGCGAATAGTTACATATTTTAAGTAGTAAAGAGTATCACTGCTGATAACCTAATGGTTGAAACTTGCCCTCTCAATCGAGAGGTGCGAGGTTCAAACCCAGGCATGCACCACTGATTTATGAGCGTATTAGAAATTAATTATCACTGCTTTTCGGCGAAGGAAAACCCGAGAGTTCTAAAATAAAAAGTTCTCGGAGATGTGTGAAGTCCACCAATTCGCCCTTGGCCAGCGCGGTGAACTATGGCCTAAAACTCTCTCATTCCAAGAGAAGACCCGTGCCCAGCAGTGGGACAATAATGGGTTGACGACGACATATTTAAATACATGTTATAATAAAAAAAGACCTAATAAAATATAAAGGCCCATTGCGATCTATTGAAGACAGTAATAACTTTTTTGATTCAATTCCGACCAGCGCCATACCGATTCTAAGTCGAATTTAATATGACACTAATTATTTAATAACAATATACGACGAAGTTTAGGTATTTCTATTATTTTCACCAGTGTTAGTTATATTTGTTCTACTCTTCAGTGACGATTTTCGTGTTCGTTTTTTAATTTAACAACTTACTATCTTGTAGGACTGTTGATAAAATATCGATATATCGAACTATCGATATTATTATTTGAAAATATCGATATTTATTACTAATATTTTTTTGGACGATATATCGATAGTTCGATATTAAAATATCGATATCGATGATCGATATTTTTTTAAAGTAAATTTTTATTTTTAATTTTTTTTCGTAATTTATTTAATCTTCAAAATCATCGTAAACTTAATCTACCGTATTTTATTTATGAAAATTAAGCTAGCCGACATTCAATAATTTTTAATATTTTTTTTTTAATTAAAAATTAGAATTTAAAAAAAACAGCAGTCGTTGGACTGCCGATAGAAGTGAAAACGGAACTATTATGTTGAGAGATTATAAATGAATATATAAATCTTACTTACTTAAATATAAATCTTACTGAAAAATATTGGTATACATAATTGTCTTATTTAAATTAAAAAAAATATTACTAAGAACTATAACCCAATGCTTATGTACATTTATTTATAATTTAATTTGTTTAATAAATCTACTGGACTATAAATTGTGTAATCATTTTTGAGCTGACTTACGATTTTTTTTTAAATAAAGCCGATATATCGAAATATCGATATTTTTTTTCGATATATCGAAATCCGATATTGATATATTTAAAAATATCGATATATCGAAAATCCGATGTTATAAAAAATATCAACAGTCCTACTATCTTGGCAATTTCTACAACTCTACCGAAATGAGGAACTATTGTTGACTATTGTAAGTTCTTTTTTTGTATCTGCTTGATTTAAGATTTTAATGATTTAAAGATTATCACAAAGCTGAACATTCGTAAACAACTACAATAGTTACAAAACTGTGTCGTAGATGTTTACGCCCCCTCTGGAACGTAAAAATACGCGTATGTTCTACTTTAATTAACAATATTGAGGTACAGATCATCAGATAGATATATTATTCTGTTTCTAATTTCTAAATGATTACTACAACTTATTACAACATTTTGATTTGTCATTGTGTATATTTGTGTATGCGTGTGTGCACGCGCGCACGCGTTTGTGTGTGTGTGTGTGTGCATGTGTGTGTGTGTGTGTTAATGCGTGCGTGTGTGTGTGCGTGCATGTGTGTGTAATGTGGGTGCTTGATGACGTGCCCACCTACTTTTGAAACATGTCACATTTTATATTTTTCTATATGCCTGAATGTTTTCTTAGCTAACATGCTTTTACGGGTCCGTATCCAAAGGATTAAAATGAAATCCTATTACAAGGACCCCGGTGTTTCCACTGTCGGTCACTAGGCTTTATTTATTTATTCAGTTGTACCAACAAAGTAAACACTATTACATTGAGTTGGAAGCTATTCAAATACAATATTAATAAGTGTTACCTCAATTATAGGTACAAACTACATTCGCTCTGTAATGAGGAAAATTAATCAGTAATTAAATAATTATGAATATAATTTTAAGTAAAATAAATTGCTAAAATAAGAATAACGTGAATATCTCGTATCTCATGGACTGTGATAGTTAGACAGTTGACGTTTTCATAGACGATCTATTTCTATTATCACTATAACAATAAATACTAAAATTTTCACTTTAACCATGACTCATTAAATTAAAAAGAAATAAATCTCTAAGGCGGACTCCCACAAATTAAATATTATTTTTGGCCGTTTTTTTGGATAAACCGCTTTTTATAAATGAAACGCGCACGCACTTGGCAGATTTTTTATTATAAATGTTTAGCATATCCTGTGTTGATTTTTTATGGCTTCATAAACTCACCATCAAATGATTTAAACAATTGAAAATGTATTTGTTGAACCGGTCGAACTGCTCTAACTTCAAATCGTCGCGTCTTGGCAGAGTCGTGACGCAGCGGTTACCATACCGGTCTGACGCGCATTGAGTCCCGGGTTCGATTTCCGGCCAGACAGGTATCTGAATGATGAGTTTAGATTCATGTTCTGGGTCTGGGTGATTGTGTATTCGTCTTGTGTGTGTCCATGGTAACAACACAGGAGAAAATCGTAGTGTGGGACTATGAGTGTAGAAAGCGTATGTAAGTATGTAAGTCGTGAAGTCAGCTGAGAGTGGCAGACACATTATGGTGAATGTCACTCAAAAGCGACAACACGGAATTGTCTCTACGTCTTTTATACAACTATTACCACTGAATGCATCAGTTACTGTATTTGTGAGACTTTGTAATTTTTTTTTTATCTGACTAAAGTAGCAAACGAGCATGCAGTCCACCTGATGGTAAGTGGTCACTGCCGCCCATGGACATCTATAAGCAACTTCATATAGAACATAGGTTCTATCTGAAGTCAATCACAGATGCGTTGCTACTCAAGAGGACTGAGATGGTCGCCTCATATAAAAGTGTGCCGGCAACCTCACCCTTCCATCGAAACGCAATGAATGCTTCACGTTAGAAATAGGTGTGGCGGTGGTACTTCCCCGGACGAACCACACTGGTTCTACCACCTGCAGAATATTAAGTGAAATTATTATATTAAGTGAATTAACTCTTGTTATTCTACACGAGATCCATAGTTGCCCACACCATTTCTGAAGTTATTAATGTCAAATAAAAAAACAAATGTCGACATATTTACTTAGTAAACTAAGTCATTTCCGTTTCCAAGAAAAATATCTCAACCTTACTTTGCTTATTCATAAGGAACGAGCCAGTAATACGAGTATTACTCGTATAATATTCCGAGCTTGTTTGCAGTATTTTAAAGGAATTAGCTACCACGGGATGAGAATTTTTCCTTCCAAGCCTGATTTAAGCTTTTAAATTCCGCTGCATTTTATATTCTTTAAGCTTAGATTTTATACCGTCGGATTTTATAATTTGATTTTGAAAATCAACGGAAGTAACTGAGTTTCTGATCGTAAACAACAAACAGCCATTAAGCCCAGATAACGGTAAATGTTAATAGATAAAGAACCTGTTAAGTCTTTTAATCTTATGAAAAAAAAATTGAAACGCTTCGTTGTTTACCAGGTGGTAGAACCGTAGTACCACCGCCACACCTATTTCTAGCGTAAAGCAGTTTCTGCGTTTCGATGGAAGGGTGTGGTTGCCGGCACACTTTTTATATGAGGAGACCATCCTAGTCCTCGGGAGTAGCAACGCATCTATGATTGACTTCATAGAGAATCCATGTTCTATATGAAGTTCGTTACAGATGTCCATGAACAGCAGTGCTAACTTACCATCAGGTGGACTGCATGGTTTTTTGATACTTCAATCAGGTAAAAAAGTCTATCGGAGCTAAATATGTCACCAGATTTTATTTAACATTTTTCCATACATACTATTTTCTGTCAATGCAAGTAAAACCAATGATTCCTCAATTATACCTAAGGCCACAATAATACAGATAAACAGACATATATGTAGTAACATGAAAAAAGTGTAACACGTTATACAGATAACACAATGAAATTACAAGTACGATGAGTATTAGTATAACAAATGATTATGTAAATCTTAAAGAACAAATTTCTACAAACAGAAAATAAATTTCACGTGTAAAAATACTTAAGACCTAGAAGCCGCAGCACAAAATTGGCCAATTCGCGTCCGAATAAACTTAAATCGAATAAAATTTACGTATACCCAAATGCTGTACAAAAAACCGCAACGATTCAGAAAATTCAGAACATTTGTTGTAATTTACATGCCGTATTTCTGCCACAAGAATGCGTTTTTGCTCTGCGTCTGAATCGAATAATGGCCTGGATATAATTTGGATACAAATCTTCGTCGACACTAATAGACAAGCACGCTCTACTAAACTTTATTTGGTGACTAAAACTCTTAGATGTAATTATGAAGCTGTACTCCGTGGGCCGATATCAAGCCTGTCTTGAGTACAGGACAAAGCTACATTAAATGTTAGCCAATAATAACAGCAAGGCTTACAATACCCTCCGAATCCCTAAAACGCTCATGAAATTTCCATGAGGTTTTGTCGGCACGAATGACATAATGGGAGCGGCTGAAAAACGGATCAACTCGTGCCACTATTTCTACCATTAATTCTGAGCCGGGCTCAATCTTTTTGTCATGTCAATCAAATCGTAATATAGTTACTTAAAATACCCATGTGTTATTATTACAATTAATATTGCTAGTTTTGTAGGACGTGTAGAGAGATGTAGACTCTTTCGAAAGTATTTTTGGCAAAAAATTGAAGTTGTGCGGGGTTTTTCATACCTATGATCGACAAAACTGGATGCTTGTCTCGTACTTCCATTTATTAAAAGGAAATTTCCCTTCCCCTTTCAAGGTATTATTAAAGAATTTAAGAATAACGTAATTAGAGTTTTTTTTTATTTCACTGAAGTAGCAAACGAGCATGCAGTCCACCTTATTGTAAGTGGTCACTGCCGCCCATTGACATCTGTAATCAACTTCATACAAAACATGGGTTCCATCTGAAGTCAATCACAGATGCGTTGCTACTCCCGAGGACTATGATGGTCGCCTCATGTGAAAGTGTGCCGGCAACCACACCCTCCTATCGAAACGCAAGAAATGCTGTGGTGACGAGAGAAATAGATGTGGCGGTGGTACTTCCCAGGTCGAACTACACTGGTTCTACCACCTCGAGTTTAGGCACTTTCACGTTAAAGTCGGCAGATGTTTCCTTAAAACACTCCTCGAATCTAATTCGCAGTAAATTTATTGAGGACTAATTTATAAGGTTTTTAATGAGCAGTAATCACATCGCGTAAACTTTGCTCGGGCAAGTATTTACTTGAAAAGGTGTTTCATTTCATCACTGCGATTACAGTCCGCTAAGCGTCTGCGCGCAGCAAAGCTAATTTTATGTTAGCTTACGATATCACTTTATAGCGATGATAAGAATAAGATTTAATATATGTTGATGTTTTTAGGAATTACTATTCGTCGACCCGCGTAGCGGTGCGGTAACCATACCGGTCTGTGAGTGGGTTCCGGGTACGACTCCCGGCCAGACAGGTATCTGAATAATGACTTTAGATTCATGTTATAGGTCTGGTTGTTTGTGTATTCGTCTTGTGTGTGTCCATGGTACCTACTACACAGGAGAAAATCCTAGGGGGGCTATGAGTGTAGAAAGCGTCTTTTTTTTACTAGTAGTAATCAGATAATCAGTTCATTAGGCATTCAGCGTAAGTATTTTGTAGTAAATGACAACGGGTATTGGTGCTACGGCGTCTATAATAATCAAGAAGATAGTAATAAACCCGAAGGTAAGTAGTCACTGAATCCCTATAAATAACAAATTTAACGATAAGAACACTGATCCTACTTAAATGTGACCATATAAGCGTTACCGTTCTTGAGGACTAAGTGATGTAAGTCAACTAAGTCAAAAAAATACTTCGGCTGTCGAAACCAAAAAAACTGACTTACACCAGAATCTAATAATAGTCTTTCAATACGTTTCTTTGGAAGGGTGTGGTTGCCGGCACACTTTCACATGAGGCGACCATCATAGTCCTCGAGAGTAGCAACGCATCTGTGATTGACTTCAAATGGAACCCATGTTCTGTATGAAGATGATTACAGATGTCCATAGGCGGCAGTGGCCACTTACCATCAGGTGGACTGCATGCTCGTTTGCTACTTTAGTCAGATAAAAAAAAACAGTGCTGCCATATAATATATTTTCGCACGAATTTAGAAAAATTCAGTCACCTATTTACTTTATTTGAACGCGATAAATGTGGCTTTTAAACAATCGGATTTTTAGTTTTTGTAAACATGCAACTTATTATATTCTACTGGCTTCGACAAAGAGATAAAATATTTGGTTTAAATTGAGGAATGTAAAAACAAACTATAATGAATGTGGGGGTACAACGCATCATTATCCCACTGCTGGGCATGAATCTCAGAATGACAGAATTTTAGGCCACTGCCCACCGCCCTGGACAAGTGCGAATTGGTGGACTTCACACACCTCCGTGAACTTTTTTTTTAAAGAACTCTCGGGTGTGTAGGTTTCCTTACGAAATTTTCCTTCACCAAAAATCAGTGATAATTAATTACTAATACGCACATAAATCAGTGGTACGTGCCTGGGTTTGAACCTCAGACCTCCCAATTGAGAGGGCTAGTTTAAACCATTAGGCTATCACTACTCTATAATATCTATAAAGAATGTATATCACTAGAATAGAGCAAAAAAGAAATAGTAAATATGGACTTAAGTCTACCCTTGACATTTTGCCCGATCGCCAACTTATTTCGGAAATGGGCTTAATAAAAAATGGAAACAGTAGATGAATGCTGGTGTTTACCGTCCTACTGAAATTATATTTTCTTCTAGACATTTTTATTAAAGACTTTCATAGACATTTCTAGTGATTCGTATTCTAAGTACATTTAAGAAAATAAGATTAAATAGTTGATTAACGAATATAATTAAATCAAAACACGAAGTCACTGTAACAGACGGGCGGGAACTAGCTGACTTATTGCAAAGTTTGCTTAATCCCTTGTTTAAAGTCATTACCTAAACAAGTTGTTTGATTAGAAACATGTCAAAGGAGACGTTTATCAAAATGTGTGTCGGTTGTGTAAGTTTGTAATTAACTCTCGCATTATAAATCCCGCCACAAATGTCTGAAGTGGCAATGGGCAGGCCACATCGTTCGTAGGACCGACAACCGATGGGGTAGAAGGGTCATCGAATGGAGACCTCGTCTGGACAAAAGGAGTGCAGGCCGCCCCCTGACCAGGAGGACTGATGACCTGAAGAAGACGGCGGGTAACCGCTGGATTCATGGCACAGGACCGGTCGAAGTGGGGGAGGCCTATGTCCAGCAGTGGACTTTCAAAGGCTGATGGATGGATGGAAATGTCTGATTAATTTATGAAATTCATAAAAAGTAAGTATTCAAAAATAAATTTGGTTTTGAGAAGTTTGGAGGTGGTTTGGAGAAGAAAAAGGGAGGTGTAGAAACTAGGTATTGAGTCAAGACTCAGTTCTTGCCAAACTTGCCTTGACTAATGGGTGTACTTATACGTCTATGCCCCCACCCCCTCCAAGCACGCCAGTGACTATTTTCTACCAATTGCGCTACATACTAGACAACTACTAGACTCATTTATAAAAAAATATGTCCTATTAAAATATTTGTTGCTTTTTAATTTATATACTAATTCAGCACGGGCTTCATAATGCCTGATGTCTTGCCATACCTGATGATAAATGGTCTCTGCCACCCATTGATATCAGTTACCAACTTTATATAGAACAGATGTTCTACATGTAGTCATCCTGAAGTCAATTTACCGTAAGATTTATATTTCTTCGGCAATTTAACTACAGAATTTTTATCACCTTTACAGTGAATTCAAGGGTGGTAAAATTAATTTTATTACTTACTAGACGACCCGGCGACCTTCGTTCCGCCTAAAAGTCAAAAATCTAAAATTATCAGTGTGTGTATATACGTAAAAACCTCCTTTTGAATCACTGTATCTATAAAAAAAAAATTGCATTAAAATATGTAGCGTATTTTTAAAGATCTAAGCATACATATGGACAGACAGCGAGAAGCGTTTTGTTTTATACTATGTAGTGAAGTTGCACTAACTTTGCGGCACTAGAACTGATAGCGATCGATGGATGTCATTAATATTCATCATTAATTACATACTGCTATATAATTAATGATGAACGCACACTGCAATATTGACATGCTCAGTAATTGTTACTATGCAGGTAACAAACTAATTTGTAACTTTGAATTATTTCGAAATGGGAACTACATCAATTAAATCGATTTGCCAGAGTACTTCCCATATTATTTTAAACTATTCACCGGTCACAACGGTCGAAACTCGACCGTAATTTAACTTAAAAAACTAAAGTTCATATTGTCCAAAGTAGCACGAATATTTCTCAATTAATAAATTGTATTGAATTTATTGATTTAAAGCACCCGTTAAAGGTAAAAAGAGGTATTCACTAAACTGTATTTAAAATCAATGACGGGTATTTTGCCAACCACTTCTGACATTTTTGAAACTTTATGTTTTCATAGTAAGACATTGAATGTTTTATTTCGTTTATTATTTACGTGTTTGTGACAAATGCACGGTAGTGTGTGTAATGTGTTTTTAATTGTATGCATTATTTGAAAAAAATATTAACATTCTGCACTTCTTCTCTACGTCCACTACAACCTTGTAAAATTTCACACTAATCTGTCCGCAACATATTACTTAAAAATGCACCACAAGTTTTTGCTTCGCGTATTAATATATAGATAATACGATAAAATAATTTGACGGTAGACAGAAAAAATGCAAATAATATATGTAGGTTTTATAGTTATTAAAACAATGGCATGCATTTCAATTAAGTTAATGAAATTGAACTTCTATTCCAAGCTCACTTTAGTTTTCGTAAGGGGCACTTCGGCTCACAAAGAGCAATTAGGGAAGATGTACTGCTCTAAGATTCGGACAAGCATCGGGTATTATGGATGCAGGGCAATGGGAATGCGAACTGCGGAACTGTCGTAAAGATGTTTATGCAGCAAGGGGACTAGTCCATTTAGAACTGTATGTGGTCCGTTCGGAACGACTATTTTATTTTAATTAATACTTAATAAATAAAATAGTCGTACATAAGTATGTGAGATACATGGAAAAAATATATAAATTTAAATAACTTGTATACTGTAAAAAGATCTTAAAATAAACGCAACATACAATAGTTGAGTAGTAATGATGACGACAAAACTAATAAAATAATAATAATAATTTAATAAGTAGTATAGTAATACTTTATAAATCGGATTATAATTAGACTTCTTAATAAAAGTTACAATGAAAACGATATTCATAAACAAACTGCTATTTTTTTAATCAAATATGCATTAGTTATATTATACCATTTTTTGTGACGCGGAGGAAACCTTCAAAAGGTACACCGAAGCCTTGGGAAAGACTCCGGGTTATTTGGAATTGTTACCCACTAAAACCTCCTCGGTGGCCTTCGTCAGCGCTTACCGAGGACCCCGAGATCTCCAATGGAACGCCTAGGGGATGCCGTCATCCTTCCCGGGGTTGCTTGTTGGACGGTTCGAGCTCCCACTCTAGCCGCTCGCAACCCCAGGCAAATGGTCCTTTTAGTCACCTCATACGACAGGCAGGGGATACCGTAGAAGGAGAGCCGAATTTTATTCCCCGACTACAGGGGGATTTATATAATACACCTAGAATCGAAATAAATTCCGAATCCATGCTATGATAATATCGAATAAAGCTCATAATCGCGGACTCAAGGTGTATCTCGGTTAAATTATAAATGTCAAACCTAAGCTGAAAGCTACTGGCCTAGGCTTGGAAAATTTTAACAAAATTCAACATTTTGGTAACCTTTTTTAACTGCGTCGATATTTCCGTCATTCTACAACAGCACCAATCTTTATTGCATCTTGATTTGGCGTGTGACATGAAAGAGACACACTATGTTCTATGAAATTATTGTATAGACGAGTTTTCTTGTTCAAAAATAAATTATAGTTTTACAAAATAAATTAAAAAGTTTTTGTTTTAGCTAAACTAGTTAACTAATTTTGTACACTGTAATAGGTAACACTGTAATACAAAATAACCTGTAATAGGAATTACATCTTTTTATCTTAAAAAGGTGGCGTATTTATCAATAATTCACTTCTAACACCACTTGCATTGTTTCGTAAAAAATGATTTTTCTTATAACTCTATTTTTTTAATCTAGGTATAGAAAAATATTTTTAAGCAATCATTTATTGTTACATATTCGTAGCTACGATTAGTGACATTGAAAGACGCTCGATACGGCAAATCGTGTCTTCACCGTGCATCGTCCCTATGTCGTATGTTATAAGACTAGAAATGAGGGACCGACGTCGGCTATTATAGACCCAAATCAGCGAGCAGTCAGGCTGTGGACAGCTGTAAATTGGAAGTCACGAGCGATATTCGTAAGTCGTTGGCCTTATGCTAACTTATATTTTATTCGATTTTTAAAGTTTTATAAATCAAAATAAATGAGTGATTGGCGTCATTTAGGGGAGGCCTATGTACAGCAGTGGACCTCAAAGGCCTGATGGATGGATGGAAATAAAAATAAATGCAGAGTACGTTTGGAGGCTGTAATGAGACGTTATTTTGTAATCGTATTATTAATGCGAAAGTAACTCAAATTGCTGGTCAATTATGATAAAATTTTGAAGTATAATTTTCAAGTTTTGTTCCTATAAATAGTAACCGTCTAGAACTGTTTAAAAGCAATTTGGCTAAGAAAATGCCTCTGTTGCCTAAGCACCATGATCCTGATTTATTATATAATTCGTTGTTTAACCTTATCAGTGGTGAATTTGAAAAAGTGTTTAAACCAAAAACTGTAAGTCATGGACGAACCAAATTTTGTGAATGGGCAACGAGAGGTATTTATATTAGTAGACGCAAATTGCATGATCTATACTATGAAAAGTCTTATAATCATGACCCTTTATTTAAGCAATATGTAAAAAAATATTCTAAAACTTTTAAGCTGGCTTGTTCCTGTGCTAAATCCCTATATTTAAGAAATAAGATAAAAACATCTACAAATAAGATTAGAACAACATGGAATATTATTAACGACGAAACTAATAAGATATGTGAGTATAACCAGAATTTTAATTTAAAAATAAATAATAAAGATGTAACAGAGGATTTGGAGGTGGCATCAGAGTTTGAGAATTTCTTCACTAATATACCTTTGTTAACAACTAAAGCTCTAAAGTCATCTTCTACCTCTGCTGAGGCCTTGCTTAAAGAGTGTGTAAAAGAACGTAGCACGAGCTTTGAATTTTCAGAGGTCAATGCAGCAGATATAATCAATGCTTTCAATAGTCTGGATCGTAAGAAAACGGCAGACCTCTGGGGACTTTCTGTTAGAGCCGTTTCTTCTATTATCCATCTTATAGCTCCGCACTTGGCTTCTGTGTTCAATGCTTGTGTTACTAACGGTGTATTTCCTGACCTTATGAAACAAAGTAAAGTGATTCCTATATTTAAATCTGGTAGTACTTCTTGTCCAAGTAATTTTCGACCAATATCTATACTACCAACGTTAAGTAAAGTTTTTGAAAAAGTTATCTTAAACGATTTGTTGAAGTATTTCAATGACAATGAGATACTTCATGACACACAATTTGGTTTTAGAAGGAATCGCTCTACTATAGATGCAGGAATTCAGTTATTAAAACATGTGTTTGAGGCCTGGGATGGATCGCGTGATGCCCTTGGCGTGTTTTGTGATTTATCTAAGGCTTTTGATTGTGTACATCATGATATACTGGTCAGGAAATTACACCACTACGGGATCAGGAACAAAGCTCTTAACCTTTTGACTTCTTATCTAAACGATAGAACTCAAAGGGTTATTATTAATGGCACTAAATCGCCCGGCGCATCTGTTACCATGGGCGTTCCACAGGGTTCGATACTCGGACCATTCTTGTTTTTAATATATATCAATGACCTACCCTACTATGTAGCAAATAATCACGAGATCGTATTGTTTGCAGATGATACCTCATTACTATTTAAAATTAAAAGACGTCCACCAATTCGTACTTGGCCAGCGCGGTGGACTATGGCCTAAAACTCTCTCATTCTGAGAGAAGACCCGTGCCCAGCAGTGGGACAATAATGGGTTGACGACAAAAGACAATTAAGCAAGTTTGACGAAGTGAACAATGCTCTCTCGAGGGTCGTACATTGGTTCAACGTAAATAACTTACTTCTTAACGAGAAAAAAACTAAATGCATAAAATTCTCACTGCCCAACGTTAGGCAGGTTGAAACCAATGTACAACTCAATGGAACGGTTTTGGACCTTGTGGAGTCAACTGTCTTCCTAGGCGTTACTTTAGATGCCAAATTGCAATGGGGTCCCCATATTGAAAAATTGTCGGGTAGACTCAGTTCAGCGGTTTATGCTGTAAAAAAAATCAGACATTTCACCGATGTAGAAACAGCTAGAATAGTTTATTTTAGTTACTTTCATAGCATTATGTCATACGGCATACTGCTGTGGGGGTGCTCTTCAGACCTCAATACTGTCTTTATACTGCAGAAGAGGGCTATACGAGCCATTTATAACCTAAGTCCGAAATGTTCACTAAAAGAATTATTTAAAGAAATAAATATACTTACTGTTGTATCCCAATTTATATACTAAAATTTGATGTATGTTAAGAAAAATATTAATAATTTTGCTAAACATTGTGATACGCATAACATAAATACAAGGAACAAGCACAATCTCTCTGCACATGTTACTCGTCTTCACAAAATTAATAATTCTTTTATGGGTCAATGTATACGCTTTTATAATAAACTTCCTGTTGAAATCAGAAATTTGTCAATGAATAAGTTCAAAGCATTGATTAAGATTAAACTTTGCCGTAAAGCGTATTATAAAATTTCTGATTACATAGAAGACAAAACAGCTTGGGACTGAGCAATAATATGCATTACTATAGTATATTTAATAAATGTCAAAGTAGCGTATCTTACCAAACAGGGCTCTCTTTTACTGAACTGCAAGGCAAGATACTGGAGCTAACTTTCATTACCATGTAAAAAAAACATGATTGTAATAATATTAAAAAAATGAATATAAATAAGAAAAAAAGACAAACCCGCTGAGTTTCTTGCCGGATCTTCTCAGTTGAGGTCGTATTCCGATCCGGTGGTAGTGTAAGAAAAAAAAATGTAACTGACAATTTGTAAGTGCCCCCGCAGGCCTATACAAAATAAAGACATTTCATTTCATTTCATTTCATTTCAAGGTAAATAGGATATTTAAATAATAAATACTAAAATGTTATAAATACCAAGTACGTACGATGATGTTGAGATTTCAGAATTATTTTGCAGGGGGGGAAACTGAAACTGGGGTAGGAAACTATGATACTTTATAGAACAGCAATCTGACTGATTTCGATCACGCATACCATGACTTCGACTGACTGCTGACGATTAATTTTTAATAATTGTTTTATTTACATAAAGTGGAAGTTTACTTAAGTGGAGTAGACCTGGGTGGAAATGGCCCTGGGGTTGGCGGCATAACATTTTTAAGGAATAAATTATATAATATTAATATCTGAAATAAATTATTATTATTAAAATCATCTGAACAATTGGTGTGATCGCGGTTGAATGTTATATAAACTTTAAATGTTCCCGGGTTTGAAAGTTACGCCAATCAACTCGCGGGTTTTTTATCAGATTGAGGCCTCTTGTAGACACACGTTTTTTCGGCGTAATAATCTACGGTTAATTCTTCATGTGTAGGCACGGTTGTCAGTGTTGCATGGATCACTGCCGTGCACTGATCTCTGCCGTGCCATGTACATGCTAGCACGTTTTTTTCACGGTAAGGTAAAGATGCCGTACGGCTCAAAAAACGTGCCGTGTACAACAGGCCTGACGTGGCTAACGAGCAATTATTAGATGGACTATCAAGATAGTCATGTAGTCCATCTAATAATTGCTAGTTTACTGATTATAATTATAGCTATTCATAGATTATAATTGTTTTTGAAATTCTTTTGATTTTCTTGTTTATTCTCGTTTAATTTGAATTGACTGGTGATGTTTTATAACAGACTATCAGTCCCGTGCGACTTCGTTCGCGTAGACCAGAGGTTTCCAAATTCATTTCGTCTCACGCCCACTTTAAAAATCAGTTAATTCGTAGCGCTCTCCATTATCTTTCATTTTGAAAATAGTAAAAACATGTCGGCGTCGATTGGAATTTAATTAAACCTACTAGCGTTGCCAGACATTCCGACTTTTTAAATCAAAATTAAAGTTCACTAATTTAGAGCACTTTGGACGAACATAGTGAATTTAATGCGTTTGCTAAATGTTATTCAACAGGTTTCTGGTTACTCAAATATGATGTTCATTTATCTTTACATCGTTTCAGTAGAAATATTTGTTTTTACACTAACTATAATATTATGAATGAATTCATACCGATCACGACCATCCAAATTAATCCATGTACTGCAGGCTAATAAAGCATTAAACAAAGTTCATGATGGTAAATTTAGTAGCAGAACTGTCGTCCAGTGCTCGACAAAGTGCCGTCTTTGACTAAATTAGAAGACGTGTCATGTGAAAAAAGAAAGCAAAATTAACAAAAGTATAAATCCAAAATACATTTAAAGAGTACATAACAGCTTCTCTTAAATAAGGCGGCGTAAAGCAAATTGCACCGCGTAATGTTCATCCACCGAAAAATCCCTCTTACCAAAATCGAGATAACAGGTTACCGGTGAGCGTGGCGAAATAATTGAATTTCAGATTCCAGACGGGACTAAACCGCAAGGCCATCCGAGTGTGCGTAATTCCGCCATAAATGATAAATCATTGTCGTTCCTGCTAGATTTATACGGTAGTACTGGGATAGTGCTCGTAAACCACTACAGTAATAGTATCCGATGGTATACGAGCGGTATACCATCGGATATACGCTCACGAGTTTGACTTATAGCTCAATAGACCATTTCGTCCTTCGAGAGAACGTTACTCTACTATGAATGAAGTACGACATTGTTCACTCAGCAAGATTTATTTAGCCGTAGAATTCGATAGATAATGTATTGTTTACCGTAGCAATAGTCAACTTGACTAAATTAAGTTCTGTGATATGTATACTAATTATTTCTCGCTCTCTCTTGTGTAAAGTTTTACGTTGTCTCTTCCAGACTACCCTGGATCTGTATCTTCCAGTATTTGATTCGTCGCGTTTTCTATTTTGAATTTGATGATATTCCATAACTCCATATACCTATCTAGCTGTGGACCTTAGAAGACTAATTACTGAGGTAATTTATTGCTCATTAGCTGAACCCGCGGCTTCGCCCGCATTCAAATCAGTGTATTGCAAAGTTTTTTCCGTGCAAATCTCGACCCGTGGGAATTTTATGATAAAAAGTTGTTTACCTTTATGTTGTAAAATAGCCTTATCTATAGTAAAGGTCCCATCAAAATCGGTTTAGCCGCTCAGGAGATTACCCGGACTCCACCCAGACTCATAGTTAAGTAACGTTAAAATATGTGTTTGTGGAGAGAGTAGAGGAACTTATTGTTATGTTTTTTTTTTATTGAAGTAGCAAACGTGCAGTCCACCTGATGGTAAGTGGTTACTGCCATTAATGGATATCTGTAAGCAACTTTAAAAAGAACATGAGTGCTATCTGAAATCAATCACAGATGTGTTGCTACACCCGAGGACTAAGATGGTCGCCTCATATAAAAGTGTGCCGGTAACCACAACCTTCCACCGAAACGCAAGAACTGCTTCACGCTAGAAATAGGTGTGGCGGTGATACTTTTCCGGTCGAAGTACACTATCGGTAAAAATATTTTTGAAATTCCACGAATATATTAGAATATTGTAAACAACTTTTTTGAACCAATTTACAGTCAGTGGTCACATTAACAATATCGGGATATACCTTTTCAACCAACTCCTGCACATTTAAACCAATGCGCATCGATAATAAAGATTGATTTTAACTTTTCCGCATTGGGGAAATTGTTTTGTATGGATATAAATAAGAAAAAAGACAAACCCGCTGAGTTTCTTGCCGGATCTTCTCAGTTGAGGTGGTATTCCGATCCGGTGGTAGTGTAAGAAAAACAAATGTAACTGACAATTTGTAAGTGCCCCCGTAGGCCTATACAAAATAAAGACATTTCATTTCATTTCATTTCATTTATTTGAAGTAAATTTTGGCGTATTTAAAATTTCTAAGTAAGATTATAGGTGAACCTACTTTTAATATTAATTGGATAATGTACTGCTACTTGTCGATGACTGTATCTACCGAATAGTAGATCTGTGACGTTGCTTCAAATTTAGAAAAAAAAAACATTTTTTTTATCGACCCGTTCGTTGGTTCGTTGGGCCAATATAGCCCTCTGTCTGAACCAATTCATAGTACTTTTTTAACCAACTCCTCCAAATTTAAACCAAGGCGTATCGATTATAAAGATAATTATAAAGATTGATTTTACCCTTTTTCAGGATTGGAAAACACTATTACCTACTTGAAGTAAATCATTAGAACATTTAAGTTTTAAGTTCATATTTTGTTTCATGTGGCCAAAGATAAGATCTTTTAAAAGACGCGTTGACTTTGTCTCCTCTGGTCCCTTTTGCTATAACGGGGTTTGTCAAAAGTCTTCGGAAAACAAATCGGTGCAATCACCCATCAGGCTATTTCTGTGCGTGAATTCCGCATTGGTCTTTGTAAAGCAGAAAGCACAGGATCTTTATCTTAAATAATCGAATAACAATCTCGTATTAATTTTCCAGTATTCCTGTGATTTATAATATTACAAATGCTAGAAAAAATCGTCGCTACAAATCTTGAGTGGACGCTCAAAGGTGGAATACGCAATTCGGCCGTTTTTCAAAGTGCAGCCGCAATGCTGGACGACGCCACGGCAATAGCTATTTTTCTGTGGATCTAACTTTCGCTAATATCAAATTTATTAAAAAGGTTAACCCGTGCTCCCTAGTGCATGTAACTAAAACTAAAAATCTAATGACAGTATCAATGATATCGTAAACTAATTATGATTCTACATTTAAGCGGCGCTCAACTTGAATCGTCTATCTGTAGTTTATCTTTCGTAACCCTTCTTTGTTGTTCTTTAAACAATTTTTTTTTTTGACAAAGTTCAGTTCCTGTTCCTATTCGCCCTCGAATTCCACTGTTAGTGATCGAATTCGCTGATTTATGCTACTGAAACCAGCCATTTTGCATCAAGTGATTACGCGCTGTCTTCTTCAGACGATCAGTTTGTCTGGTCGGAGGACACTCCTTATTGTTTGGAAATGTCGTCCCTCATGGAATATAGATAAAACGGATAAATGGAAATTCTAAATAATTTTCTTAGCAATGGAAGATCCGAGACACCGCTCGTATTCTAGAAACCCATGTAAAATCTTCCGGTTTAAAAACACGAATTTCAAAATTGATTTTTAAATCGAATGAGCGAGTATGATCGTTTTATTCGGCCGCAATTGGATTCGTTAGGATCCGCGATTCTTTTTACCAAATTCACTTTGTGTTTTCCGCATGAAAGAGTCCTGTGTGGAAAATTTTCAAAGTATATTTCACAGTTGACGAAGTGTGAGATCACAAAAGTGACTCGGTCGGTTTTAATAAGGATTCGGCACGCCAATGTTACTTTTTCGTTTAATTTTTTAAGTGGCCTCGACGATAGGCACGAAAGTATTCCATGTTAATTCTACGTGCACAAATTCTATATGACAAATTATATAAGAAAAATTTACTAAAATTTTTGACTCTGATTAAAGATAAAAATAACAGTTTTGTAAAAGTAACAGTTTTGTGACATGAAATGTAACAACATTGTTATTTTAAGACTTTATCAGTATCATATCATATCTATGCTATTGTAGATATTTGAGCAATTTGCACAGTAATTAAACACACAAAGCAGTTTAAAGTAATTACTCCACAGCGTCTGGCATACGTGTTCGAGACCGCCGTAATATGATAAGTTAATTTGTGTTGATTCACAGGAATACAGTGTTATTTCTTCGATGTTGCATTTAGTCATCTCCTACAATGTTTGCTGTGCTTATTATATTATGCTTAGACAAGAGTAAGTTTGGTTTTTGATTTAAATTATGACCAGATTTCGACCAATTTATTTTAACACTTTGCATGCTTATGTTATAAATAAAGCAAAAAGCAATTAAAGAACTCTTCTATCATAATATCATATCTCATATTAAACTGACATGAAGCAATACCGTTTCTATAGTGCTTTCTAACTCTGGCACGTAATAACGCTTCGACAGTCACTTCACAATTGCAGTATCGTATTGAACTTTTGAAATGAACTTGATAGGACTGGTTGACATCATTCAATAAATAAAATATCATATGGTGTGCATACGGGCTATGTATGTATACATATAAAAGTCTGTACTGTCTGTATGTATACATATAAATATCTATCTATATATACATATAAAAGCGAAAGGTCACTCACTCACTCATCACGAAATCTCAAAAACTACAAGTGCTAGGAGTTTCAAATTTTGTATGCGGGTTCTTTTAAGGACGTAAGTGCTCACTAAGAAGGGATTTTATGAAAATCAACCCCTAAGGGGGTGAAATAGGAAAAACTTTGTGATACATCGATTTGAACGCGGGCGGAGGTACAGCTAGTTTAAGGTTAGGTTTAGATAAAAAGGATTTCATCTAGCATTCATTCCCATAGAACAGTCAGGCACATATATCTTACATAGGTATTAAATCAATAAAAAAATGTATAAATAAACGTATGACTTAGACATGACTTTGGGTATTTTTAAGTTAGAGGTGTAGTAAATATCTACGCAAATTTGAAAGTAAAAGATGCTCTCTCACTCACTACTTTTGACTCCTCGTCGTAGAGACTGAAATACTAAAGATGAAATAAAAAACAAATGGTTCCTTTTATAACGCAAATATCAACTGAGATAGATTTTTTAAGCTAAACCTGAGATTGAAATTTTGTAGGAAAGTCTTTCGATTTTGATCCAAGATCAACGAAATTGAGCATATTATTGTGCATTTTTTATAAAGTCCATTTATTTTATCGATTTTTTAAATAAAACCCTAATATGGTAAAACAGTGATCGAATATTATATGTAATCACTATTATTTTTTCTTAGAATTCCGTACCCCAATGGTAATAACGGAACCCTATACTAGGACTCCCCTGTCCGATATAAAAACAGAATAAAATAAATATTTAAGCGAAGCTGTCATGCAACAAATGTAATTTTTGACGTTTTTTATACATAATGGTACGGAATCCTGATGTGCGACCCCAAGTCGCACTTAGCTGATTTTATCTCCTTTTAATTCGTCTTCTTTCTTTAAGCTATAAATTTTATGTGATAACTATTTTTTTTAATAATATGTGTAACATACTTTAAAAAAAAATAGCCACACTCGATGAGTTGATAAATATTTGAGTTTTATGTTTTTATTTAACAAGACACACTTTACCTGAGGCGAACTTACTCCTCATAAGTAGCAATTGATCTCTGATTTACTTCAGGTGGACTGCAAGATCGTTTGCTAGTTCAATGAGATAAAAAATTACATTAAATAGTACAGTCGTCAGCCCATTATCGTCCCACTGCTGGGCACGGGTCTTCTCTCGGAATGAGAGAGTTTAGGCCATAGTCCACCGCGCTGGCCAAGTTCGAATTGGTGG
This sequence comes from Spicauda simplicius, assembly GCA_949699795.1. Lineage (NCBI taxonomy): Eukaryota > Metazoa > Arthropoda > Insecta > Lepidoptera > Hesperiidae > Spicauda > Spicauda simplicius. The sequence goes on along the minus strand of OX453057.1, from coordinate 827,622 downwards.
ACTTCACACACCTCCGAGAACTTTTTTTTAAGAACTCTCGGGTGTGTAGGTTTCCTCACGATGTTTTCCTTCACCGAAAAGCAGTGACAATTAATTTCTAAAACGCACTTGAATCATTGGTGCGTGCCTGGGTTTGAACCTCGGTCCTCCCGATTGAGAGGGCAAGTTTCAACTATTAGGCTATTACTGCTCTCTAATAGTACAGTAATTAATCCTTATTATTTATTAATATTTCTGATTCCAAATTTAGTATGGCTTATGTTCTGATTTGACGGATTTGTTAAGAAAAAAAATTAGAGGCAATCTTAAACTAAACAACTGAGTTTAAGTATACATCTGCAAAAATTTTTTTTTTTAAAGAAAAGTCTACTAAAATAATTAATCACAAATTGATTATTCATTACTAAAAATCATTTTTTTTGTGTTTTCGTAGAGTTTGAGAAATTCCGTCTTTTTTTCTATTAGTAACTGATAGGTTTTTTTACGTATATTATTATCACTCAATTATTTATTCTTAATTATACCAGTGAAGTAATTATATATTACTAAAGAGCATACCAAAAGTAATTCTGGCATATTTGTTTAAAAAAATACAGGCGTTTACTTGATTACGGTCCGATAAATACAGATCGATGCATTTCTGACCTAGTTTATTTAAGCTGAACGAGTAGGTACAAAAAAAATATAGCAAAAATAAACATGACGTCGTAGAAAAATATATTACACATTCAAACTGTAAACACATAAGTGAACGTCGCTCCAGCAGGAAAGTAGCATGTAGTGATATGAGTGGGACGAATAATTAGTGCCCAATCTGCTGTAAATGTGCGCCAAATAAAAAAATTTTGTGCGTGTTGTAGTTTTTGAAATAAACGGAAAAAACGATTCCTGCTGGGGTAACGTTGTTTCAGCAGGAAAATTCTAAACGAAAGATCGGAGAGTTAAAAATTGCATATGAGCAGAGAGCTTATATTTGTGCAAATTTGTGCGCTAAAAATATAATTTGTGCGTCTTCAGGTTCTCGAGATATTGCGTTTCCTGCTGCGGTAACGTTTTGCAAAATCGCGTATCTAAAAGACTATTGTATGTGCGCCTGTAGAATAAACATGTACAAATAGTTCTTAATTTGTGCATATTTGTGACAAAATTAGATTTAAAAAAATACTTATAGTTTTCGAGTAATCACAGTTTCTTCAAAAATCCAAACAGTGTCATAGCTCCTAAATAAGAAAACATATAAGGTCACTGAAAACTGCATTCGGTTCGTCTTGGCGTGATTAATTAGCACAAAAAAAATCAAAAGTGCACATACGTGCGTTTTTGGATAATATGAATTAAAGTCAAAAAACGACGTCCTACCTTTGACGTCACCGTTCATGAAACTGGCTCAACCTAAGATGTTTGGGCATTAACCAAAAAATAGTGCGTTTAGTCAAATAATATGTAAGATAAATATCCAGTGAGAAATACTTCGCATTAAGTAAATATAAACAAAAAAACAAAACAGACACAAACGCTGGTTATACGACCAAATTCGAATGACTATAAAAAAGCGGGGATTTTATACATGCTATCATTTTATATATTCGAAAACTATAAGTATTTTTTTAAATCTAATTTTGTCAAAAATACGCACAAATTAAGAGCTATTTGTACATGTTTATTCTACAGGCGCACATACAATAGTCTTTTAGATACGCGATTTTGCAAAACGTTACCGCAGCAGGAAACGCAATATCTCGAGAACCCGAATACGCGCAAATTATATTTTTAGCGCACAAATTTGCACAAATATAAGCTCTCTGCTCATATGCAATTTTTAACTCTCCGATCTTTCGTTTAGAATTTTCCTGCTGGAACAACGTTACCCCAGCAGGAATCGTTTTTTCCGTTTATTTCAAAAACTACAACACGCATATTTTTTTTATTTGGCGCACATTTACAGCAGATTGGGCACTAATTATACGTCCCACTCATATCACTCTACGTGCTACTTTCCTGCTGGAGCGACGTTCACAACACATAACACGAGTATTAAGAGATATTCCAATTTGCTTTATAGACTGCAAAACGTTTCTCAGCTCACAACTTCATTATGAAACATTATTGCACCAAGCGGTACCTCCGGCACATCCCTTTGAGCTAAAACTGAGCGGAAAATAATGCATTAAATTTTGGAATATTATGGAACCAAAATACCTTACAAATTAATTATCACTGTTTTCCGGTGAAGGAAAACATCGCGAGGAAACCGGTACACCCGAGAGTTATTAAAAAACAAAAGTTCTCGGAGGTGTGTAAAGTCCACCAATTCGCACTTGGCCAGCGCGGTGGACTATGGCCTAAAATCTCTCATTCTTAGAGAAGACCCGTGCCCATCAGTGCAAACTGAGTTGTTTTCAATAAAATGTCATATATCACACCATTTCTGTCATATGTCACCACTTTAGGGTGTAATTCTTCAAACGCAACTTTACTGCAATTGAGGTTACCGGAGATGAACTTATAGTCATTTATAACTTCACGAAAATATTATTACATTAGCTATGCGATGCGGAAGTCCACTTTGTGAATTTAAACAGAGCGGAAATTACTTTGGCAACTATGCCAACCGCTTAGGTATAGTCAGATGAGAAGTGACCCTTTAAAAATTAGACTTATGTACTTAGTTAAATAACCTTTTGCTATTTTTATTAACGTAAAATGGTTGTTCAACCCAGTCGAAAACTCACTAAACATGTGTTAAATTTCATTTTTAATTTCGTCGACAACCCATTATTGTCTCACTGCTGGGCACGGGTCTTCTCTCGGAATGAGAGTGTTTTAGGCCACAATCCACCGCGCTGGCCAAGTACGAATTGGTGGACTTCACACACTTCCCGGAACTTTTTTTTAAAGAACTCTTGGGTGTGGTTTCTTACGATGTTTTCCTTCACCGAAAAGCATTGATAATTAATTTCTAAAACGCACATAAATCAGTGGTGCGTGCCTGGGTTTGAACCTCGGACCTCTCGACTGAGAGGGCAAGTTTCAACCATTAGGCTATCACTGCTATTTTTAATTTACAAACACGTTAAAATAATTTTAAGCCCCGACTCGCAAGTTGACAAACCATAAATTAGGGCATCTATTTACCAACTATAGTTTTATTGCTATTTATTATTGCTTTGTACTTGGGTATTACAAAGGACAAAATAAACGCCTAATTACTCAGACTTTTATTTGACTTTCTCTCTCTTTTTCAAAACAAGAGAGATTTTTTTGAAAGAGAATAAACATACAGTCCACCTGAAAGTAAAGCAACTGCCGTTCATGGACGTGTATAAGCAACGTTATATAGAACAGGAGTTATATCTGAAGCCTATCACAGACACGTTGTTACTCCGAGGACTAATACGCTCGCCTCATATAAAAGTGAATCAGTAACCACACTTTTTCACCGAACTAATTTACGCGATAAATAGGTATGGCGGTGGTACTTCGCCAGTTGAACTACATTGTTTCTATTACCTGTAAAATGCACCAGACTTGCAAGATGATTAAAAATTCATATCGATAGATGACAAATGTTATTTATTATATATTTTTAAAGCCATCTGTTTTAAAAATAAACTAGCTGAATAATTGAACACCTTGCCATTGTGCATTATTTTATGAATCCAGTTTATTTTCCTGTTATAAATTTTACAGTTAAATAAAATACCGCTTACTACGCTCATAACCCACGCTAAGGCTTTATTCATTGTCATAGATGCAGTGGACAAACAAAGAAGAATACACTAACACACAGATAGCTTGCACAAAAATCGAATCATTTAGATATCTGTCTAGCCTGGTTTCGAATCTAGAACCCTATACACATCAAACCATTCCGCCAAATATACTCAAATAAATATTACACATCAAATGCCTGTGTAAGAAAATCGTACGTAATGTAACTGATGTTCTGAAAGCTTAAACTTTAGATTCTATTACATACGTATAATACTTTTTTTTTGTTTCTTTTCGAAGGGGAAACCTTCAAAAGGTACCTGACGCCGTGGGACCGACGCAGGGTTATGTGGAATTTTTACGGCACTAAAACCCCCCCCGGTGGCCGCCCTCGGCGCTATAAAGAGGACTCCGGGATCTCCAAAGGAACGTAACCGGAAACATACGTATAATACTTAGAAACATATTTATAAAAACGAAGTATCGTGACATGTTAGGGTATCGAAATTCAATCTAAGCCATCTAGTCTAGCATATTCGGTGAGCAATGCGAACGCCCTTTGTTCTGCTCTGAATAACAAATGTTACATATTCCCACCGGAATTTAGTTTAACTATGCTCAGACTAACTGGATGTTGAACATAATTATAGAGTAGATTAGGTGTTTGCATAGTCGCATACATATAAAATTTAGCTATAGATAGAAGAAATTTGGGTTGACTTCAATGAGACCATCGATACATCTATTTTTACCTTTTTTATGTAAATTTGAAGTAGCAAACGAGCACGCAGTTCACCTGACAGTAAGTGGTAACTGCCGCCCATACCCTGGATTCTTCGAGACGCAAGAAATGCTTCACGCTAGAAATAGGTTTGGCAGTGGTACTTCCGCGGTCGAACTACACTGGTTCTACCACCTGTTTACCTACCTAATAATAACAGTAAAACACTCATAGCCCCACTACGTAATGGTGGAGCCACTGCAGTTAAACTTATTAGAGCGTCACGAAGGCCACTTTAAGCGCTTTTCATTTGGCGATGGCGTTACCGTTGTGCATTAGAAGCAAATATAGGTATGTGTCCTTTAATATAAAGCCCCGAAAACTCGGTGCAAATTTAGTCTAACTTCATCGAAATTTCAAAATTGTTTGCTAGAGAGTTGCTTCACGGATGAACGGTATACTGTCGCACGTATTACGGTCGTATGCGACAAATTTGATCGTGAATGCCTTGGTCTTAAGGCGGACTGTACGACCAAGGTCATATCGCAGGTCCGTTGAAGTATTCAACTCGAACTGTTGTTGCGACTCTCCGTGCGACCGTTGTAACGAGAATGCCCACGTTTAGAGTTTACTTGTTTGGTAAAGTTATGAAAAAAATGAAATAATTATAACATAGGATTACGGTAAGTGAGGATAAGAATTGCGAGTCGAACTCGCTTACGAAGCGCTCCTTACCATTATCTTTAAACCCACCCTTAAATATTTATTATAATTTCATTTAGATACTTTGAGGTGAATATATAACAAAATATTCTGAAATCGTCTACCTGCTGCCATTATAAATTCGAGCACAGTTACTGTTGTTGTGTGGTCCTTCATAAATATTTATTTTATGTAGTATTTGTTGTTATAGCGGCAACAGAAACACATCATCTATGAAAAATTCAGCTGTCTAGCTATCACGCTTCATGTGATGTAGCCAGGCAAACGACAGACAGACGAAGAGACAAATCCGATGGGAAGCGGAGTCTTAGTAATAATGGTCCGTTTTTACTCTTTCCGTACGGAACCCAAAAAAGAATACATGAAAGTTTAAATCTACCAATCTCTACATTGCATTTTATAAGCATCCAGTCATCTATATAGCGTGTTTGCAGATAACATAAAACCTTTGACCTGCATAGCCTTTTGAAGGAAAACTATCGGAATATGAGGTTTCGAAATTGAACTTCGGCTCTCGTTCGGCGCAGGTGCAGTCGCAAGGGATATTGCATCCGAAAATTGGATCGTATGTTTGGAAAAATGACAGTCATTTTATTGCAAAGCGGTGCTCAACTGAGTTCACACCAACTCACACAATCTATTTGTAATACATTAACAATTAATACATTAACAAACGTGTTACTCATGAAGGTAAGTGATTAAAACCACAATGGTAAGCGCATATGATTAAAACGGGCGCTGCAGGGGGACTTTTATAAATTTCCTTGAATTTAGTTTTTTGGCCCAATTACCTGAATTGTAGTCACAATAATACTGAAGGGCGGAAGGCGGATTAAATATCCCTTAAGTAACTAGCAGTAGATTAATCTACCAACCTTATCGCCGTGAAGTAACTATTTTGTCTCAAAACATTTTTTCTTTCATATCTAACTGAAGTAGCAAACGAGCATGCAGTCCACCTCATGGTAAGTGGCCACTGCCGCTCATGAACATCTGTAATCGACTTCATACGTAACGTGGGTTCCATCTGAAGTCAATCACGGATGCGTTGCTACTCCCGAGGACTATGATGGTCGCCTTATGTGAAAATGTGCCGGCAACCACACCCCTCCATCAAAACGCAAGAAAGGCTTCAATGCTAGAAGTAGGTGTGGCGGTGGTACTTCTCCGGTCAAACTACACTGGTTCTACCACCATGTTATTGACACGGGTGGAGCTACGGGAATAAACTAGTTCATGTATAAATTTCTAGTTTGCCTCCGAGCCTTTGAAAGATTAATCATGTGGAAAATCTACTTTGTTTTTGTATTCACATCCAATTTTTCACGAAACTAAAAAAAGCAATTCAACTTTATGATTGGATATTTGTCAACTATTCGTATAGGGATTTAAAATAAATTTTATTCCAAACTCAATCAAATATTTGCTCTTTGATGAAATTGCTGTGAATGTGATATTTTTTCTTTATTTCCATCATCACTGTATATTCTTTCAGTCTCAAAGTATGAATTTATTTTTAATGCTGATATAACGCGGAGAAAGTACAGACATTTTATCATAAACTCTGTTGTTAACCAAAACGAATCGTGGGAAGGTGGGAAACGGGGGATTCTTTTCATAAAAAAATCAGATGTCCATGGGCGGCGGTGACCACGTAACATTAGGTTGACTGTATAAAGAAACTTCCAACTTCGTATAGAGTAGGGGTTCTGTCTAAAATCAATCACGGAAACATTGCTACTCACGAGGACTAAGATAGTCACTTCATCTAGAATTAGGGAGGCAATCACGCCCTTCCACCAAAACGCAAAAACTGCTTCACGCTAGAAACAAGCGTGGCGGTGGTATCTTGCCAGTGTACTGGTCCTACCACTTGGTAAATACTACTTTATACAGATGCCATTTAATCAGTGACAAATAGGTCCTATACTGTTTGTTATGACTTCTTACCAGAGTTCCGGAGTTCTTACCGGAACTCTTTCACAAATTCACTGCTTTTTATTACTAAGTTGGAACTTGCTGTTATTTGTTCTGACTCGACTGTTTCTTTTGCATGCAAAATTGTTCACCTACCCACTCTAGTGCTCACAAAAATAATATCATTGTTAAAAACTAATTTCTCAGTAAGCGATTTGTAATCTTTTTGGGAAATAAAGAATCTTAAACCATATCTTAAACCATAAGTTGGAACTTACGGCTTAATCAAATCTAATTTAGCCATGGCTAAGCTCGGTTGCAGGTTATTCGCACGATATAAAATGTGAATTTCATGGGAAATGGTATTCCGGTAGACGTTTCTGAGCCGACATAACATTCATTCAGTGGCAAGACCCCAAGGGATTATAGGTTGGAAGATTGAAGCACATTTTTCTAAGAAAATAGCGAAAGAATGCCTTTAAATATTTTTAGTCTTGCTGAAAGAGAAATTTATTTTTGATGAAAGTTGTTTTATTTTTTGTATCAATTGCTTTTATTTTAACATTAACTTTAGATCGAACCCCTTTTACATACGAAGTTTACAGACGTCCTTGAGCAATATTCTATGAATATAATACACTGATTCTACCACCTGAAAGTAAAACGAAATTATGACCGAGCTCAAGTGCAGCAAAACCGTGCCGCACTCGTCATCGGTGAATTGGGAAACTTCACAACAAGGGAAACACATTCAAGTACTCTTTCTTAGAACTCATGAGCATGTAATATATATTTTCTTCCGATGTTTTAATTTGTTTTCATTATTTTGATAGTAAAGCTCTGTCACCCATGGACATCTGTAGTCAAACTTGCATAAGATAGGTCTTTCCTGAGATTGGCTGCTGATGCATTACAAGTCTTGACGACTAAGATGGAATGCTTTATGTTTCCCCTACCACACCTATTAAATTCTAGTACGCACATAACTTTGTTAAATCGGAGGTGTGTGGTTGGGATTTGTACCTTGGACCCCTTTTTTTTGTTATCGGGGGAAAACACTACGCCGTGGGAGCGACGCAGGGTTATGTAGTATTTTTACCGCACTAAAACCCCCCACTGGCCGTCCTCAGCGTTGCGTGGGGATTCCGGGATCTCCAACGGAACACAACCGGAGTCCTCCGAGCGCGATGCCCCTTTCGGGCTCTTCCCTGGTGGGCGTGAAGCGCTCATCGCACTTTCTGGTATTTAGCCGTCCTTCCCGGGGTGCTGCTGCTGCACGGTTCAAGCCCACTCTAGCGGCCTGCAACCCCGGAAGCCCCTTTTAATCGCCTCTTACGGCAGGCAGGGGGTAACGGTAGCCCTATTTTGTTCCCGGAACTACAGGGACGAGGACGAACTTATTGTAATAGTAGAGTGAGAATTGATCTCGGTAACTATAACTAAATATTTTAAAGATTTATTTTATGATTATGATGATTGCTATGAATTATGATAGAGAGGTAGGTAGGTACATAATTCTTTTTAAGCAATGTTGTCTACAGTAGATTTGTCTCCTTGGAAATAATCAGAGAAAGAAATTGTTTCATTTTCTCGAGTATTTCAGTACAACAAGTAATAACATTAGCGCTTTTGCCATTATTGAAATCCTCTATTTTTTGTTATTTGCTAGACAATCCTTACCGAGTGTTGTAGAAAATATTATAAAGCTCCGGAATATTTAACACTTTAATAATTTTGTAAACAACACAGTCGTTATTTAACTTGATAAATACACTGTCGTTTGTAATCTGCATAGTAATTAAACACAAGATAAAGAACTATTTTAATGCGTTAGAACAAATAACATATACGGTACAGAAAAACGAAAAAAAAATACTCGGCTCAAAAGACACTGCACAGTATTGATACTATGTATATTTATAATACGACAGAGTAAGTTTACATAGAGAATCAGAGCAGGATGCTAAATAAATACCATTTAAACAATGATTAAAACATACATAAAATCATTTAAAAAACACATTACACACACTACTATGCATTTTCCACTAACACATAGATAATAAATGAAATAAAACGGTCATTGTTTTTTTACTATGAAAACGTGTAACGTCAAAAATGTCAAGGGTCTTTGTAAAAATACCCGTATTTGCTTTTGAATACAGCTTAGTCAATTAAACCTCTTTTTGACTTATATGCGTGGTTTTGAAATGATTTGAAAATTAAAACATAACCCAAAAATACATTTTAAAAATTTGCAGTAAGTAAAACTAAAAGTTTTTGAATTATAATTTAATTTAATTTGAGAACTATTCCTGCTACTTTTGAAAGTATGAAGTTCAGTTTTTACGTTAATAATGTTCTTTTTGTGATATCATTTACTAAGATAATATTGTATTTCTACTTATGATGTATTTTCTGTAGACACTCATTCACTTTTCGTCAAAATCCAATTTGGTCTTGAAAGAAAATTTATTATGTAATAAGTATTTTTGTACGTTCGTATCTTTGTACTCAAAATGTTTTTGTCTCTTTATCTAATGTTACTTACGTTTACTGAGTAAAGCAGAAAAAAAATACCTAAAGCCCCCACAATTATAACAATAACATATAAAACTTAGCCCAATTTTAATATGTTATATATTTTACGTAACGTATTTTAAGATACAAAGATCTTAAATATGATTTTTTATATGTGCTCATGGTACAACACCAATTCTATTTATAATTGTTATCAAGCTTTGATTAACATCATTTAAAATTCTGAAAATATCTTAAATTGTTAAAGATTTTTTTACTTAAAGAATAAATAAATTTACGGTTTTTTTTTCGAGGGGGAAACCTTCAAAAGGTATCGAGCTCCTCTCAGATGGGCGGCTGGGCCCACCGTTCCGTCTAGTCTTTACGACGATATGCGACCACACATGCCACCGTCTTTCCCGGGATCGCTTGGCTGAACGGTTCAAGCTCCCACTCTAGCCGCCCGCAATCCCGGAAGCCCCTTTTAGTCGCCTCTTACTACAGGAAATTCAGATATATTACTACAGGAATTTCAGATATATTAGGAAAAAAAAACAAGTTATAATGCTTGTTTTTTTCGAGCTTGTTTAATGAGATAAACGACTGGAAAATAAGTAATTTGTTACCACTTTACAGCCCTTAACCATTAAGTTATTAGTCCCCCTTCTGATAAATTATAATAATTGAATGATAATTGACTTTTCCATTATGCATAGAATACTTGATGGGATAGACAGATGGATGAAGAGTGCCTAAGGGCAAGAGCAATTTCGTTCATTGCCGTGCTGCCCTCTAAACCGAATAAAGAATTTGCGGCCTATATATGTGAGGGCAAATGAACCCACAGGTAACTTGATACTAACAGATAAAGTGACGGAGGAACTTTTAAGAATAATTTGAAAAAAAATGTCTTTATTTTGCGTTGGCCTACGTGGGCCGTCAATGTAGTTCCGGGATCAGAATAAGGTTACGGCATCCTTTCGTAAGAGGCGACTAAAATGGGCTTCCGGGGTTGCAGACGGCTAGAGTGGGAGCTTGAACCGTTCGGTCAGGCGATCCCGGGAAGGACGGCGTTATGTGTGGTCGCATACCGTCGTAAAGACTAGACGGAGCGGTGGGCCCAGTCGCCCATGTGGGAGGAGCCCGATGGCGCATCGCGCTCAGAGGATTCCGGTTGCGGTCGTTTCGAGATCCCGGAGTCCTCTTTATAGTGCCGAGGACGGCCACCGGGGGGTTTTAGTGCGGTAAAAATCCCACATAACCCTGATCGCTCTCATGGCGTCGGATGCCTTTTAAAGGTTTCCCCCTCGAGAACAAAAAAAATGCATATGGGGGCACTTGCAAATAGCCAGTCACAAATATTTTTTTATGCTTCCACCAGTCGGAACATCACCTTAACCAATGATTGAGAAGAATTGGCATAAATTTCAGCTCGTTTATTTTATTATTTGTAATATTATGTTTTCTTTTATAATCTGTCATGTTTATCATTTCAATGAAAGCTAGCTCTAATATCTTCATTCAGACGACTTTTCTCTCATAAAAATCTTTTTCATCATTTGATCCGTTTACCGCACCAGGATAGTAAAGGGTTGATAGTTGTAATGGTCAAAGATAAGGTGTTAGAACAAATATAGTTCGACCGGGGAGGTACTACCGCCACACTTATTTCTAGTGTGAAGCAGTTCATGCGTCTCAGTGGAAGGGTGTGGTTACACATATAGCGAACGTCTTAGTCCACAAGACTAGCAACGCATCTCTGATTGACTCCAGATAGAACCCGTGTTCTATTTGAAGTTGCTTACCGACGTCAGAGCTATATAGCCTAATGGTTGAAACTTGCCCTCTCAATCGGGAGGTCCGAGGTTCAAACCCAGGCACGCACCACTGATTTATGCGCTTATTAGAAATTAATTATCTCTATCTATCAGTGGACTATGGCCGATACACTCATTCCGAGAGAAGACCCGTGCCCTGCAGTGGGACAATAATGGGTTGACAAAGACTGACGTCCATGGGCAGCAGCGGCCATTTACCATCAGATGGACTGCATGATCATTTGCGTCGTCAATTGTATATAACAATATGTAACATTGCTATCATAATTATATAAATTTATCATTGTAAGTTAACCTAACAAACAGCCCCTTTACAACCGTATGCGTAAACACACAGCCGACGCCGACGGCGATTCTCCTCAAATATTCTATGCATTCGTGATTGATTGTCCCTATAGATGTTGTTGGGCTTGGAACTCTGAAAGAATTTGATTAGTAAGGAATTAATGATTTTGATTGTTATGTGTGTAATACCTTTGGCATTATTATGTTTACCAGATGGAACTATTTTTATATCTCACTTATGATCACAAAACTGCTTATAACTATATAACTTTTATAGGTGGTAGAACCAATGTAATGCGACCAGGCAAGTACCACTGCAACACCTATTTATAGCGTGAAGCATTTTTTGCGTGGAAGGATGTGGTAGCCTACATACTTTTATATGAGGCGGCCTTTTTAGTCCTCTGGAGCAGCAACGCATCTGTGATGGACTTCAGATAGAACCCATGCTCTGTATGAAGTTGTTTACAGATGTTAAATGGCGACAATCACCACCTACCATCAAGTGGACCGCAAGCTCGTTTGTTACTAGAATCAGATAAAAAAAAATCTAGGAAAAGCACAGGGTCTTACATACTAGGTTATTTCCGCGGTTTTGTCCGCTGCGGTCACCAATATTAGTTATGTGTTAATCTTGATCGTAAACTATGTTTGTGTGAAACAGTAACAAACACACACATGGCCTCACTCAACTCAACTTTATCATTTGCAATATTAAGAAATTAAGATGAAGGCGTAAGAAATCTGGTGTGTTTTGGGTAAATAATGTCGTTAATAACCCGTTAGAATGAGTGAGTAGTCCACAGTCCAACGCGCAGGGCAAGCTTGAATTACATATCATTATAACAACTTATGATTACCAACTAATTATGTTTGTTGACTTTAATTAAATTTAATTTAGCCTGTTTTTTGTTGTTGATGTTACAAAATAAATTAATTAGATTTCAGCCCCAATTACGAGTAACTGCGGAGGCCGGTAAATGAATTTTGTATGCTAATTGACAGAATACAATTAGCGTGTGGGCTAAGATTGCACGAGCGCTTCCTAATGGAAACAATGATCTTTAGAAACAAGAAGAGGATAGAAAGGGATTATATCGATGTATAGAAAGGATGACAAAAAAAGAATCAGTCAAGTACGAGTTGGAAGTTGAAAAAAACTGGACTGCTACAACTAGAATTTGCAGCCGAGTATTTTTAACACGCTTTTACTAGCTTGGGTTGTATCTATGTATGTATGTAAAGGAATCTTTGAGTTCAATTTTCACCGGTTTCCAGAATTTTGCTTAATTTCGAACTTTGCACACGTATCAAGGACCGATGGTAGTGCAAAAATGTAATAAAAAATATATGTGAAAAAAATGATTTTTTTCACAAAAGTGTGTTTTTTAGTTTTTACTAAAAATATTTAAATTATTTATCTATTTATTTTACGCTTTTTGAGAGTTTGTGTCAAAACACATAGGAACATAACTATTATAAAATATATTTAATGGACGACAATTCACTAGCTTTCATTTAATTCTCATAGTGTTATATTTTAAAAAAACTGACCTCCCTGCCATCCTCCCTTCTTCTCTAATTGCAGGCGCTAGAAAGAGAGACAAACACACAATAAGTTTCATAAAGCGTCATAAAGTTTCGCATTTATAATATTGATAAGATATAATTATAACTATAATATTGAGCAACAAATTATTTCTACTAATTATAGTGTTGTGCGTACAAAAGATATTTTTCTCTCTATCCACTTCCAGACAATTATATCCTGATGTTAATTAAATATTAAGCGGTGTTAGGCGCAGGTGCGCGCTGATAACGTGTGCCGCTCTTCAGCTGCGGGTTTGTGGTAAGCCTTATTTATGTTTTAGGCTCACTCCAGTTTTTGCTCCTCCATCTGAAACTTACCAATTATGACCATGAAGCTTATTGCAGTAATTAGTGAAACTTTATATGTGTCAATTCTGTTCAATACCGTATTTTTGGTAAAAAAATTATTCGATCTTACTAGTTAAAAAAAGTTTACCTAAAAAGGACCCTTTAATCGATTCTTCTGAAAGTAATATCATTTCATCCATCCATTGGTAAAACTTCATTGTCTTCTGTTTTTGTATGTGTCAATTCAGTTTATTACCGTATTTTTGATATCAAATTAGTTGAGGTTACTTACTAAATAAAAGTTTACCTAACTATAAACGGCTTAAACTAAAACCCGTTATAACTTAATTAGCAGATTACTTGGCTTTTAAACTGCATTGTTGTTTTTTTTAAAACATAGTTCTCAATTACAAATGCACAGCCATTCCTGCTCCTATACAAAAACATTTGTAAAAGCCTTATTTGCAATTCTTATAAGAGAAATTATAAATTAAAATTTATTATTTCATTTCGTATCTTCCTATTTTTTTTTCAACAAGTGCTATCAAAAACATTATAATTACCTCTTAATACTGTGTTAATTAAGTTACTAAATACCATAAACTACACAATAATGTGAAAAGAGTAATAGTAATACTCACGCTATTTGCTTGAGTATGAGCGGACCAATTTAATTTAATAACGACTCGCGTGGCGCAGCGGTTACCATACCGGTCTGACGCGCAATGGGTTCCGGGTCGATTCCCGGTCAAACAGGTAGCTGAATGATGAGTTTAGATTCTTGTTCTGGGTCTGGGTATTTGTGTATTTGTCTTGTGTCTGTCCATGGTACCCACGACACAGGAGAAAATCCTACTGTGTAATAAAATAAAATAAAGCGTGTAATCTTTTAAATTTACATCGATAATAGTAATCCGAGTCGGATCGCACTTCTATCCGCCACTTTATCGCTTCAAGTAACTTTATTTCTGTTAACTATGTCAGGGTTGTTCTTTTAATATTGTCTCTAACAAGATATGTATGTATGTAGGGCGATGAATGAAATCATTACTTGGCTCAGTCACGTACAAATTGTTTGCCAAGCCTAATGATACCATACCCTTGCTGTGATTACGAAACATTCCCGTATTGAAATTCATCTAGAGCGTGTGCCCAGATTACATTGCTCCTTATATATTGTAGCATTGTTGCCAGTATACTTTTATATGAGGCGATCATAGTCTTCGGGCGTAGCAACGCATCTGTGATCGACTTCAGATATAATCCATGTTCTGTATGAAGTTGCTTACAGAAGTCCATGGGCAGCAGTGACCACTTACCATCAGGTGGACTGCATGATCGTTTGCTACTACAGTCAGATAAAAAAAACATTGTTGCCAATTCCTATAAGACATGCAATGAAAAGCTATGACGTATAATGAAAAATGCGTGGTTCAATGATTGATTGCGATAAATTGTAAATGATAACGGTCAAACAATCATTAAGAGCATAGTTGATTACTTTCTCGTTTAGATATTTTTTCTGGAAAATGACAATGTAACTACAGGACTAGGACAATGACTGAAATAAAGTAGAATTGAATTTAAATGGGTAAAGGCATTACGCACTTTTGTAAGGAAGAAGTATCTAAATATTTTAGTGTTATATGACGACAATGACCACTAAGCTAGGGTCACAACTAAGCTAGGGTTATAAGACGCAGATAAATAGATTAGATAGAATATTCGGGTTATTTAATAAACATCTTAAATTTAGATTTAATTCAATCGCACAAACCACAAATCTTACTGATAGACGTTCTGAAAGAGATCAGATGTTTTTGTACAAATTTTTAAATAACTTTATCGATTATCCCTTTCTCCTACGCAATATTAATTTGAGATGCTCCCGTTTAAGTTCGCGCAATAAGTCGCTATTTCACGTTCCTCCTTGCAAAAGAAAATATATGAGCAATACGTTCCTAAACCGTTCCTGTAATTTTTACAATAAATATCTGCTGAATCTTGACCCCTTCAGCTACTCAATTGGAAAATTTAAAAGGAAGGTGAGGCGGACGATCGCAGAAATAGAATAGTTTTTTATATGTTTTGATGTTTTAAAGTAAAATTTTATTTTTTTTCTTTGTTCAGTTGTGTATGTGTTATTATTATTATTATTTTTAATTTTGCAATTTTAACTTACTGCTCCTTTTTAAACGTTTTTGCGCCAGTAATGTATTAGTAACAAGTGGAAACTTCACTGATCTATGTATTTCTTTAATGTACTATACTAATATTGTGAATTATGTAATCGTTTGTTTCCTAAATAAATAAATATAGGTACAACACTTACCAAGTTGTAGATTCTATTTCAACTGAAGAGGAGGTGATAACCCCACACCTATATATACCTTGAAGCAGTTCTTGCGTTCCGATCGAAGGGCTTCCGGCTTACATTTATATGAAGCGGCAATCTTAATCATCACGAGAAACAATGCATTTGAGATTGAATTTAGATAGAACCCTTGTTTTATATGAAGTTGTTTAATGTTCATTGCCCGCAATAGCTCGCTCTTCACTTTATTCGGATGAAAAAACAATGTGCAAACGGTTGCTTGTTTGGAACTTCCATTGTGGATCGACGTATCAAAAATCTTCTTAGAAAGGTAGGATTCAACGTTTAAAGTTGCTAGAACCTTTCATATGATTGATTGCAATCAATAATATGAAAGGTTTTAGCAAGTGAAGTAGAAACAATATTCAAATACCAATGCTAAGTATTGTTTTGGTATTTAAAAAGTTGAAATTCTGTAAGTATAAGTTTGAAACACGTAAAAATGTACTTAATCTCGGATATGAATTCAATACCCCATCCATCCATCGGCTTTTAAGGTCCACTGCTGGACATATGCCTCCGCTAAATGTGCCAATCAGTCCTGTGCCCTCTGAACCCAACGGTTTCCTGCTGTCTTTTTAAGGTCATCGGTCCACCTGGTGGAAAGCGATGTGCCTAAACGTGGTTGCCGCTCGAGGACCTTTTGTTTAATAGTATTCGATACTCGTCGTCAACCCATTATTTAAAGATTTAAAGATTTTTATTGAAGATTTAAAGATTTTTATTGAACTAAAAACAAATTACAAAGTATTGTTGTTATATTATTGTCCTACTGCTAGGCAGCCTAAAATCTCCCATTCTGAGAGAAGCTCTCAGAATGGAAGAGTTTTAAGCCATAGTCCACCGTGCTGGCCAAGTGCGAATTGGTAGACTTCACACACCTCTGAGAACTTTTTTTTGAACCTCGAACCTCCCGATCGAGAAGGCAAGTTTCAACCATTAGCCTCACGCTGTTTAAACACTATTCAATACTATTTGCAGTTAATTACAGATGTCCAGAACGGAAATGGCCGCTTAACGGGGTGAGCTGAATGCTTGTTTACTGAATTTAATTAATAGCCAAGTGAACGGTATTTGTACCATTAAACCCAGATCAAACAAGAAAAATATTTATTCAGAGAGCTTTACCTAACAGAAGTAAATGAGCTCTGAACGAAAATAATAAATAGCTGACTACCTTGGATTTCAGTTTGCTATTTCACGGCTTTACGCAGCAAATGGAAATTAAAAAACATGAGAAACATTTCAGTGATGGCACATTAATCAATCCGGATTGACCTCAGCTTTTCAATTTCACTAAAAGCAGGAAGGACGAAAATTACACAACAGTAATTCTGTACCTAATTATGTAAACTAATCACCCGTAGCATTGGTCGAAATTCGACCGTAATTTCAAAATTCAAAAACTAACCTTCATATTATCCAAAGTAGTACGAATATTTCTCAAATTCAAATAAAATGTAATAATTTTCAAGTAATTTTGAACACACCCGTTAAATATAAAATGAGGTTTAATTAGCTAAGCCGCATTTTAAACAATAGCGGTTATTTTGACAAAGATTGACCTTTCTGGCGTTATCTGTTTTCATAGTAAGACATTGAATGTTCTATTTCGTTTATTATTAATGTGTTTGTGACTAATGCATGGTAGTGTGTGTAATGGGTTTAGTTGATTTTATGTATGTTATATGCATTATTTGAAAAAATATTAACATTCTGCATTCCTTCTCTACGTCCACTATAATCGTGCAAAATTTCATACTAATCCGTCCGCGGCATATTACTTAAAAATGCATCACAATTTTTTGCTTCACGTAATAATATATAGATACAAATTTCTTAACATACACGACAGTAGGATTTGTCTTACTTGTTCAACCAAAAACTAATATTGTGAACATAAAATTACTCTACTTCTTATTTAACTATAATTTTATTTTTATTGTGGTAGCAAAGGAATATAAAAGCAAACCGGTGTAAAAAGGCTCTTATTTCCTCACATTGACATTGTTTTTTTGTCCTTACATGACTTTAATCAACTTAAAATACAATTTGGCTCTTACCAAGCGTGAACCACAAAGGAATTGTTACATTCAAGGACAAATTTTGCAAGAACTCTTTTCACAAAAGAAGTTCAGGGTGAAGGAAAATAAAGGGGTGACAAGAAACAAAAAGCAGGTAAAGCATCTGTTGTGTCCCTGTAGTTCCGGGACTAGAATAGGACTACGGTGCCCTCTGCCTGTCGTAAGAGGCGACTAAAAGAGGCTTCCGGGGTTGCGGGCGGGAAGAGTGGGAGTTCGAACCGTCCGGCCAAGCGACCCCGGGAAGGACGATGGCATGTGTGGTTGAATGCTGCCGTAAAAACCAGTAGGTGCGGTGAGCAGTTCACGCCCACCAGGGAAGAGCCCGATGGGGCACACGCTGAGGACACCGGCGGCGGTCAATCGGAGTTCCCGGAGTCCTCTTCACAGCGTCGAGGTCGGCCACCGGGGGGGTTTTAGTGCGATAAGAATCCCACATAACCCGCGTCGCTCCCACGGCATCGGGTACCTTTTGAAGGTTTCCCCCTCGACAACAAAAAAAAAATGTTTATAGTGACAATTTTTACATCTGTTGCATGTTACACTATAGCATCGCGATTTAATTATTTTAATGGCGCAAAAATGTAGACGATGTAACGATAAGCATAGCAAAAATATAGACTAAACTAGCTGTCCCGACAAACGTTGTTTTGCCATATAAAAAATAAAAAAAATGTTAAGGGTGGACAACCCTTAAGGGGTATGAAAAATAGATGTTGGCCGATTCTCAGACCTACTGAATAAGTATATAAAATTTGGTAAAAATCGGTCAAACCGTTTCAGAGGAGTATGGCGACAAAAACTATGACACGAGAATTTTATATATTAGATTAAAAACTATGTAGACTATTTGGTATAAACACGACTTCCACGCATAATATGCTGAACAGAATTGAATGTAAATTCAACAAAGATAGTTTGTGACCAGATTTACTACATAGAATACTCAAACTGATGACCCGCTTGGTTGTGCGGTTACCATACCGGTCTTAGAGTGAGTTCCGGGTACGATTCCCGGCGAGACAGGTAACTGAATGATGAGTTTAGATTCTTGTTCTGGGTGTTTGTGTATCTGTGTTAGTGTGTGTCCATGCCACCAATGACACAGGAGAAAATCCTTTTGTGAGGCTGTGAGTGTAGGAACCGTAAGCGTATATCTCGACATACATTGTATTTGTATATCGTACTAGGTGATCCGGCGAACTTCGTTCCGCCTAAAAGTCAAAAATCTAAAATTATCAGTGTTTCTCTACTATGTTATAAACGTTTTATACATAGAAACCTTCCTCTTGAATTTCTCTATCTTTAAAAAACTGCATCAAAATCCGTAGCGTAGTTTTAAAAATCTAAGCATACATAGGGACAGACAGCGAGAAGCGAAATTGTTTTATACTATGTCGTAAAGTTTTCCAAAAAATGGATCACATTGTGGGATTTAAATCTATAAGGTCGTATACTTTTAAGGTTTATAGGGCTGTTTTTCGTCTTCACTAAACAACAGGTTTTACGACTGAAGCTTCTATACTCATGAAAATATGAGTAACTAGTTGAATCCCGCAGCTTCGGCCGCGTTAACAATAATCGATTTTCCCGTGGGAATAAGACATTTTCCCAGAGTAAAAATTTGCTAATATGATAATCCGGAGTATCAGCTAACTCCTTACCAAATTTTATGAAAATCGCTTTATCCGTTTAGACGTGAAGAAGTAACAAACATACACACTCACAAACTTTCGCCTTTATAATATTAGTATGATATGATAAAAAGAAGGGCCAACACGTCGCCTAAAAGCGTTTCAACATTATCCGATCTTTGCCTTCAGGGAATTGCAGATATATAGTCTACATGCTTTATAGGAATGTAAGCCCAAATTATATTGACATGCTATTGGTAAAGATTCAAATGGGGTTACAGCCTTATTCGTCGTTGTCGTCGGAGTATGTATGTTTGGGTCTATTTTTTACGCATTGTAATGTTATATGGAAACTTATAATTTATCAAGAGTATAAAAAAAGTAAATAAAATTAGATACCATAAACTAGACGAAATAAAAACTAAACTTATAAATAAATAACAGAAAGGAACTTATTATTATAAATAAAACAATCCATCTAAAATTGCCGTGTGAGGCATGGTTCCCAAAACACTGGCGGCATTACCTTGCTGTACAGCTAGATTTAATCTTTGTGCAAAGTAGCCGCCAGCCTTTTGGTCCCCAGAAGCTAGAACAAGTCTGGTAGAGATATCTGACATGAATTTTTTTCATGTCAGATGACCATGGACCCATGGTCTCTATTGCAAGCGCCGCAAACAAATAATTGTCTAATAAATTACTATATTTGCGGCGCTTCAAAATCTGGGCATGGTCGGATGCAGCCCCAGCGCTCACAGAGGTGTTAATTATGTGCGATGTGGCTAACGTGTCGACACAGGTCGCGTCCCATACCAGGGGTCGTCCGAGACTCCACGGTACTAAGGTGATCCCATCGGGCCTCTTGCCATCGTCTCTAAACATACAAGCAGGTTCTAAAGTCGCAGATATAGAGACGGTAGCAAGAGCCCAACGAATCAAATTATTAAGAGTCCCGTAACGATAAAGCCTGCCAGCACTCCTGATACAGGACAAGCCATGTCGACCAAACCTGTCCACCTCCTGCCCACACGGACAAAAATGAGACTCGCAAATCTTGGCACCGAGCCAGAGACCTATAGAAATTCGCAACGTTATAGTGTAACCAATTACCTGATTCGGTTTGAGCTACAGCTAATAAACGAGCCCTATCAGTGTTGTCCGAGCATCCTTCAAGAAGGCAGGCATACACAGATTTAAGTGATGGTGTGTCCCAGGTTGATTGTTTTGTCTTATCTGTATTTAATAATTCTTCGTTCGGAAAGATAGCACGCCAGGCTCCCTCAGCCTCCGACCGAAATTAGTTTTAAGGATTTCGGAGATGAGATTGTACTATGACAAGAGGCTAAAAAAGCCGGAAGTGCTAAACTTTTCGTCGTTCGGACTCCAATGCCACCAAATCTAATCGGAAGTGTTGCCTGCATCCAGGAACGCTCATCAAATTTTAAATTTAGAATTTTCGATAAGCAATTTTGTTATAACGTATCTAAAATATGAGTGACCGACGAAAATTTCCAAAAAGGACAACAACGTAATAAGTACAAGAATTTAGGAGCGAATAAGCAGAGGCGTTAAATGTACATAGCCATATGAGGTTTTAAATCATAAAGTCTCTCGAAATATTTTCAAAATAAAATTTTTGGTATAAAAAGTTTGAAAAGAAAAAGTTTTACCCGTTGAGCTTCTTGCCGAATCTCATTTGTTTAAGAAGTGTTACAATCCAGTGGTAGTAGGTATAACAAAAATACGGTAGTAAACATTTCAAATCGAGTAATTTGCATGCTACTTTTAAAATTTTTATCAATCAAATATGTATCTTATGAAAGTTACAACTATACGTTACCCCCACCACAAAGTAATGTGATAAAATTTCATACGCACATTGAACGTCGAAAAATTAAAAATGCCTCTCAGGTTTGAAACTCAGTCCCTCAACATACAAAGCCAAAATTTTACCATAAAACTATTTCTACTATGTCGAATGAAAGACAAAAATTTAAATGAAAGAAAGCAAAATTACTTGTGAAATTAACCGCCCGAAGAATGCACGCAAAGTCGCGGACTAGATTTACATAAAATGTAACATTACTTCGATGCCAAATAAGATTTATAGACCAATTGGCTTGTCACGCAAATCTTATGTAAGTTTAGAACAAATACATTGACAAATGGTAAATTTATTGCAGTTTGAACGATCGCAAACAGTATGCTGATGACTACCCAAGAACATTAGGCAAAATATTAAACAAGATTGTATACTGATTTACTTTGTTTCACATAATAATTATATGTATTTATTTCAAATGAGCAGATGTGATAAGCCGAATAAAGTTACTCTTAGATTCAATACAAGAGAAAATAAAAAATTTCATCCAATCGCATTCTCATCAATATAAATACTTCAACCGTTAAAGAAACATCCAAAAACATCTCGGAAATGAGGTCAGTCCGAAAGAAATCTGCAGAGCAACTCCTTAATGGAATTCAGATAAAAAATCTCGGGGAATAAAAGATTTGTAAAACAGTCTGAACGTCAACGAGTAGCGATTAACGAGTCTCGTCAACCCAGTATTATCCCACTGTCCGGCTGTGTGAGAGGTGTCAGAATGAGAGAGTTTAGCCATAGTCCACCGCGCTAGCCAAGTGCAATTTGGTGGACATCACACATCTCCGAGAACTTTTTTTTAAAGAACTCTGTGGTGTGTAGGTTTCCTCACAATGTTTTTCTTTACCGAAAAGCAGTGATAATTAATTTCTAATAGAAAATCAGTGGCGCGTGCCTAGGTTTGAACCTCGAGCCTCTCAATCGAGATTGAAAATTTCAACCATTAGGCTGTCACTGATCAACGAGTATTAAAGCGACAAATAAGGGCAATGTTTAAAAAAATCCATATCCACTTGGGATCATAAAGAGAGAGACGCATGGGGTCCCCAATCTCACCAAAGAATAAAAAAAACGCTTTCTACACACATAGCCCAACATTAGAATTTTCTCCCGTGTAGTGTGTGCCATGGACACACACAAAGAAGAATACGCAAACACCCAGAATGAGAATCTGAACTCATCATTTCGATACCTGTATGACCGGGAATTGAACGCCGAACCCACTGGACCTGTATGGTAACCGCCCCGCCACGTCATAACAAATCGTAACTCGAAAGTAAAAAAAAAATATATAGTAACGTAAAAAAATATATACGTTATTATTATTTTTTTTTGTTTTGATGACAGATTGTGGATATAAAGCAATTTTTAAGCAACCAAATCAAAATATAAGAGAATTAATATGTCTATTAATTTTACAACAATGGTTGTCTTTTAGTGATTGTTCCATTTTAACTGTCCGTTCGATCGTTCAAGTTTAATATTTTTGATTGAATGATGAGAAGCAAATTCGAGATGTGTCTTCGCAGTGGGCGTCCGTTAATCTCGAACGGTACCTATTTGTTCTTTATGAAATACATGTTTGAAAATGGCGATTCGCAAACATATGTCAAACCAAACATAGTGACCAGATTCAGTCGATTGCTTATATCAGACCATTGGGTACCTATATCACAAAAAACTTGGCGGTCCTAAATTCGTCCTCCCGCGCTACGGGCGCAGACCGCGGTCCACCGTTTTTTTATCTGACTGAAGTAGGAGAGGAGTTTAAAGTTCACCTGATGGTAAGTGGTCACTGCCGCCCACAGACGTCTGTAATCAACTTCATACAGAACATGGGTTCCATCTAAAGTCAATCACAGATGTGTTGCTACTCCCGAGGGCTGTGATGGTCGTCTCATGTGAAAGTGTGCCAGCAACCACACCTTTCCATTGAAACGCAAGAAATGCTTCACGCTAGAAAGGTGTGACGGTGGTACTTCCCCGGTCAAACTACACTGGTTCTACCACCTGTTGCCGACCGCTGTTCTATGGCATAAAACTTTCATTCTGAGAGAACATCGGTGTTCACAGTGGTAGAATAATAAATTGACATCAAGAAAATTGCTTCAAAGGAAAATATTTAGTCCATACTACAATTTAGCTTACCCGGCATCAGTGTAACCAGTTATAAGTTCATGAACTTAATCCTTTCATCAATTCTTGCGTATTTTCCGACAAGTTACAATTTCAGACCTCCGCGAATACGGCTGAAAGCCGATACCTTTAGCATTACTTTTTATTACATACTTTTTTAACAAATTAAAGTTCTCCTCTGGGCCCACTTTTTTTCATAAATAGTGTATGAATGATAGTAAATTCTAAAGACGAGTGATTTTTTGTATTGCGCAAAGATGTAACCTTTTTTTATCTGACTGAAGTAGCAAACGTGCATGCAGTCCACCTGATGGTAAGTGGTCACTGCCGCTCATGAACATCTGTAAGCAACATACAGAACATGGGTTCTATCTGAAGTCAATTACAGATGCGTTGCTACTCCCGAGGACTATGATGGTCGCCTCATATAAAAGTGTGCTGGTAATCACACCCTGCCATCGAAACGCAAGAAATGCTTTATATTAGAAATAGGTGTGGCGGTGGTACTTCCCTGGCCGAACTACACAAGTTCTACCACCATTAAAAAGTAACTAAGACACATGTTAATAGTTTTAATACACGTTAGCTTACTAACTAAACAAGTTAACTGAAATAATTATAAACATAACTTAAATGAAATATTAACTTAATAATATGAACGCAGTCTTACTACAATCAAAAATAATTATAAATATTTCAAATATATTTTTACCACGGTGTTAATCAACACCAGTCTGGATGTAACATAATCATGTTACATCTTTCAAATGCACTGTGTATTTTCATAGTGTTCACGATACAAAAGTTCTAGAATAACACTACTATTACAACCAATTGTATGTAAAACAATAAGCAAAAATATAATATCAAATACCAGGGTGAATTATTCTAGTATATACAATATTAACATTTCTCGAATAGCAAAGTGGAAAACTTTCCCTTAAATTCGAAACCGATGCGGGAATCGACTTCTCAAGTTGTTAAGATCACAAACCAATGTTTCGATTATTACCCGTAACTTCAACTTCACAGACAGTTTAAGGAAAACTTTAATAGATACCATACGAAATAATTCGAATCTCATATGGAATGCTGAGTTTAAAGTTCATATGTATTCAAAGCGCGTGTGTTGTAACAGATAACACAGGGCAATCGCAACCCCGGGGTAGGAAATAAGGTGATTCTTATTAATATCACAAAAATGAAATAGTAATAAGATAAATTGAGTAAGAGATAAGAAGTGAGCTTTAAATAATGAGCAAGTCATTAAAACTTTATAAAAGTAAAAGAGACGTAATGATGAAGTTACGAATGTTAGTGTCGTAAATGCTTATAATGTTCGATTTTTACGATATAAACATACAATGTACTTTGAGATCAGAATAGGGCTACGGTATCCCCTGCCTGTCGTAAGAGGAGGAAGTAAAAAGGGCTTCCATGATTGCGGGCGGCTAGAGTGGGAGCTTGAACCGTCCAGCCAAGCGATCCCGGGAAGGACGGCAGTACGTGTGGTCGCATACTGCCGTAAAGACTAGACGGAGCGGTGGGCCCAGTCGCCCATCTGGGAGGAGCCCGATGGAGCAACGCACTCACAGGATTCCGATTTGTTTGAAGATCCCGGAGTCCTCTTTATAGCGCCGAGGACGGCCACCGGGGGGGTATTAGTGCGGTAAAAATCCCACATAAACCTGCGTCGCTGCGTCGCTGCGGGTACCTGTTAAAGGTTTCCCCCTCGAGAAAAAAAGAGGTTTACGCGCTTGCCAATTCTCGGCAAAAATCCACAAACGTGTAATTAGCTCAAATTGTCAAAAAAATAGAAAAGGATAAAAAATTGACGTTAATTTCTTACCTCGTAACATTGCTCTCCCCTTGTCCTGTGATCTCAAACAACAACGAAATTGGCATGAATTCGATTTTCCGTTCTCCTATTTCAGTTGTCGAAACACTCGAAAGGTTTGCTTCCTTATCGTCCGCAGTAAAAATACACTACAGAAAGATTTTGCCGAAGTTTGTTAATGGTCCCTTGTTAGGGACATTTTTTCCTCGCCGGGAAATATCTCCCTTATCTATTTGGCACCATTACTTTGAAGATAGATCGGAAACCTTTTAATATTCCATTGCTGGACCTAAATTTCACGCCACAACTAAAGAAAGAAACATTCGCATTAGCATATGTGGTATACGTATAGGAATAAATAAGTATACTGTCATGCTCTAGTGCATTTTAGGAAGATTTGTGGATGTGACGTAACCGGTGAACTCGCATCTTCCCTGGTTATCTCCTAAGTGCCAATAGTGGCACCTGCGCCTGGCACTTCTTTTGGTGATCGCTGATCGTGTTATTGTAACAAGATACACACATCTTCTAAATTTAGTATTATAGTCACCTCCTGCGACTTCTGCAAGAAGATAGAGAATAGTGCTACTCGTCGTCGTCATCGTCAACCCATTATTGTCCCACTGCTGGGCCCGGGTCTTCTCTCAGAATGAAAGAGTTTAGGCCGTAGTCCACCGCGCTGGCCAAGTGCGAATTGGTGGACTTCACACACCTCCGAGATCTTTTTTTTTTTTTTATAAAGAACTCTCGGGTGTACACACCCGATTTCCTCACGATGTTTTCCTTCACCGAAAAGCAGTGAAAATTAATTTATAATACGCACATAAATGCAGTGGTGCGTGTATGGGTTTGAACCTCGGACCTCCAGATTTAGAGGGCAAGTTTTAACAATTAGGCTATCACTGCTCATAGTGCTACTCAACACCACACTATTCTACCGTTACTTAGTTATAATAGTACAAACAATGAACGTGCCGTCCGAGACGTGCTCAAAAAGAGATTAGGTGACACCCGGTTACCGTCCGACCGCGTCTAAACTTTCTTCTAGTTACAAACGACAAACACGTTCTATTCTAAAGCTGAGTTTTGAATAAAGTTATAATACACCGGGCGATAGAATTATCATAGTTCGACCGGGGAGCATTATTTCCTGCGTGAATGTTCTTACGTTTCGGTGGAAGCATGTGGTTGCCGGCTCCTTTCTTATTAGGCAACCATCTTAACCTCAAGCACTAGCAATATATCTATTAGAGACTTCAGATACATCCACTGATCCATTAGAAACTATTTATAAATGGAAGGAAGGAGGGAAGGAAGGAAGGAGGGAGGGAGGGAAGGAGGGAAGGAGGGAAGGAGGAAAGGAGAAAAAGAGAAAAGGAGGGAAGGAGGGAAGGAGGGAAGGAGGGAAGGAGGGAAGGAGGGAAGGAGGGAAGGAGGGAAGGAGGGAAGGAGGGAAGGAGGGAAGGAGGGAAGGAGGGAAGGAGGGAAGGAGGGAAGGAGGGAAGGAGGGAAGGAGGGAAGGAGGGAAGGAGGGAAGGAGGGAAGGAGGGAAGGAGGGAAGGAGGGAAGGAGGGAAGGAGGGAAGGAGGGAAGGAGGGAAGGAGGGAAGGAGGGAAGGAGGGAAGGAGGGAAGGAGGGAAGGAGGGAAGGAGGGAAGGAGGGAAGGAGGGAAGGAGGGAAGGAGGGAAGGAGGGAAGGAGGGAAGGAGGGAAGGAGGGAAGGAGGGAAGGAGGGAAGGAGGGAAGGAGGGAAGGAGGGAAGGAGGGAAGGAGGGAAGGAGGGAAGGAGGGAAGGAGGGAAGGAGGGAAGGAGGGAAGGAGGGAAGGAGGGAAGGAGGGAAGGAGGGAAGGAGGGAAGGAGGGAAGGAGGGAAGGAGGGAAGGAGGGAAAGGGGGAATAGGGGAAGGAGGGAAGGAAGGAAGATAGAAATCGTTTATCGTAATGCGTACACATTCCTGCCTACCCCCGCGGTCTAAGATGGTCGTCTCATATAAAAGTATGCCGGCATCCACACCTTTCCATCGATACGGAAGAAATGCTTCACGTTAGAAATAGGTGTGGCGGTGGTAACTCCCCTGTCGAACTACACTAGTTCTACCATCTGGATTGCTATTTCAATAAGATAAAAAATGAATAAATAGATAAATAATAAAATTATATTCCAAAGAATATTTAAATATAAAGGTGTAACACAATTATCAGAAGTAGAAGCCATGGATAATGCGTGGGTTGGCGGGCGAGCAAACCAGGACACACAAATGAAGAAATCGCTTTACAAGTTACAACACACAGTTCTTTTTATTCAGTCACTAATCACATTAATTTAACTAAAGGGACAAGTTATTTAATTGCACGTTCCACCGGAACACGTGAGGCGCGAGCGCTACCTCCTCAATAAAATAAAATTACTCGTAGTTCAAACAATACGTTATGGCCGCCTCCTCAGCGTTCAGTGTTACGTCACTTGTCAATGATAATCAATATAGTTCATATAACTGCCAGCTATTAATCTTTGGGGAAATCACAATGCGCCGTCACGGCCAACCCTGACTGTCGCACGTCCTCGTGCGATTAGCTTTCTCGATTGGAGTCACCTGAAACGTATAGTTAATGTCGTTAATATTAGCTCGACCATTCCTGACATAAATACCCTATCATGAAATTCCTGGTTGTCGAGTAACCATGTATCAAAAGCTACAAATAATTCTATGGTGTGGTTCAGGCACATGAAGCCTTTTCAACCAGCCCTTAATAACTTCTAATTGGGGATCGGGCGTATGGCTCATACAACCCGCCTGCTGTCATTATTCTACGTGAACTGGGCATACTCGGCCCCTGCGATCAGCATTCAACTATCCTATGGCGTGGTCTGGGCATACTTGGCCCCTTCGACCAGCCTCACAAAACTCCGTAGCGTGGACTGGGCATACTCGGCCCCTTCGACCAGCCTCACATAACTCCGTGGCGTGGACCGGGCATACGCGGCCCTTACGACCAGCCTCACACAACGCCGGGGCGTGGACCGGGCATACGCGGCCCTTACGACCAGCCTCACACGGCTCTGCGGCGTGAATCGGGCGTACATGGCCCTTGCAAACAGCCACCATCCAAGACAAGGCGTGAATCAGGCGTTCAGGCCTTTTCAATCAGCCATTACATACAAGTGTGCAAAACCGCCAATTCCTGTTAAATGAACGGTGTCATTGCATTCAGTAACAGAAAGACAATCAAGAAAACTATTTTTTACTAGGGAACAGGCTGAACCACTGTCAAAAAGAAACAAAATGACCTTACCCGCTGATGTCAACAAGGTACCTCTCATTATATTCCGCTCGCAGACCTGGACATCCTTACGCGTTGTAGGATCGACCCCGGACCTTTTATCAGGGCAGTTGGTGCTGAGATGTCCCAGCTTCCCACCTGCATAGCAGGTTACAATCTTCTCTATGTCTCTATCCATTGCTTTAAACTTCAAACTATCACGACGCTTGCGACAATCTTCCATTTTGTGACCGCGATTTCCGCAAAAACGACAGGTTCCAGCAAATCCATTATCACCCATGCGGTGTCGTTTAACATCTGTTTCATTTGTATCACAGTCATCATTGCGTCGTTTGAGTGAAATGCCATTTAGGACCCTACAAAGTTGGGCCTTTGTCGAAATAAGATGCGAATTTAGCTCCCTGCGTATTAAAGAATCTTTCTGCGACAACACTGAAATGGCAAATCCCGTGATGACTTCTTCTTCCATTTTTAGTCTAGGTACACTTTCAATGTGGTTCCAAAGACGCATGGCCGCTTCACATGCAGTTTCTTTATGTCCTATATTAAATCTCATAATCTCGTCGAAATAGTCTTGCATTAACATACATTTTCCAAATTTTGCGAGCAGGATTTCTTTAATATACGGTCATGTAATGTCGCTGTAGTTTAGTTTAGTTAAACATTTAGCGGCCCGTCCCTTCAGGGAGTGTGTGAGAGCGAGTAACAGGTCGGGCCTCGCTATTTTCCGACTATTTACAATTATTTCTGTCAAATGACACCAACCAACTATGTCAGCGTCAGCTTCGTCTGGATCAAATTTTATAAGATTCACAGAAGAATTATTTGATGGTATATTTTGCGTTGCTGCCAGTAAAAGCGATAAAAGTTCCTCCATGTTTGTTAATACATTCAGTCTGTCACTATTTGCATTCGTTTGGCCAGCGGTGTCGTCACTGGTCGCCTCAGAATGAGGCCCTCGAAATCCCACTTCTGATAAAGGTGTAACACAATTATCAGAAGTAGAAGCCATGGATAATGCGTGGGTTGGCGGGCGAGGAAACCAGGACACACAAATGAAGAAATCGCTTTACAAATTACAACACACAGTTCTTTTTATTCAGTCACTAATCACATTAATTTAACTAAAGGGACAAGTTATTTAATTGCACGTTCCACCGGAACACGTGAGGCGCGAGCGCTACCTCCTCAATAAAATAAAATTACTCGTAGTTCAAACAATACGTTATGGCCGCCTCCTCAGCGTTCAGTGTTACGTCACTTGTCAATGATAATCAATATAGTTCATATAACTGCCAGCTATTAATCTTTGGGAAAATCACAATGCGCCGTCAAATATAATCCGTTTTATGTTATTTTGCAGCAAAAAATGATGTCCAGAGAGACGATTTTATCTTCGCTTATTTAATAAATTCGCTCAAATTGGTCTTAAAACTAGATAAACACTTGGAAACGGCGTCTGAATTACCTCGGTGCGGCTCCAAACGAGCCATAAGTCAAATGTAGTACGCTCCAGATAACCGTGATCTTTAACATTTTCATAAACGAATGGAACTTTTCTCATTTCAACTTTTTCTTTTATATCGCAACTTGGTCCTGGGAGTCTACATTAATAATCAATAAACCAGCGTTTAAATCCAATCAATCCAACAAAAGTTACTTCAAATTTCTTGAATTAAATTCCATTTATTTCATGCATTTTTAAACACACATTAAAACCAGAAGACAAGAAATTAAATTCTGTGGTCGCGGGACCCCAATTAGGAACGAAAATCCTTATCGTCAAATGAGTTTTCTGTAAAATTCTTTAAATAAATTCTACTTTTTTGGAGTCCAGGAAATCTGCAACAGAATTAAAATGATAATCGACCAGCAGACGACTGTGGTGACACGTTATTAGAGATGTAAAAATGGTAGTGGACGCCCATCATCGCTGTCAATTCCGTTTTTGTAGTTTTCCTAAATTTTTAGCTATTGTAAGCATTTACTTAATAAACGATTTCTGTATTAAGTGAATGTTGCGCCCGCTTTGGAAAATAGCGTTTGTTTGTCTCAGGGTGACGTCAATGTTTTATCTATATGTATAATTTATACTTATAATTTATTTATAATTTATAATTTATATTTTTTATACGTGAAGCAGAAACTTGTAGTGCATTTTTAAGTAAAATGCCGCGGATGAAATAGTATAAAATTTTGCACGGGTATTGCAGAATGTTGATATTTTTTTCAAATAATGAATATATCATACATAAAATCAACTAAAAACACATTACACACACTACCGTGCATTTGTCACATACACATACTTCGACCGATGCAACGGGTGACTAGTATATATAAGTACTTGAAATACGTAACAGGTAATGTTAATTGTCTGATCTACGCAAATTTTATACATATTATATACACAACACGTTTAATTACGAGGTTTGTTTCTAGCTCTCTCGAAATGCAAATCAAATTCCAATGCCCATTGGACACGTTGGACATAGTACGGCTACTACGCTAACAGTACACAGATCGTCCATCTGCCGACGTGTGCATGCAAATAGAGCCTTTGCATAAACCCACATTCGATCTTACCAGTATTACGTTTCTTTAAAATAATCATTGCTTATTTTTTTATCTGATTGAAGTAGCAAACGAGCATACACTCCGTCTGATGGTAATTGGCCATTGCCGACCATGAACTTCTGTAAGAAACTTCATATAGATAATAGATACGTTGCTACTCCCGAGGACCGTATTTGACCGCAACTTGCAATATACTTTGAAATTAAGGTGACAATGTAAAGAATGATTGTTTTGAGGAAACATAATTATATATGAATAAAGACGGGTCTCGTGTGGTACAAATAACTGCCTAGATCATACCATAGCATATCTGATAAGCGTAAGTCGTACACCTTTTTTTTGTAACGGGGAGGAAACCTTCAAAAGGTACACCGAAGCCTTGGGAGAGGCTCCGAGTTATGTGGGATTTTTACCCACTAAAACCTATTAGTTGTTTTTTTTTTTTTATTTGACTGAAGTAGCAAACGAGCATGCAGTCCACCTGATGGTAAGTGGTCACTGCAGCCCATGGACAACTGTAATCAACTACATACAGTTCCATCTGAAGTCAATCACAGATGCGTTGCTACTCCCGAGGACTATGATGGTCGCCTCATGTGAAAGTGTGCCGGCAACCACACCCTTCTATCGAAACGCAAGAAATGCTTCACGCTAGAAATAGGTGTGGCGGTGGTACTTCCCCGGTCGAACTACATTGGTTCTACCACCTTGAACACTTACATGCTCTTTTGAAACTTAAGCGTTTAGGTAGGCAGCTTTCCTCGAGGTATTTTCTGTTACCGGTAATACAAGTCTGAATTAATATTTTACTATGACAAAAAACAATAAAAAAGTAAGGTAAAAACTGTAAACATGAAAAAAGCGATACTCACACAACCAATTTCAAACCACTTCGTCCTAATAGCTCAGGAACATTTAAGGTTTTATAAGCAGCTGTACTTATATCAAATATAAGTGGTTTTAATTTATTTGCTACTGGTGAAAATTAAATGAAATGTCTTTATTTTGCATAGGCCTACGGAGGCACTTACAAATTGTCAGTTACATATATATTTTTTTTTACACTACCAACGGATCAGAACACGACCTCAACTGAGAAGATCCGGCAAGAAACTCATATTCTTGCCGGATCCGGGTAGTATAAATAGATGTATTATATCATAGTCTGTGCGAACTAAGTCGCCGGTACTACATTATAATCCATCCATTTAACAAAACTACAAATCACCTTTAACTTAACAGCATATAAAGTTATTTCACTCGTAATCCGGTTCGAAGGACCAAATTTATATAAATCTATAAAAGTTAAGATACTCTTGTCTTATATTGCGCAGAAATCCGTCAAAATGAAGGTCGCATGTCACCGCAGACATAAAAGGGGTGAGTATTTGATTTGTCTCGAAGGGCTAATCTACGGAGCGAAGTCAATGTACCAACCATTTACAACCCTCTTACAGCCGAAAATTCCATCACTCATCCGTCAGGAGGTAATCGGTTCCATTTTCCTCATGACAGCCCAATCAGTTTCAATCTGACAACGGTGTGGTTTGTTATGATGGGTGAGTAGTTAGAGCCTGTAGATTGGGATAAATTGAAGTAATTAAACCTTTTAATTAATGATAGAGGATTATATAAAAATACAAGCTTATTCCGGCTGTTTCGCTTTGATCTCGTTTAACATGGTAATATCTATATATGAATACGTGAAGCAAAAACGTGTGATTCGTTTTTAACCGACTTCCCAAAGGAAAGAGATTCGTCATATATATATATATATATATATATATATATATATATATATATATATATTATGTATGTTTGGGCGAAATAGCCATAAATCGTCGACCTACCGACACGATTCATACGACATTGTATGCGTATTAAATATCTACGCTTATATAGGTTGAAGAAAATTTGCTTTACTTTACATGTATGTAATAAGACTACGTCCA
Source organism: Spicauda simplicius (assembly GCA_949699795.1). Taxonomy (NCBI): domain Eukaryota; kingdom Metazoa; phylum Arthropoda; class Insecta; order Lepidoptera; family Hesperiidae; genus Spicauda; species Spicauda simplicius. Next base: position 794,275 of record OX453057.1, on the reverse strand, counting down.
CCAATTCGCTGTTGGCCAGCGCGGTGGACTATGGCCAAAAACTCTCTCATTCACAGAGAAGACCCGTGCCCAGCAGTGGGACAATAATGGGTTGACGACGACGAATAAGACTACTAAGCAGAGACATGTGATGAAAAATTTGACCTTCAACTCCTCAATCCTGAGGATGCAGGGGTGCTTCAAGCCTAAGCCATAGGGGTAAGCCATTTGGTGATTATGAGTTTGTAATAATAATACTAAGTAAGGACACATAATAAAAAAAATTACCTTCAACTCCTCAATCCTGATGATTTAGGGTGATGTAAGCCCAAACCGTAGGAGATGGGCATTTGGTGCTTACGGATATATAATAAGATAGCAAGGTAAAGATGTACGATGAAAAAATTGACTTTCAACTCCTCAACCCTGATGATGCAGAGGTACTGCAGGCCTAAACCATAAACGTTAGACTTTTGTTGCTCACGGATTTGTAATAACATTGCTAAGCAAAGGTATATGACGAAAAATTGGACCTTTAACTCCTCAATCCTGAAAAATCGGTGAAGCAGTCAACGTTTTAGCGCATCGCGAGTAACAAGAAAACTCCATTACAAAAGACATAAACATACGAGCCAGAGATTTAGTACATTTTATAATATCCTATGCTCAGAAAGTGCGTTACTGTAAAAGTAGTTTCTTTATGTTATTACTGTAATGTCTATTTAACTTATTCAGATAATACGTGAATATAAAAAATAAGCGAAAGCTACAGTTTAAAATGAACTTCGTCAAAAAACATAACCACAAAGTTTTATGCTTCGTTTTTATTGAACAAAAATCTTGTTAGTTTATTATGTCTAAAATTAAAACATCACTAATTGAAAATAGCGACATCTGTCGGTAATATTGGCAAAAAATTGCAAGGAGAGTTGAAGAGGAAACAAAAATTGAAAACATATTGGAACACTACACTATGCCTAAGTTATATTTTAGAACTTTACTTTTTAAAAACAAATGTAATATGTGTTTCATACAACATTTTCTATCCTATTTGCCTAAGCGTCTCGTTTTCAAGATGTAGATTGAAACACTGACTTTTAATAATACTAATAGTTTTTTGTTAGCTCTGAGTGGGAAGTTTCAAGAGACTTCTTTCTTAGTAGGACTTGATTTTAGACTTAAGTGTTAAATAACTTTTTCTAACTTCAATTTTGTTCAGATTTTTTTGTAGCGTTTCAGGCAAGAGCTAGATAATATTTATGTGGAAATTGTCAGAAATATTGCACACGAAGTAATAAGCGACGTAAGAGAGAGTTTTCAACAAGCCCAAATGACCTTAGGATAAAATACTAAATAATAAGTCGTAATACTATTCATCAGCCAATAAATAAGCTCGATAAGAGTCCGTCAACGCTGTTAATTAGAGACAACAAAAAACTAATTTAACGTCGAAATAACAGATAAAATAGTTCTCAACCTAAGCAGTGGGAAATAACGACAGACATAAAATATTATTTCGTACTGTAGCACCATATAAGGTTCTTGTGCCTGGCAGTGGCTTAGGGGACCAACAAAATTTAAGCTACAAGATTACAACTTTACGCAAATACTAAATGCAAGCTAATGTTAACTTTAAAGCAACAGGTTTAAAGAACTACATATAGTAAGTGGACACTGGTAAAAACTATACATTTGGCAGCGTCCCAGGTACGATTCGGGGCGTTGCGATGACACATGATCAGGAGGAAACAGATTCACGCTGCTAATGCTCGTGACGGTGTCTTTTTTGAAAAATTCGCGTTGCTATCTTCAATAATTTAGGTGTTACAAAGTAACTTAGTCGGAACAAGGTTTTTATAAATATAGATTTCTATTTTTATAATTTTATGGATCACATTTGAAAATATGCTAAGAGTTGCGATATGTATTAGAACGATTTTACATAAAATGTATTCTTATATTTCCTAATATGTCGCCGAGTTATATGCATAGATTAATCTAATAATAATAATATTATTATATCAATTCCTTATATTATAAAAATGTAGTATAAATATATAAAATCAAATCGGGTCTATTCTTTAAAAATGTGACCCTCGTTTCCGTACCTGCGTCGAAATTTTGTTTTTTTCGTATCGTTAAAAAAACATTAAGTTAATATATATAATTTCAAATTTTAGTGAGTTGAGACAGCCCTTAGTGCCATTACTGGATCAATATTTTTAATAACACACCATGTCGAAGCCAACTACAAATTAAGCAATTTTATGAGTGAACACGCAAGCTCTTATCATTTGTATTTATCTCTCACATAGACGTGTTAAGGGTCAGTATTTTTATTTGAAAAGTCTTTTTGTAATTCGATCACGATATTTATACATTTTTTTTTGTTGTCGACGGGAAACCTACAATAGGTACCCGACGCCGTGGGAGCGATGCAGGGTTATGTGGGATTTTTACCGCACTAAAACCCCCACGGTGGCCGTCCTCGGCGCTAAAAAGGAGGAATCCGGGATCTCGAAACGACTTACACCGGAATCTTCCGAGCGCGTTGCCCCATCGGGCTACTCCCAGATGGGCGGCTGGGCCCACCGCTCCGTCTAGTCTTTACGACGGTATGCGACCACACATACCGCCGTCCTACCTGGGATTGCCTGACCGAATGGTTCGAGCTCCCACTCTAACTGTCTGGAACTCCGGAAGCCCCTTTTAGTCGCCTCTTACGACAGGCAGGGGATGCCGTAGCCCTATTCTGATCCCGGAACTACAGGGACGACGATATTAATACAATAGCTGCACAGTGGTGTAGGTACCTATTTCTAATGTTGTTTGTTTCATTGTGCCGGGAAGTTTTTACATCTGACATTTCAGTCAAACACTGGGGCTTAGAATGGACTTATAGCCACATAAAATTTTGTTTTAATGAAATTGAAGAGAATAAGTGGTTTATCTTAAAGTAAGTTGTGGCATCCGTAACCAACTCTAACTCTAACACAGGGACGATCTAAAGTATAGTTAATGGCACATGCTAACAGAGTGGGTCGTTTGTAAACGGACCTTGAAAACATCAGGTGCCTTTATTTTAGTGATATCCCTGTTAAAGTTCTTATAATTTATTTATAAAATTCTATAATAATTGATTAACTAATTCAATCAAATCATTTTGTGAAAAAGGATAATAAAAATGTATGTATGGGCCCAAAACATTTTTTGCACAGTAACAATATGTCAAAAGAAAATACAAAACAAATAGTATATCTAGAAACCTGCACGTAATATTTAGCAAAAAATACCTGTCGTTAAATATTATTTAAAATTATTTAGAAACAGTCTGACATAAAGTTCAGAAACTCGTCTGGACAGTCCATGCATTAAATATAAAGTGATGTATTTACATAAAACAATGAAAAGTCCTCAAGTATTTTTATGAACTGCTAAACGAAAAGTGATGTTCGGTGTTTCATTCTCAAATTAGATAATCATCATGATGGATTTGACTTTCGCATTTGAATAAAATCACCCACCTACTCTGTAATGGCTCTTGATCCAATTAAGGGGTAATATGGCGCGTTACACGATGGTACTCCCGGTAACAATGTTTAATTTGATGCTAAAAATTAAGTAACCTTCTATTTAGTAACCCACAGCTTCACTCGCGTTTAAAAAACACGTGGTATTCCTTTAAAAAAATCAACATTTCTTATTTCTTAAATTAAGCGGACTGGTGGCAATTCATATTATCCCTTAATCAGTCATAAACAAAAATAAATATACCCCGTGGGTATTGTTTTTTACTATAAATCTATAGGTGTAGTTATTCGAAGGTGGTGGAACCAGTGCAGTTCAAAAGGGGATCCGGAGCACTATTATATGAGGTGAACATCTTAGTTCTCGCGAGTACTAAGGCATCTGTGATCGACTTCAGGTAGAACCCATGATCTATATAAAGTTGCTTATAGATGTCCTTGCAGCAGGGATCACTAATCATCAGGTGGACTGCATGCTCGTTTGCTACTTCAATCTTATAAAAAAACAACTACACTGTAAAGGCACGTAATCCTATTAATATGGCGCGTCAGACGTAGGTACTCTCAGTAACATCGTTCTTATAATATTAACTTGCTTATTGGATATTATTATTAAATTATTGTTATGAAAACAATAACCCGACAGCTTAAGCCAAAATTTTACGGTCACTTCACTGGTCACTTCGGTCACTCCAGTCAATCCGCTCACTCCGGTTTCTCCGGTCACTTTGGTCTCTCTGTTCATTCTAGTCCCTCCGTTCACTCCGATCACTGCGACCACTGCGGTTACTCCGGTCACTCGAGTCTCCCCGGTCACTCCGAACACTCCGATCGCTCTGTTCAATCCAATCACTGCGTTCACTCCGGTCACATCGATCAATCTGGTCACTCCGGTCATTCCGTTCACCTCAGTCACTCCGGTCACTTCGGTCACTCCGGTCGCTCCGGTCCCTTTGGTCACTCCGATCTTTCCATTTTTCTATCTTTAGCAATTTAGGCGTTTCGATGTCTAATACATACGTGAGTGAAAACCTTTTTCATATGTATAGATACCTACATATATCTAGTAAGTGTCCGGACTGCTGTATTGGTTCTTCTAACGCTATGGAATATGATTAATTGTATAGCCTCGACTATTATAACATCAACTAGAAAAGAGGGAGTAGTTAGCTTATCAAGACTGACACTACGCGTCATTAAACATTTTGTTGAAAATAAAAAAAAATGAAAACCTAAAAAATCGACTGTTAAATCTAAAATTTTCTGTGGGATATTTAGTTGTTATTAATTTATTTCCTTTTACCTTTTTTAGGTGTCTGTGTCACAATTATACAAGAGTTTATCATTTATTTTCGTAATGGTCTGTTTACTAGTTTTCATTTGATACCCATATTGTTATGATACAAAAAAACATCAGTATCCCCTCTTTTGTTTTGATCGTAGATATTTAAAAAATACCCTATGCCACTCAGCATACTAAGACGATTCTAATGACACGTCATATGTTACAATCCAATACGCTATTGGGGCTATAAACTGTTCTGAAGAAATACCAACATACATATATACATACAATCTAAGAAAAATACACTCCTTCACGCAGTACCACAAAAAGTACATTAAAATAAAAGAGGGTGTTATCAGCTGTTAACTTACACATGACAAGCGTCGCGCAATCATGACGCGGTATATAAAGCTATCAGTGCTAATTTGTGCTTATAAAATGAAAAAATCGAAACAGATTGTCGATAAGGGCCCAATATCGTAAACTTGAAGGAATCCAACTTTGTGAACACGGTCCTATATTTCAATAGTTCTAATGAGTTCCCTTTTTATTTTGCTTTCGCGTGTATTTATTTGCCGTCTCATAAATTCTTAGTTAATGTATGAAAAGTTTCCGAACTCTTACTCATGCTTTTTTCGCTTACAAATCACGCCTGGAGTAAGTTACAAGTTAATATGGGCCATAATATTTTCACGAACGCATTTATTGATGTTAATGAATATTTAAAAATTAGCTAAAATATAAAAAATAAAGCATCTACTTTCTTGGATCACCTCAAAAATAGAGTAAATACCAATACGGCCAGTAATCACTTATTAATCTATTTTAACGAAGTTTTATTAACAACTAGCTGTTGCCCGCGACTTCGTCCGCGTTTCCGTTGTTTTTCGTAAAAAAAAGTAGCCTATGTCCTTCCTCACGGTTCAGTGGTTTTGTGTAACAAACAGATTAACTTTCGTATTTTAGTAGGGAAATATAATATGTCATATCTACAATACTGTTGAAAAATATCGCAATACGGAACCGCACAATATTATTGTTAATAGCTTTGCCCGCGACTCCGCCAGCGAGTAACTCCTTGTGTGTTATTGAGTTAATGTATTGGTAATATTGTTTAGATCACGTTCACATGAGGCTTAAGAACCTTTTTTATTTTTGTTTTCGAGGGGGAAACCTTCAAAAGGTACCCGACGCCGTGGGAGCGACGCAGAGTTATGTGGAATTTTTACCGCACTAAAACCCCCCCGGTGGCCGTCTTCGGTGCTATAAAGAGGACTCGGGCTCCTCCCAGATGGGCGGATGGGCCCACCACCCAATCTAGTCTTTACGGCGGTATGCGACCACACATATCGCCACCTTCCCGGTATCGCCTGGCTGGACGGTTCAAGCTCCCACTCTAGCCGCCCGCAACCCCGGAAGCCCCTTTTAGTCGCCTCTTACGACAGGCAGGGATACCGTAGCCCTATTCTGATCCTGCCGAAGGCTTAAGTACTTATATAACGAAAATACTTCAATGCAAAGCTTCCGGGTAAACTATGTTGAATGTTGATCCATCCGGCACGTGAACGTAAAGATTTTTGGAACTACTGACCCGGGAAAGAGCGACGTACAACTGACCATGCGAGAAACAACTGACACCGAGATCTACTCCAGCAACACGAAAAGTCTGCCCTTGAGCCTTATTAATTGTCATTGCATAACACACCGATACTGGGAATTGCGTTATTTTAAATTGGAATGGAAAATTATTAGGTACTAAGGGAATTCTGGGAATAAAGACGGTTTCTCCTGCACCGCAACCTGTTAAAATTTGAGCCTCGATAATATTTTGTTGCAACCGGGTTACTTTTAGCCGAGTTCCATTGCAAAGTTGTGGTGGTCTTAAATTTCGGAGCAGAATAATCGGAATGCCAATTTTTAAACAAATTTCATGAGAAGGAAGTCCGGGCATATTTAAAGAATTTAAAAATTCTATCGGGTAGTTAGTGGCGTCTTGTTCATCGACCATTCTATTTATTGAACTATAAACTTTGCTTTCCCCTTGTATATTCGACAGTATTTTATTATTAATCTCAAATGCCTGGTCATTGCGAGGAGTTAAGATGGATCTTTCGCATAGCCAAGAATTGTCCCTATTTAATATATTTGTTACGTCACCGTGACACTGTTCACTGTTCACTGTTCATTTTTCATTTTTCATTTTTCATTTTTCGTTTTTCATTTTTCATTTTCTTTTTCATTTTTCATTTTTCATTTTTCATTTTTCATTTTTAAAAATTTCATTTTTCATTTTTCAATTTTCAATTTTCAATTTTCAATTTTCATTTTTCATTTTTCATTTTTCATTTTTCATTTTTCATTTTTCATTTTTCATTTTTCATTTTTCATTTTTCATTTTTCATTTTTCATTTTTCATTTTTCATTTTTCATTTTTCATTTTTCATTTTTCATTTTTCATTTTTCATTTTTCATTTTTCATTTTTCATTTTTCATTTTTCATTTTTCATTTTTCATTTTTCATTTTTCATTTTTCATTTTTCATTTTTCATTTTTCATTTTTCATTTTTCATTTTTCATTTTTCATTTTTCATTTTTCATTTTTCATTTTTCATTTTTCATTTTTCATTTTTCATTTTTCATTTTTCATTTTTCATTTTTCATTTTTCATTTTTCATTTTTCATTTTTCATTTTTCATTTTTCATTTTTCATTTTTCATTTTTCATTTTTCATTTTTCATTTTTCATTTTTCATTTTTCATTTTTCATTTTTCATTTTTCATTTTTCATTTTTCATTTTTCATTTTTCATTTTTCATTTTTCATTTTTCATTTTTCATTTTTCATGTTCATTTTCGTACAGATAGATGACTGAGTTATAAACGTAAGAGTAGACAAATATAATAAGAAAGCTTTGAACTGCTAAGCTATCGGGAGTTACACGTGTTATTGTGAGTCAACCATAAAAGATGGACATATGCTGTCGTAGGATATTTTTTAGATAATTTTAAGGAAAATATTTCCCTCATACATGATTTCTGTGTAGCTTTAACCATTAAGGTTGCACACGCGACAGAAGCTTAAAAAAGTAACTTCTCCCGTTTTCCCAACATTTCCCTTTACTGCTCTGCTCCTATTGATTGTAGCGGGATGAAAAGTATACTATAACCAGCCCAGGAGTATAAAGAATAATCGTACCAAGTTTCGTTAAAATCCACTGAGTAGTTTTTGTTTCTATAACGGTTATACAGACAGACAGACAGACAGACAGACAGACAGACAGACAGACAAAAATTTTACTGATTGCATTTTTGGCATCAGTATCGATCCCTAATCACGCCCTGATAGTTATTTTGGAAAAATATTTCATGTACAGAATTGACCTCTCTACAACTTTATTATAAGTATAGAAGATAAAAAAATTGAAGCCTAATGTAAATTTACACATATTCTAAGTCACTAAATCAAGAAGAAAGAAATAAATGAGCATTACAAATAAGGGCATGTATGACCCAATGAATCGCTTCAGCCCGGGGAACTGATAACGGTATGTCAGACTCGCACCGAATATAACTCCGCGGCGTTTTTCTGAAAGCCTAGTGCCTCATCAGGAGAATCAATAACATTTGCAATCGAGCAACTATATTCCCGTAACGCTATGGGATGGATCTTCAAGTCAGGTGAAAAAAATCTCTCCTTCAAAACCGGTTCAAATGTTCATGGACGACAGTGACCTTCGATTAGATAGCCTGTCTGCCTTTTGATAAGGTACAGGTATTCTATATGTATTTGCTTTCAGAAGCCCATGGGCAGTAGTGACTATTTACCGTCTGGTAGACTGCATGTTCGTTTGTTACTTCAATCGTACAAAAAAAAGAAATAAGTCAAAACTTAACTGTTTATCTGTCTTACTATACACACCTTTAGACTATAACTCTCCTGTCAAATTATATCTACATTATTTATATTAAATTATCTTATTTGTTTAATCCTTATCTAAGTGGATATTATGAAACTTTAAGCTTGATCTGTGTGTTGGGTAGCGACCAACCGCTTATCGGTTTTGGCTGCGAAAAGTAAAGTAAATTTTCCTGGAATGATTGTACATTTTCTTACTTTAGGAAGAGCGAGATAAAATCATTGCTATTTATGATTTTAAAATATTATATTTTGTAAACTGAGTTGCAGTGCTGCCGTAGTGATTCTACGAATGGTAAGTGGTCGAGTTATACTGAGTTCTATCAATATTTCTATCCGAAACTGCGATATATTCATAATCGAAGATGCCGTATCGGAAAGGTAGTGTAAAACTGATAACAAATTTCTACATTCAAAGCAACTTATTAACAAGTGACAGTATTGAAGTATTAAAAATAATAAAAACGATTGATCGTCTTCTAGACCAGGGTAGAAGCCTTTAAAAATAATAAAAAGTGAAATAAAATCGTAGTAGGATGAAACCCATTAGAAAAGGAGGGGAATATTATAGAAATGAAGGGAAAAATAATTTACGGGCGATCTGAGGTCGGGAAGGGGATGGGGGTGAGTCTTTAAGGGTAAAAAACGGTTTTTCTCGATTTCCGGCAAAACTAAAAGTCCTATCGAAAAAAGTCAAATGGCAAAGTTGTAGGTAATAAAAAGATCTAAAGCTTTTGTTTTTACACTTTTTTCACATAACCTCAAAATTTATGTGAAAAATTCAAAAAACCAAGTTTTTGGTTTCTTATTTTTATCCTTTACAAAAAATTTTTTTTCTTAACGAAATTTGGCGAAAACTTACCTTTTTATGTCCCAAATACGCTGTAATTTATTTGATTAAAAATATTTATTTTTTCACCTTATTTTGAATTAATATCGAAAAAACACCCTAATTTTCAATCGAAAACTCACCCGTCAAAATATCAGCTTTTTTCAAAAAGTTGGTATGTTTTCTATTCGTTGAAATCTCTACTTTTTGATAGTGAAAAAAAAAATATATGTTACTATAGTAAATCTTCTCAAAAAAAACATCATTTAATTTCAATCTTTAGGTTACGTTACGTTAAGCATACTATTTTTTAAAGAAAATATTACGATTTTTATGTTTGAGTTGATTGATACAGACAAAAATAGATATAGTAATAACCTTCCTATGCAGATTCGAATTTTTGTCTGTATCAATCAAATATATTACAGTGTATTTGGGACATAAAAAGGTAAGTTTTCGCCAAATTTCGTTAAAAAAAAAAAATTGTAAATGATAAAAATAAAAAACCAAAAACTTGGTTTTTTTAATTTTTCACATAAATTTTGAGGTTATGTGAAAAAAATGGGAATACAAAAGTTTTAGATCTTTTTATTACCTACAACTTTGCCATTTGACTTTTTTCGATAGGACTTTTAGTTTTGCCGGAAATCGAGAAAAACCGTTTTGTTACCCTTAAAAACTCACCCCATCCCCTTCCCGACCTCAGATCGCCCGTAAATTATTTTTCCCTTCATTTCTATAATATTCCCCTCCTTTTCTAATGGATTTCATCCTACTGCGATTTTAATTGGTTTTAAAAATTATCGACCCTGGTCTATTCAGTTCTTTACTTTTTATAATAATTTATTTGAAATAACGCTTTTTTGGAATTTGCTTTAAAACAATAACATACACATATTTACATACTCTTGAAAAACTTCTGATGAAATCAGCCATACACCTAGCAAAAATGTACCGAGAGCAGTTTGCGGTCGCCTTCAGATTTTGCTGTTACTATTTCTGAGAACTCCCATCATTTAATCTAAGACAGGTCAGATCAACCCTACTGTTATATGTATATAACTGCAAGATACTGGAGCTAACTTTCATTACCATGTAAAAAAACATGATTGTAATTATAGAAAAAAATGGATATAAATAAGAAAAAAGACAAACCCGCTGAGCTTCTTGCCGGATCTTCTCAGTTGAGGTCGTTTTCCGATCCGGTGGTAGTGTAAGAAAAAAAATGTAACTGACAATTTGTAGGTGCCCCATTGGCCTATACAAAATAAAGACATTTCATTTCATTTCATAACTGCCAACAGAACTTCTTACTGATGTCTGAATGAACACGATCTGCTTATAATGCTGCTCACAATAAGTTTAAACTATTTGCAACTGTGTGCGAGTTTCTGAGCTCCATTTCAGAATATGTGGAATATTTTGGCAATTCTGGGCATATCTGCCTAAAATATATAAGAGAAAGAGCGTGTGGCTGACATAATATCGTAACTCAGCGTTTATGTTTAAGTTGTCTGATAAAGTGCACTTAAGCGATAACTGGAAACTAAACTCACAACAACGTTCTAGAGAAGCTTTAGTTTTTGTACGGGTTAGTTATTATGTTAGTTTTGTGTATGAACTCGTTATGAAGTTATATGAACAATATTTGTTGGAGCAAAAACCTGTCAAAGTTTGTAAATTGTGTTTGATGTTCTGGATTTATTTATGAATGTAGAACCATTCGTTTAGATTTTTGATGTGAAACATCTATGGCAGGGTGAGTCCGACTGTTGGCATGGCGACGCGTCGCCACGCTGTATGATTGTATGTACTATGTGGGACTAAAAATTTATTTCGCAATAATAAATAAATTTAAGTGTAAGTATTGCATTTAAGTGTTTATTAAATAAACAGTTCTTCTTCATCTTTTTCTTTGTAAAATATTTATTTTGCACTACATAAATCATTATTTTCTGAATTATCATCATTATATCAGCATAATCGATCAGAACAGTACATTACTAAAATCATTTGTATTCAATAAAATATTACGCTGAATCAAATTCGAGGATAAACATTTTGAAGCGGGCAATAAAAGAGAAGTTGAATCATTGAAAAATATGCTCTGTTGGGAATAATTCCCGGTTAGCGAGGCCATTAACTTTTATCTCCCGACTCTTGGAAGAGGATAATTGTTGATGTATATTTGTGTGCCGAAGCGTGAGAGCTTGTTGTTTTAGAGTTTTTACAAAAATTCAACCGACTTCAACCCTACAAGAATGTAACAAATAATTTAAATAAACGTTGGTTAAGTACATAGTCCCGAAGTCGGCGCTCTCTCGTCAACCCATTATTGTCTCACTGCTGGAAATGAAATGAAATGAAATGAAATGTCTTTATGTTGTATAGGCCTACGGGGACACTTACAAATTGTCAGTTACATTTTTTTCTTACACTACCACCGGATCGGAATACGACCTCAACTGAGAAGATCCGGCAAGAACCTTAGGTTTGTCTTTTTTCTTATGTACTTATCCATTTTTTTTTATATAATTACAATCATGTTTTTTTACATGGTAATGAAAGTTAGCTCCAATATCTTGCTTTACAGTTCAGTAAAAGAGAATCCGTTTGGCAAGATACGCTACACTTTGACACTGGTTTTTTGTCAGAAGAGAGAGAAGAGAGAGAGTTATAGGCCATAAACTACCGCGCTAGCCGAAGGCGAATTGGTGGACTTCGCACGCCTCCGAGAACTTTTTTTTAAAGAATTCTCGGGTGTAGTGTAGTCGGCGCTCAACATTATATAATTCGGTCATGACTGTAGAAAAGTGTTCAATATGAGCGCCGACTTCAGAGCTATGTATTAAATGAACACTTATTTAAATTGTTTGTTACTTTCTTGTAGCGTTGAAGCCGATTGTATTTTTCGTAAAAAACCACACACTTCCTGGTGGCGACTAGCTTTCTATAAATAGGTATATACTTAATATGTAAATTAAATTATTTCCTAAATATAAGCCTAAGCCGTAATTTGCCTTTCTATACTACCCTACCTACCTACCTTTGTTTCCTATGTTTCGATCTACAGGGATAGGGATACATACACCTTAAGAGACAGGATAGCTATTATTGTGGTAGACGTAACCGAAGCGAGGGAAGTGCTTGAAGAACATAACCGGTGGACGCGGGTTCCAATCCGGTGGTAGTACAAAAAAAATCCGTAACTGACAATTTGTAAGTGCCCCCGTAGGCCTATGCAAATAAAGATACTTTATTTCATTTCCTAGTAAAATATCATGCCCCAAAACATAAAAATGTGTTTTAAAGTTTGAATTTATTTAACTTTGTACTAAAAGCGTTCAACGTCCGTGGAATGTCCCTATTATCTTTGTGTATGCTTGTTGTAATTTAATGCTGAAATATGTAGGTGCTACTCCATTTCGCTGTTACCAGATTCTACTGAAAAATACACTCAAAGCCTTTTAAAAATATTACAAAGCTGTATTTCTTAATTGTACAAATAGATGTATAAAAGGAAACGAATAAATATGGACGCAATTCCTAGCAATTAATAAATTTTAATAGTCTGTATTAAATACGTATCCAATGTTAATTTTAAGATTTTTTTATTTAATTTAAGCTTAAGTGACGTCAAAAAATCATAAAGTTTAATAATCTGTATAGAGATAACAAGATAAAGATTGCAAGTTGGCAGAACTTATAAAGACCGACCGGGAAGGTACCCACCTCTACATTCATTTAACGTGAAGAGATTCTTACGTTTCGGTGAAAGGGTGTGGTTGCTGATTTTTATACAAGGCGACGATCTAAGTCCTCGGAATTAGCAACACGCCTGTGATTGACTTCAGATAGAAACTCTGATATTTATGAAGCTACAGATATCCATGGGCGGCAGTGATTAGTTGCCTTAGAACTACATGCTCGTTTGCTATTTTAACGTGAGAAAAACAAAAGTATATTAACATTTTATAATCTGTATCACAGTTCAATAGAGGATTCATTCAAGCCAGAGACGTGACCGTCGACCGCCATTCGACCCCATTAGTACTGTCACGCCGTGATTTAATGCCGAAATAAGTGTTTCGCTCCAATGGGTTCCCAAAAACATGTTTAATTTATTTTCCACACAGCTGTGAATTCTTACTTACCACTTCGTTTTTCCCGTGTGTTTGTTCGCTACGGTAATGAGTATCATACGTATTTATCCACATTATAAACTGAGAGTCAACTTCCAGCAAAATTTGACTAGAACAATACGATTTCAAAAATTATAACCTACGAATCATAGTAAATCTGAATTTGTCATCTCCGAAACAAACCTTTAGCGTGATATTGCCTACAGCTCACACTTCACTCTCATTAAGAATCCCATACCCCTATGCTATTAACCGCACATATATGTTATTGCGATATGAATAGGCATATATACATGCTTTCTACACTCATAGTCCCACATTAGGATTTTCTCCTGTGTCGTGGGTACCATGGACACACACAAGACGAATACACTAACACTCAGACCCAGAACATGAATCCAAACACATCATTCAGATACCTATCTGGCCGGGAATCGAACCCGGGACCCATTGCGCGTCAGACCGATATGATAACCACTCTGCCACGCGGGTCATCAAAGTTATATAAGCATAATATATCAATTTGTATTGTCCTATGAAATATTTTCCTATATATGTATAATCTATATAAAACTTTATCTTGCCTGTTTGAGATTTAAAGCATTGATTTAGAAAACAAATAGAAAAACTTATAATGCAGCGTAAAAATAATACGCAAATACAAAAAAGCGTAAAACAAAGTATTTCAATAAGCTCTTGCTATTGTTTAATCTTATGCCGTGACCTAAATACGCGGAACTAAGTCTAGTAGAATAAACTCGCAGTTCTCATGATCTGTTCAAAAGCTTTATGCTTCGTTAGAGCACGTTAGATAGTATTTTGCACCGCTTAGTTGATGTTTCTCGGAACACTTGCAACAATGTTGGTCATTTCGCTTGTCGTCAACCCATTACTGTCCCACTGCTGGGCACGGGTCTTCTCTCGGAATAAGAGAGTTTAGGCCATAGTCCACCGCGCTGGCCAAGTGCGAATTGGTGGACTTCACACACCTCCGAGAACTTTTTTTTTTTAATCAACTCTCGGGTGTGTAGGTTTCCTCACGATGTTTTCCTTCACCGAAAAGCAGTGATAATTAAAGTATAATACGCACATAAATCAGTGGTGCGTGCCTGGGTTTGAACCTCGGACTTCCCGATCGAGAGGGCAAGTTTTAACCATTAGGCTATCACTGCTCAGTTTTAACCATTAGGCTATCACTGCTCGCCGCTGCTGCTGCTGCTCGCATTTCGCTTATAGTTCTACAATTATTATTTTTTCGAAAGAGGAACTCTTCAAAAGTTCCATATCTTTCTAGGAGTGACGCCAAGTTATATGGGACTTTTTAAAGGAGTGACGCCGAGTTTTATGAGACTTACTGATTAGACCCTTGATAGTCGTCTTCGGCGCTGCGGATAGAGCTCTGGGTACTCCAAAAGAACGCAACCGGCTTCCTCTAAAAGTACTCTACACCACGTAGTATTTACGATGGCATACGGCTACACAAGCCGCCCTTTCTGGGGTGGGTGGTTTGAGCTTACACGCTTACAGCTTGTGACCCCGGAAGTCCCTTTTAGTTGCCTCTTACGATAGCCAAGGGATACTGTAGCTTTATTCTGGTTCCAGAACTGCAGTACAGTTAACCATAACGAAAACTTATGAAAAACAAACCTTTTGGGCTTCGCATCGACTCACTGCTGGACTTATCCCTTATCACTCCCTCCCTATCGCCTATAAAATGATATTATAAGCAGGAATTAATTGCTTATCTTAGCTGAATTATTATTTAAAAGTTATGAAAATATACTAGTAATTTTTATATTGTCTTCAGAAGTCACGTATGTGACTGACCTTGGGATTATCCAGGAATAACTTTGAGCAGAAGAACTGAAAGATTATTGGCAACTCTAATTCACGAAAACAATATAATATCACGCTAATAAATGAACGGACAATTTAAAAAACGTTTTATTCTATATAATAATTGGAAACTATATCCCATCAACACTATACAACCACCCATAGTGGTCTCATCATTAGCCGCGGTAACCGGAGTCATTAATCTCGACTTAATGGAAAGACGACATCGAGAAATGGCCTCTCGAATAGAACATTTAACTCCTTTGAAACGTAATAACAGTCTTAATAGCCAGTAGATTTAGCTGAACTTAAGTAAAATTAACATAGCTTTAAATACTTACTG
>OX453057.1:600000-778220 GCA_949699795.1 Spicauda simplicius | reverse complement strand
TAACTCCTTTGAAACGTAATAACAGTCTTAATAGCGAGTAGATTTATCTGAACTGAAGTAAATTTAACATAGATTTAAATACTTACTGCTTCTTATCTTCTGGTATCTGATTATCTTTGTCGTAATAAAGTAGCATGATTGTTACTTTTTGTGGATTTGGTTGACATGAAATCCACAATGAATGTTGAAATTTATTGGTTAAGTTTCCGTCTGACTGGGAATTGAACCTGAAACCCTCTGAAAAGCTTGAACGGTGAGGTACGCCGCAGTTTTGCATAGAACACAGTTGATTATGATTTAGTGCGGTGCATTTTTAAGTAATATGCCTCGGACGGATTAGTATGAATTTTTGCACGGTTATAGTGGACGTAGAGAAAGAGTTCAGAATGTTAATATTTTTTTCAAATAAAGCTTAAAACATACATTAAATCAACTAAAACACATTACACACACTACCGTGAATTTGACGCCAACACATACATTAACGAAATAGAAAATTCAATGTCTTACTATGAAAACCTTGAAAACTCATAACGTCAGAAATGACAGTGTCTTTTTCAAAATACCCGCTATTACTTTTAAATGCGGCTTAGCTAAGTAAACCTGTTTTTATAATTAACGGGTGCGTTCAAAATAACTTGAAAATTATTACATTTTATTTCAATTTGAGAAATATTCACACTACTTTGGACATTATGAAGTTTAGTTTTTTAATTTAAATTACGGTCGAATTTCGACTAATGCGACTAGTACTATGATAAGAGCGAAAACAAAAAAGATACTTGTTTTTCGGAAACATCGAAACTGGTACTTGCAATATACTTTAAATGCTGATCGAAAACAGAAACAATGCTTGTTTTGTGGAAACGTCTACACTCGTACTAAGGATACAGAGTATTGTAATGCGAATATATTTAGGGCGATGAATGTGAATGAAATATAAAGTATATTGAATTGTGTATTCAGAAATGAAAGCAAAGTGATGAGGGGATAATGAGCAGCCTTTGATGAAGATCGTAAATCCATTTCAGTAAATAAGGAAATTCTAAGATGAAATATTATACATTGTATGTAAAATGTATGTATGTATATTATACATTGATATGTAAAATAAATTAAAGGGTCCACAGACAAAACTGCCTTTGCTTGAGGTCCCTAATATTTTTTTGAGAAACTGTTTTACCAAAATCATCAAGACAGTGATGATTTTGGTAAAATATCGTGAGAATTCATACATATCAGCAATGCGTTAATTTTATTGTGTATGTATGTATTCATTTTGACACACGCTACAACCCACACAGCTTGACGGATTATATGACATATCATTGAAATTGAAGCAGTTTCCAAAATAGCATAGACATAGAATTTTTCAATATGGCACTTCCTATCAGAGAAAATGGGGAGGAGGAAAGATTATTTTTTACTATCGTATCAATATGGGTATCAAATACATTACAAATATATCTTTTAAAACCTTTATGATACTATTTTGATAGAATCTCATAAAGACAGTTAAATTAAATATAACGTTTTCAGTCAGGTTTTTTACAAGCATAAGTTCGTTGTCTGTAATCATAATGAGTAAATCTCTTACTGACATTGCTCTACGGAAGTCTTCTAACAGTTCTAACCCATAATAATTGGTTACGTCGGTGAAGTATGCAAGAATATGTTGTACACGGCTTTGAGGTCATTTTTTTCTATCATGAGATGGCGCCACTAGTATTCTGAATCACGCTATCGAAGTTTTAACATTCTGCATATATAGAAGTTTCGAACGATCACTTTCGGAACTCGGCCGCTCTACAAGCAATATCACTGCCTTTGCGGATGATCTTCCTTTGCCACACCTTAAATAAGTAATATAAACTAAAACTGGGTTTAAAACCAAATTGCTTGCAAAGCAGTTAATAATCATGTTACAAAGATTGTCGTACATTTTCTTAATACACATTAAGTGTAATGAGTGCGAAAACGTGTATATTTTATTAATCAATAGTAAGTGGGTGTTATTATGTTTTGTTTGAATTTAAATATTTCAAACATCAAAGGAAAAGTAATTAATTCTTTCCATTAGCAGAACTTAATAAAATTTTAATTAGTACATTCAAACACTTTCTTGGATGGAGTCTTTCAAAGCAAGGTATTAGCTGAATGAAATAATTTTTATTTGCTTTAACATTTACTTCTGACATTCAGATCTTTACTTAGAATTGTTATCCATAATATACTTTTCCGTTGCAGTTATGCAATATTTACATGGAATTAAATTAAATAGCTCGATTTTTGTATGGCATACGAATACTGTAGAATAGTAGGTTCTACAGTTACAGTAGTTCTCGAGAGTAACAATTTATATTTAATTGACTTTATTGAAGTTGCTTACAATTCGACGGGACCCAAGAACAAACTCGTATATGAAAAATTACCAATTTACAGTATGAAGCTTAGAAGTTTTGTGGCCATACGAACCTTGATTACTTACTGACGCTAAGAAAAACGATCGGAACTTATTAAATAAGTTCCTAAATAGTTATTACAGTCAACAAAACTTCATTCTGTAAATTGGTATTTTTTCATATACCATTTTGTTCTGTCCGTCGAAATGTTCATGGGGGGCAAAGACCTGTGTCCCTACACGTGGCCTCTACCAACTAGTGAACTACATGTTGAAATACATCAACTCTAAATAGAACTAAAATAAAAATAACAAACACAACCGTAATCAGTTTATCAGAATCAGACACGTAATCAGAATTGGACTCTATATTTTATTTATTTCTTTAAAGTTTAAAAATAACAATGTTTTCTTATGTTTCCGTTTTTGGTTTTGTTAATAATATTTTAAATAACCTAATATATAAATGTTGTCCTTAGTTTCATTTTATCCTAAAATTACATCGAAAATGAGTTCCCAAACGAATGAAGGAGCAAGTAAATTAAATTTAACGATCGGGCCGCCCTGCGCAGCCATTAAGGGAGTAAGTGTAGAAAAACGTCGATAACAGATATAATTAATCGTATTATATTTGGACCACTACGTGGCCTTGGAATTCAATTATTTGTTTTTGTTTGAGTTTGAAGGTGGTAGAACCAGTGTAGTTCGACCGGGGAAGTACCACCGCCACACCTGAAGCGTGAAGCATTTCTTGCGTTTCGATAGAAGGGTGTGGTTGCCGGCACACTTTTACATGAGGCGACCATCATAGTCCTCGGGAGTAGCAACGCATCTGTGTTTGACTTCAGATAGAACCCATATTCTGTATGAAGTTGATTACAGAAGTCCATGAGCGGCAGTGACCACTTACCATCAGGTGGACTGCATGCTCGTTTGCTACTTAAGTCAAATAAAAAAAAAATGAGTGAATGAGTTTATTTGAAGTAAAATGAGTTACATACATGGATATACTGGTTTAACAAAGTAACAGAATAGTAACACAAACAATCTGATTACGTATTTTCATACAGTAACTATATAACAGATGTTGTACAATTTCAAAACGTTGGCATGTATGTACAAACGGTATAGTCATAGGACTCTAGGCCCCACACTAGGATTTCCTGTATCGTGGGGTCTAGCCTCTTCCATAGTAGTTAGTATTTATGAGACTCTGCTGGATAGTCGATGAAAATTATGTACGTAAGTATGTGTTTGTGTGCGGTATGTATGTGTGCTTGCATGTGTGATTCGTTAAATCTGTTATGGAAGAAAGAAGAAGTAGGAAAAAAGAAGAAAGAAAATTTACAATCTGGTAATGTTATTCTGTAAGTTATTAACTTAGCAGGCCCTTTTTGTTATTGGATGACCTGCAGTTAACTATATCTCGTTTTTTATAAAATTGAAGTAGTAAACGAGCGTACAAGTCGCCGAAAATACCTTTTTTTTTTTGTTTCCAAGGGGGAAACCTTCGAAAGGTACCCGATGCCGTGGGAGCGACGCAGGGTTATGTGGGATTTTTACCGCACCAAAACCTCCCCGGTGGCCGTCCTTGGCGCTAAAAAGGAGGACTCCGGGATCTCAAAACGACTTCAACCGGAATCTTCCGAGAGCGTTGCCCCATCGGGCTCCTCCCAGGGCGCCTGGGCCCACCGCTCCGTCTAGTATTTACGACGGTATGCGACCACACATCCGCCGTCCTTCCCGGGATTGCCTGTCCGAACGGTTCGAGCTCCCACTCTAGCCGTCTGCATCCCCGGCAGCCCCTTTTAGTCGCCTCTTCGCGGAAATAACCTAGTACCAACATCTTAAATAATATGATAACACTCCCCAATCTTCAACTTATGTGCAATATTATTTATACCATTAATGTATCTTTCCTGTTTTTGCTGGAAAGCAAAAAAATTACATGCCAATTTTAATTTAAAACAAGCATATTTAAGGTAAATAAGTAACAAAAATACAGCCATCCATCAAACCACACAAATTTTGATTTATATTTTAAATGTTGACCCTATTTAAATGCGTTGGGTGTACATGCCCCATAAAAGCCTCAAATGAGCCGGGTGTCCCGTCGTTAAATTTTCATATATTTTCACGCTTATTAATAACATACATTAATATCTGGCTGGCAGTGCATTAGCTTAATTCGATACCGTTTCAATTTTACTAATTACTAGTTAGCCCGGCGAACTAGTCTAGTCTAAAATTATCAGTTTCTCTACTATAGTACAAATGTATTCCTCTTGAGTCACTCTAATTATTTAAAAAACTGCATTAAAATAGTTTTAAAGATTTAAGCATACCCAAGGACAGACAACGAGAAACAACTTTCTTTTATACTATGTAGTGACAAGCAGTACTCACGACTTCGTCCGCGATAGGATATAGATTTCATTTCTTTTTTGGATTAAAATCTAAAAGTAGCAATGCGTGTTTAATACATCTATACTAAACGAAAGTATATTACATAATGATTCGTCTGCTTGGCAGTACTGTATTTTTTTTATATATCAATACAGAATATTTCAAGAAACATCACGACAAATCAAAAGCTAAGCTAATGCTAGGATCGAATCACATATGCCATGACATTTCACAACATAACTTAAAGAACGTATTCTAAGTCATCCATTCTGTACTTATTTTCGAAAATCCTTAACATTTCTAGTATTAGTTATTACACTCCCCTCGAAATATAGTCCACGTTATTGATTCGCATTCACATTCGCGAATATACGCACGTTTTTACATATTGCAATGATTGTGCTAATACTTTGTATAATCATTAAAATAGAAATGATATAGAATTTATATAACTGCAGTTTGACGACCTAATAGAAGTTCGCCGAATCTACAATACAAATCTATCATCATACAATCTACGCTGTATTGCAGTTCGACTTAAATACAAATTTAAGTCGAACTGCAATACAGCGATCAAAAAAGGTCGCCAAAGGTCGCCAAGTCTACATTCTACGTCCTTCTATACTACTTCTATATTTTAAACTGGTTGATAGTATGAGCAGATGCACCTTCCTGAAAATAAACTTTGCGGTGCCCATTTTGGCGTTAAATTAAAAAAACAGATTATTCATGACAACAAACAACAAACAACAGATATTTTCTTGACTGAAGTAGCAAACGAGCATGCAGTCCATCTGATAGTAAGTGGTCACTACTGCCCATGGACATCTGTAATCAACTTCATACAGAAGATGGGTTCTATCTCAATCAAAGATGCGTTGCCACTCCCGATGACTAAGATGGTCGTCTCATATAAAAGTATGCCGGCAACCACATTCTTCCATCGAAACGCAAGAAATGCTTTACGCTAGAAATAGGTGTGGCGGCGGTACTACCCTGGTCGAACTACACTGGTTCTACCACCTTCAAATAGGTCCAATAACCCTTTGAATAGCGGATACTCGCATTCGCCTTCGCGCATATTCATATAATAACATTCGTTATGTCATTAGTAAGAAATATACGAGGCAACGTATCACCATGTAACAAAAATTGGTCGGCGAGTGTATTTTATCGCCGCGGTCCCTCAGGGGCTGAATGTTGTACCTGACGCCTTGAACTAGGAATTATATTATCCATTAACATACGTAAATAATGTTTTCATCTACCTTCGTTGATGGTTATCGATATTTATTTATTTATTTGGTTGTACCAACCGAGTAAGCACTATTACTTACATTCGATTATGGTTGGCTACACAATGAGAAAAATGGTGAGTGTTACCTCAGTTATAGATACAAACTACCTTCATACATAATATTACAGCAAAGAAAATTAATCAGTAACAATGTTATTGCAATTATTAAGAGTTATATAAAAGTATTTGCACTATTAAATTAAAATAAATAAGCATACAATGAAAAAATTACAATAATTTAAAAGAAAATAAAATCAAGTTAAATTAAATAAATTCAAAAATCACAAACAGTAAAAATTGCACAATAATTACTTAAAAACATTTAAAAAACAATATAAATATCGATAGGGATTCATGAACTCTTCCTTTAGGGTTCCGTATCTAGAGGATAAAAACGGAAACGAGATAAATTGCTGAAAAGTAAATTTAACGCCAAATGAAACGAGAACTCATTAGAATATTCTTCCCAAAAAATATAAAATAAATAATGGCTTTAACGAAGACCACACCACGTTCTATTCTTACATTGATTTTAACAGATTTTTTACGAATTCTACAGTAGATTTTTATTTAGAAGCCTCAAAATGGAATTTAATGGTTAGAAAAAAAGTTACATAAAACCTTAGACTATACCATAGTGATGTAACTTGCGTGTTCATAAATAATGTAGTGGAGTAATTATTTCACCAGCTAATTGGTGGACTTATCACTGTATCTACTAATAACACAGTACAAAAAATACACGACTTATTGGAACAGAATAATAAATTTTACTGTTTTTTGGTGAACGAAAACATCGTGAGGAAACCTACACACCCGAGTGTTCTGTAAAAAAAGTTCTCGGAGGTGTGAAGTCCACCAATTCGCACTTGGCCAGCGCGGTGGACTATGGTCTAAAACTCTCTCATTCCGAGAGAGGACCCGTGCCCTGCAGTGGGACAATAATGGGTTGACGATATATACCAAATTTTACATTCATTTTTTCTGAATTAAAGCTCTGAAAACACAAGACTAGTATGAGGTCAAAAAAAGTCTCAACTAAAAGTGTTTTAAAACCTAAGAGCAGTGTAAGACCTGATGTCATTTACACTAAGTACTACATACGTGAAATTGTTCTGTTACAAAGTGTTGCAAAAAAATACATCATATTTTAGCAATATTTTGTAACAAGCTGATTGAAAAAAAAACAACAAATTAATAAAAGAGCACTTTATTACTCTAAAGAAGCTTGACTAATTAATAAATCTCAAATAAAACCTGTATTGTAAGCAGTTTTTTAAGCTATAGCATACCTTTTATCGCGGGCTTTCAGTGCGGCGACCAAATCAAGAAATTCCGTAACGAAAAAACCTAACACCCCCAATCCGCCTACCATGTAGCGCGGCCGAGCGTTTGCTTAACGTGTATGTATATGGTACGACACTACGAAGCTCGCACGGATCGAGACGAGCTGCACGGAAATCGGACGAATATGTAAGCAGCTGTATGTGTGAAAGTATTAAAGCAAAAAACTTGAATTAATATCAAAGAAAA
Organism: Spicauda simplicius; assembly: GCA_949699795.1. Lineage (NCBI taxonomy): Eukaryota > Metazoa > Arthropoda > Insecta > Lepidoptera > Hesperiidae > Spicauda > Spicauda simplicius. The sequence continues at coordinate 770,583 of OX453057.1, read as the reverse complement.
AATCGTCGTCAACCCATTACTGTCCCGCTGCTGGGCACGGGTCTTCTTTCGGAATGAGAGAGCTTAGTCCATAGTCCACCGCGCTGGCCAAGTGCGAATTGGTGGACTTCACACACCTCCGAGAACTTTGTTTATTTTAAAGAACTCTCGGGTGTGTAGGTTTCCTCACGATGTTTTCCTTCACCGAAAAGCAGTGATAATTAATTTCTAATACGCACATATATCAGTGGTACGTGCCTGGGTTTGAACCTCGGACCTCTCGATCGAGAGGGCAAGTTTTAACCATTAGGCTATCACTGCTCCGAAGAAAAAATAATACTGTATAAATAAATAATTATTATTGCATAGTTTGATAAAAAAAATGCATATTGCTATTGCCAAGTTAAGCATTTTTTATCAACTTATGCAATAAGCTAATGCAAATTACTATTGCTAAGCTAAGCTAGCTTTACCGCGGCAGTACCCTAGATCCGCACGTTTTTTATCTAATTGAAGTAGCAAAGGAGCATGCAGTGCACGTGATGGTAAGTGGTCACTGCCGCCCATGGACATCTGTAAACAACTTTATAGAGAACGTGGGTTCTATCTGAACTCAATCACAGATGCGTTGCCAGCAGGTCTTGTATTTCCATCAAAAGATGTGGCTCTCAGCCTATACGTGGAACCAGTGTAGTGGGAGGTACCTCTGTCACACATATTTCTAGCGTGAACCAGTTCTTGCGTTTCAAAGACAAGGCTTGGTTCTATATGAAGTTGGTTACATGGGTCCATGTGTGGTAGTGACCACGTACCATCAGGTGGACTCTAAGCTTTTGCTACTTTAATCTTTAAAAAACCAGAAAAGTAATAATAATTACTTGTTACGACTCTATTGAGTTATTAATCGTTCTTATATCTTTAATATCTTTTCTACTTATCTAAAACATATTTTTGTACCAAAGTCACATGAGAATAGTGATCGACTAATATATAAAATTGTTCTAAGAAATAACGTCACTCTCAAAACGAAAGCAAATATTTTCCGAAAATATGGACATTTGTCCCGCGCGGATTTCACCCTATTTCGGTAGCTGCTCAATTTTTAAACAGATCCTGCCATTTTACGACTTCATGACGCAAAGGAAGGTAATGTACGAGCTTTCATCTCCTGTTTGTCCTCTTGGGGGTGAATGAATGGGAACCCATTTTAATAATAATTTTCTAGGTACCTTTGTTATAAGCTATTCGTCGTCTGTCAGTCAGTTTTAAAGTTTCGTTTTATTCAATCTTCTTCTTATATTTATTAATACGTGAACCAAAAATTTGTGATTCGTTTTCGAAACTGGGGAGTACGAAATTACGCACGGCTATAGTTGATTTAGAGGTGGATTGCAAAATGCTATTTTTTTTAAATAATGCATAAAACATACATAAAATCATTACATAACACATACATAATAAACGAAATAGAACCTTCAATATCTTAGTATGAAAACACATAACGCCAAAAATATCAGATGGCTTTGTCAAAATACCCGTTATTGCTTTTAAATGTAGCTTACTTAATAAACCTCTTGTACCTTTAACGTGACGCGTTCAAAAAAACTTAAAAATGATTAGAATTTATTTAAATTAGAGAAATATTGGTGCTACCTTAGACAATATGAACTATAGTTTTTTAACTTAAATTACGGTCGAATTTCGACCGTTTGTAACGGGTGCCTAGTTGATATAAACACACAAACTAAGATACGTGAAAAATTCAAAATGTTTTAACCTTAATTAAGTATGAAACTATATCGTACATGTGACGCTTGGTTATTGTTTAAAATTGAATACCTATTCGTGTCAGTTTAAAGGTAGAGCTTGACACAGACCTTAGTTTATGCAAATAAAACAATCGCGACAGATTTGTCAGCAACTATACATGTAAGTATAGTTATATAGTTGCTATAAAGTATTCCAAGTATTATACATAGTTACAACATACCGTAATGGAAAACTACTACAATACTCAACCGTGCCGTGAAAGTATTTTCAGATACTTACGTCACATTACGTAGCAGAATGAAGTTATTTTCGCAAACATAGGACGCTTTCGTGCATGTTTGCACGAACCATTCGCGTCTAGCATTTTGAATCGAAGTCTTTAAATATACTGTTAGGCATCACTGCACACTGAGTTGGTTCTTAATGTTGAAATGTCGCAATAAGGGGCTCATTGTAGTCAAAAACAGTTTAATTAAAGTTTAGTCGTTAAGAGAATAGACCAATCTCATTTACCTGCAGGATACATTTGAAACGGATCTGATAACAAATACATTTAGGAAATGTTTAGGAAGACCAATCTATGCAAACGCGAATATTGTGCATTGGTTATGGGTATAATTCAGTTTAAATTTAAAGTTCAAATATCAATTAAAAGGTGGTAGAACCAGAGTAGTTCGACCGGAGAAGTACCACCGCCACATATATTTCTAGCGTGAAGCATTTCTTGCGTTTCGATGGAAGGGTGTGGTTGCCGGCACACTTTTATATGAGGCGGCCATCACAGTCCTCAGTAGTAGCAACGCATCTGTGATTGAATTCAGATGAAACTCTTGTTCTGTATGACGTTGATTACAGATATCCATGCGCGGCAGTGACCACTTACCATCGGGTGGATAGCATGCTCGTTTGCTACTTAAGTCAAATAAAAAAAACCTAGTGTGAGGCTATGAGTGTAAAAAAGTCAGTCTCTAACTTTTTAAATCCCTCTGTGTCCGGGGTTAAATAAAACAGTCCAGTCTTTACAACAGTCAATTTACACTTCGGCATTAAATATTTGTGATGCTCCGTCATTTAACGCCAACATAAATCATCATAATGTCGCCATGCCATATCACTTAACGAGAGAGTCCAAATTACCTCCTCCCTGTGTATATCATATTGTAGTCACCTTTAATTCGCCGTTTATATTCATAACGGTGAATAAGGGCTTGTTTGTCTCATTTTTGCTCCAAATAAGTTTGCGAGGAAGCCAAGTCCACGGAATATTTAAAACTGCTAATATAACACGTATAATTAGCATATTTAAATATGGTGGAACTAGTATAGCCTAGAGCTAGAGCAGTGAAAGTCTAATGGTTGAAACTTGCCCTCTCAATCGGGAGGTCCGAGGTTCAAACCCAGGCACGCACCACTTATTTATGTGCGTATTAGAAATGGAGACCGTTCGTACGCTCGAAACAACATTACTATCCTTCTCACGCAGTCGAGTCATTATGAATAACATTTTCTACAGTAAAGTATAAACCACAACGCTTCACTTCACAGTGCTAGGTGCGCCATGCATTTTCCCTGTAGTTCCGGGACCAGAATAGGTCTATGGTATCCGGGCTATATAAGGGGCTTCCGGTGTTGCGGACGGTAAGAGTGGGAGGTCGTAGGGCGATGGCATGTGTGGACGCATGCCATCATAAACACCAGAAGATACGGTGTCCTCAAATGCTCACTGGGAAAGAGCCCGAAAGAGCATCGCGCTCGGAGGACTCTTGTTATGTTCCTTTGGAGATCTCAGAGTTCTGGTCGCAGCGCTGAGGACGGCCACCGGGGGGGTTTTAGTGAGGTAAAAATCCCACTTAACCCGGCGTTGCTCCCACGGCGTCGGGTACCTTGTGAAGATTTCCCCCTCGACAAGAAAAAAAGGGTGCGCCTTGCACTGTGTATCGTTTTCGCTTACTGACAGGCGTACAGACAGCCACGTGTATCACGGGGAAAACTGAAAATCAGCGTCGTGGAATGGATTACCTGTCCACGGCTAGTTTTGCTGAATTTTTCCCTTTTCATGGTTGTTGCAGCAGATATTACTTATTTTTTATAATGTTGTTTCTATTATATTTATTTCCATCAGTTTTTTTAGGTCTTTGCTGTTGTACTTTATTTGGTTTATGTTTTTTTATTATTACTATTTACATTATATTAGTGCCTATGTATTTTGTGAGTGCTGCAATTTACATGAATAAACAGAATTCTTTCTTTCTTTTCATTCGATAAAACACGGTCACGTGTTCCAATGGAACATAGTTTTATCGTGTTCCATATAATATTCGTATTCAGCATTCATTGGAAATACACTAATTTTGTGTATAATTACTAATTTTTGCCTTTCTAGTTTCATGGCATGATTAATTAATAACATTAATCATGGTTTTTAAATGTAAATGGTTTTTAAATAGCATTTACGCCGTATAATTAAAATAAGTGGTCATAATTTTTTTCCAGCGACATATTATTATTCGTGACGAGACTATAATTTGTATGTATATATTGTTCGTAATCTGCTGTTTATATTCAGAACACGAACCGTTTGGAATGGCTTGTTTGTCTAATACGGTCGTGCCGAATTTATACGATAAGTTAAGCTTGTAATTGTGTTTTATTTAAACGTTTTTATATTTTATATACAGAGCAGTGATAGCTTGTTATGGTTGAAGCTTGCCCTCTCAATCAGGAGGTCCGAGGATTAAACTCAGGCACGCGCCACTGATTTATGTGCGTATTAGAAATTATTTTCGCTGCTCGGTGATAGTAAACATCGTGAGAAAACCTACACACCTGAGAGTTCTTTAAAAAAAAAAGTTCTCGAAGGAGTGTGAAGTCCACCAATTCACACTTGTACCTACAGCGTAGTGGACTATGGCCTAAAATTCTCATTCGGAGAGAAGACCCGTGCCCAGCAGTGGGACAATAATGGGTTGAAATAATGGAACTAAAAACTTAGGACATAAAAACAGCAAGTCGAATGAAATTGACTGCTCCTGTACCTATATAAAACCGCCATTTATATTCATGACATGAGTTGCGTTTGTCTCATGAGACACAATTGAGAGATAATTGTACTTTCAGCTGTAGCTCTACTTTTTTAACCGAGTTCAAAAATGAGGAGGTTATAAATTCCGTTGGTATATATCTTTTACCTAAAATGTAAGCCTGGACATAATTCAACACACCTATAATTCATATTAGCTGAGCGCTGCTCATATATCTCATAATACATAAGTATGTATGGGCCATATGACTAACACCTATGATTTAGTTACGCAGTACCTCTGGATGAAAGACGATGACTTGAAGATAACGGTATACATCCATCATGTATATTCTTCTTCATCGTGTCAGACACGGCAGAAGAGTCCTATAGAAGTCGCTGTAGAATGGTAAAATGTCGAATGGGAAATGTACAAAATGGTTTTTTAATGTTTCGGTAAAATTAGGTCTACTTACTATTTCCATAGAGCAGTGATAGTCTAATGGTTAAAACCTGCCCTCTCGATCGGGAGGTCCGAGGTTCAAACCCAGGCACGCACCACTGATTTATGTGCGTATAATACATTAATTATCACTGCTTTTCGGTGAAGGAAAACATCGTGAGGAAACCTACACACCCGAGAGTTCTTTAAAAAAAAAAAAGTTCTCGGAGGTATGTGAAGTCCACCAATTCGCACTTGGCCAGTGCGGTGGACTGTGGCCTAAACTCTCTCATCCCGAGAGAAGACTCGTGCCCAGCAGTGGGACAGTAATGGGTTGACGACGACTAATTCCATGAAATTATTTATTCTATCATGAAAATACTATTCTATCTGATTTGGAGAATAGTTGTAAAACTCATGACTACACGAATAATTTCGCAAATCAATATCAAAACTGCCATATCATTGAGTCCACATGAATAATTTCATGCCCATCAACTCATCTGTATTTCCGTTATAGAGTACGCCAATGTAGGTAAGCTACGGTTCGGCAACATGCAGCTAATGGGGCATAATCAGCTTATAACATTTGCAAATTAGAATAGGACAACTGCAAACGCTTTACTATTAAAGCTACTTTACCTTTGAAGCTTTGACATACGATAATTTTGACGACCGGTGTGGCGAAGCGATTACCATACCGTCCTGACGCGCAACGTGTCCTGGGTTCGATTCCCGGCCAGACAGGTATATGAATGATGAGTTTAGATTCATGTTCTGGCTCTGGGTGTTTGTGTATTCGTCTTGTCTGTATCCATGGTAGCCACGACACAGGAGGAAATCCTATGAGGTATGAGGCTATGAGTGTAGAAAGCGTGCTATAACATACATACATACTCACAATTTTTGGCGTTTATAACATTAGTAAGATTATAGTTTTCATGAACTGTAATGACCACAAAATCACAATGTAAGCGTCATTTTTGACCTTTAAATACTTTTATACTATTAAAACAAAAATTAAAACGACTTACACTGTTTACCATGTTAAGCTCGCTTAAAACCGCTCTTTATATTCATAACCCGAGCCGAGTCATGAGGGAGACTTGTTTATCACATTTTTGATAAAAATGCCAGAACAAGTTAAAATTATGCCTTCATATCGTTTTTACCGCTTTTTGACCATGTTTTATAAAGGTCGGGTAATTGTATACGTAATAGACGATTATTTTTAAAATAAACACTTGCCGCACGTATAAATAGAATAAGTCGAAATAGAATTTCTCACAACAAAATATTTATATATTCAAAATAACCTGAATGTCATAAACAAATTCTACACACGCAATCTAGTGTGAGGCCGATCTTGCGTTTCAGTAGAAGGGTAACATTGCCGGCTCACTTTCATATACATAAGTGATTGACTTTATATAGAACTGCAGTTCGACGACCGGTGACCAAAAAAATCTATACAAATTTAGTCGAACTACAGTTTGACAACTAAAAAGCGCCGCCAAATTCTGCATTTTACTGTCCCCTACACTACTCTCGTAGCGGCGCCCATGTTCACGTTAAATTGAAATAAAACTGGCTATTATCGTTCGCATTCGCATTCGCGAATGTACATGTAGTGACATTCGTTATTCGTTACATCACTAGTGGTAGTGTAACCCGCTACATAAGGTAAAGATAAGAAGAAATCGCTTCGTGCAATGATTTCACTGTTCTGTACGATTACTGTTTTTCCAGCTTTTTTAGTGATATATTTTTATTGAATTTGATTTAACAATTATGCTGTATACTAGCTGAACTCCGCATCATCTTCCGCGTTAAAAAAAACGATGTATCTCATTGTCCCGTAGGAATAAGATATTTTCCTACCATAAAAAGTAGCCTATACGTTGATCCAGAATGTCAGCTAACTCCCTACCAAATTTTATGAAAATCGCTCCACTCGTTTAGACGTGAAGAAGTACCAAAGATACACACTCATAAACTTTTGCCTTTATAGTATTAGTAAGTAAGTAAGTACGTAAGTAGGTATGATTTACAGTTAAGCGTCACATACTTAGTTTTGGAAAGCAAGGTATACATAATCTATCTTATTACAATTAAAAGGCAGAAAAGGACTTTCCACGTGCACATTTCCCAACGAGTGACGCCATTATATTTGGAAGAGCCCTTTTGAGAGAGCCCTTTAATAGTTCTTACTTAAATAAAGTCGGACGGCAGCCTTTGCGAGGTATCCTTTTGTTCAAATTTTCGTATGTTTCCTGCAAAATAACACCTGATATCATTGATTGTTGCACGGGGTTTAGTTTTTCAGTATTCTAAAGCGAATGTCCAGGAAGATCAGAATTTTGAGTTTACTTAACTTAGTCAAGAAATTAGTGTTGTATTCGATATGAAATTGAAGTGCTATGATGCCAAAATAAGAACGATCGTAATATTACGTTAAATAAGTGTCTTTCGTTCAGATAAAAATATATAATGTGACTGATATCGATAATAGAAGTTTGTATCCTTTTGAGACTTTTGACCTCCTACTTTTGGTTAAAGGCATCTTCTTATGGTGACTTGGCTTATAGTCAGCATACTAGGCATGCATGTTGATGATCGCAGTAGATTTTGATATTAGGTACATACATAGGAAGATGCTACTGCTTATCACCTGATTTTTTTCGCTTAGTCACATGAAGAAACTTTTTAGAGACACTTTATACTGACAAAATGACCGATGATATTTTTCGCTGATTAAACCACAGTTGTCATTTTTTTCCAAATATCATTAAATTAACAAATGTTCAACTTGTTTACAATCAACATTTTTTTATCAACACCCACTAATGGCATGTAAACAATGGTTTGTGGTAGAACAAGACAGGTACACAAAAACTAATTCGTTCGCGTGATCATACCGAGTAATGGGTGTTTACCCAATTATCGGGCGGTACGTTAAAACTCGCCTAATGCTTTAATATTCTGAGCTGTAGTCGTTAGGCTAACGTTTATGGTTATTGATGGTGGTTAATTAAGTGTTTCGTTTGAAATATAATCACAGATAAGTTTGTTAATAGTTTCGACATAATGGTGTTAAAATTTATTTACCTACCTTGGACGATTCGTTAGTTCGTAAGTAAAACTGATTAGGTATTCTCTCTATAAATTAATAAGTGAAGCAAAAATGTGTGAAGCATTTTGAAGTTATATGCCGCGGATGGATTAGTATGAAATTTTGCACGGTTTCAGTGGACGTAAGGAGTGCAGGATGGTAATATTTTTTCAGATAATGCATAAAACATACATAAAATCAACTTTACGCACACTACCGTGAATTAGTCACAAACACATAAATAATAAACGAAATAGAACATTCAATGTCTTACTATGAAAACACATAACGTCAGAAACGTCAGTGTGTTTGTCAAAATATCCGCTATTGCTTTTAAATGCGGCTTAGCTAATTACACTTCTTTTCATACTTAATGGGTGCGTTCAAAATTACTTGAAAATTATTACATTTTATTTGAATTGGAGAAATATTCGTACTACTTTGGACAATATGAAGTTTAGTTTTTCAATTTAAATTACGGTCGAATTTCGACCGTTGCGATGGGTGACTAGTAGTAGTTAAAATGTGTATGTACAAACAATGTAACGCGATAATTAAACTAATGTTAAGGAGTCTACCAATATTAGAATTTTAAAAATAGTTTTTTTGTTGTACGCTATTTACATTAAAATAAGTATAATGAAAAAAGTGAAGTCATAGTTAAAGAAGCAAGTATGCTGATAAGACGTAAGCAAGATTTCGCACGAAAAGAATATTGAAAACCCAGTTTTATAAAGATGAAGTTTTGGGACGGCTTGTCAATCAAATCTTCGAAACCATTGTATTGATATACTTATAAATATATTTGTTATTTAAAAAATTAATATTTAAATAACAAATATATTTATAAGTATATCAATACAATGGTTTTTACAATGGTTTTAGTTACAATAATATATAAATAACAAAAATAAAATAAATAGAGCAGCTTTTCGTTGAAGAAAGGCATGGTGAGGATAATGTGGAAAAGCTAATAATATGGAAGATGTTGAGAGCAAAAAGTTAAACTTGTCAAAGTATCTAATTTTTTACCGGTACCAAAATAGACAATATTCGACTAGTCTGGGTCAATGGCAAACGATTGCAATTGCCCCACGACCTGTTCGAGATTGCCCGACCAGTGGAGGGTAAACACGAACACTAAAGGTTTTATTTTTGCTTAAATAGTTGATTATGTAAAGATATATGTATAAATAATGTTAATTATAATTTTCTAACATGGGATAATGTAATTTTCAGAAATAATTAATATATTTAACGAATATGTCATATCTTTGGATTTATTTCAAACCTCCCCTAGGTATTCGTAATTACCCCGCATTCCCCTAGTGTTTTTGTGAAAAAGTAAGAAACACATACACGCTCACAAATTTTAATTTTATTAAACTATGTGAATAGCAGATAATATATAGTTCATTGTATTATATACTAGCATACCCGGCCACGCGTTGCTGTGGTTAAAGAAATGTTACATAAACATTTGCAATTAAACCTATAAATTAAGATATAAACTATCCTATCTTTCAAGTTGGATCAAAATGCACACGTTGAGTAAATTTGATTATAATCGGTTCAGAGGTTTAAGAGTCCATTGCGGACAAATAAAGTGACAAGTAATTTATATATATTAAGATTTGATCCAGTTTTAGGGGTCACAATGCTCCGTCACACCCTAACAGCTTAATCAGAGAAGTGAGAAGGTAACGAAACACAATTTATAATGTATTCAACGCCGCGATAATTGCATGCAGTCAATAAATTATTGAAATAATCGTTGCGACGGAAAAGCGGCCTGTCGCGTGACTCTTGCTTTGTGACGTGTTTTCATTAATAAGTGACAGCTGTTCTATTATTTAGGCCTTTTTGTATGCTATATAATTAATTACATTGTTAACAAATCTTAACCTTCGGTTTATTACTCCTTAGTTGTGAGTTGGGTAAATAGTTACAGCAGTAAAACACAAATGTGTCACGATTCTTTAACTCTATTGCACTAGCTTGGTTTGTACCTACCTACCTACTGTTACCACTGACCTGGCGTGACCTTACCATCCGGGTCCTTCGGAAGACCCGTTTCGTGATGTGTACCACTTACGTATCTAATGGTAGTTGTTAATATATTATTATTGAGTCATTAACTGTGTGGAACTACAGTGACGACTCCGGGATCACAATAGGGCTACGGTATCCCCTCCTGCCTGTCGTAAGAGGCGACTAAAAGGGGCTTCCGGGGTTGTGGGCGGCTAGAATGGGAGCTCGAACTGTTCAATCAGACAACACTGGGCAGGACGGCGGTATGCGTGGTCGCATACCGTCGTAAAGACCAGACGGAGCGGTAGGCCCAGCTGTTCACCTGGGTGCCACGTCCTGCGTTTCTGCGTCGCTCCCACGGCGTCGGGTACCTTTTGAAGGTTTCCCCCACGAAAACAAAAAAAACTGTAGGTGTGTACGCATTATGAATAAACTATTTCTTTTCTTATATATACGTCGCTTATTAATCTAACCGCGTCCGCTCATTGCAATACACAAACCCTTACAAACCGAGAACGGTTTTACCTTCATTCAACGTACGCCCACTTCCGTGACGTTACCATTCGTGACTTACTCCCAAGTTGTTTAAACTTAAATGGTCAATAAAGTTTTCTTTAATTTAATGATATTATATATGCAATAGTTTGTGAGGATGTTTGTGGATTTGTAACTCTTTCACGCAAAAACTACTGGTCGGATTTTGCTAAAATTTGGCACATAGATAGTTTGTGATGTACATTAACACAAGATACAAATAATGTTGGTAGACTTGACCTAAGTAGGTAAAACCGCGGGAATTAACTAGTTAAGTTAGAGCCCGTGCAATTTATGTGGCTATAACCGTAATTATTAGCTTTGTCAAAACGGGGAAACGGAATTATATCAAATGCACAAGAAAAGTAATATACTTAAGTGAACCGATAAGTTTGTAGGGAAGAAATTGCAGCTTAAAATTACGAAGCTTTAAAAATAAAGAAAGTATCTTTAGCAGGTATAGAACCAGTCTAAATACTATCGCCAGAATTGTTTCTAGTGTGATTTAGTTATATATAAACGCAAGAACTATACCTATAACTTCTATATGAGGCGGTATATATTGTTTATGTTCACTTTTATATAAGGCGATATTAGTCCTTGAAAAAGGCGACGTTTCTGTGATTGACTTCAGGTGAAACTTCTGTTCTGTGTATAAAATTGCTTACAGATGTATATGGACGGTCAACACTTAACATCAGGAATACACACACGCTTTCTACACTCATAGCCCCACACCAGGATTTTTTCCTGTGTCTTGGGTACCATGGACACTCACAAGACGAATACACAAACATCCAGACCCAGAACATGAATTTAAACTCATCACTCTGATACCTGTCTGGCCGGAAATCGAACCCGGGACCCATTGCGCGTCAGACCGGTAACCGCTCTGCCACGCGGGTCGTTAACGTCATAAACGTAAGAACTATATCAATTCTGTATGAGTTGATATATCTATGTTCACTTTTATATGAGGCGATCATCTCAGTCCTTGAAAAAGACAATGTTTCTGTGATTGACTTCAGATTAAACTTCTGGCCTGTATTGCTTACGCTGTACATGGATGGCAGTGAACGCTTAACATTGCATGTTCATTTGCTGTTTTAATTTTATAAAAAATGATTTATTATTCTATTCCCACTCCACTATTTTTGATCTCAAACGCCATATTAAATAATTATATAGCTTATATCACCATGCAAACTGAATCGATTGGAATGATATGTCATAAGTTTAAATTCTTCAAATCGGCGTCTTTAGTGCATACCAAAGAAATGAATAACATATATACAAACATACATAAATGTTTACATACAAACATAAGCTAAAAATGTTGCCTTCCGTCTGACGAAAAACAGAAATAATTATGGACCAAACTCCGTTGTAGACACAGCGTTCACTCTTGCCGATACGTTAGTTAGCAGTTAATTAGAAAGTGCATTGAGCTGAAACCATAACGAGTTTAAATTAGTTCGTGAAATGTTGTAGGATAACTGGACTGGAGCATTCAGATATTTCTAATATCGAGGAAAATCTTTGGATAAAATCATACCGTAAACAGAATTTTCAAAAGAAAAATTACTTAGTATATATGAATTTATACATTTTTATTTTATACACTAGCTGTACCCGCGGCTTTGCCCGCGTGCAAATCAACGTGTCACAAAGTTTTTGCCGCGCAAATCTCGACACCGTGGGAATTCTATGATAAAAAGTAGTAACATTAAAATCGGTTTGGCCGCTCAAGGATTACCTGGTCAAACACAGAGTGAAAAAACGAATTTAAAGTGTGTATTTGTGGGGAGGAACGTATTGTTATGTTTTTTTTTTAATTAGACGAATTCTAATATTGTAAACCGCTTTTTTTGACCAATTTACATTCTTAGTGGTCTAATTTACAATATCGGGATACTTTTTTTCAATCAACTCCTCCACATTTGAACCAAAACGTATCGATTATAAACATTGATTTGAACTTTTCCGTATTGATAAATACTATTTGAAGTAATTTTGGCGGATTCAAATTTCTAAGTAAGATTATAGGTAAACCTACTTTTAATATTCATTTGTGTTCAGGAGTTCCGGAAGGCACTAAGGAATTCAAAAATTCTGTTGGATAATGTACTGCTTCCTCCATCTCAATGACTGTGTCTACCGAATAGTAGATCTGTGACGCTGCTTTAAATTTTGAAAAAAAAAATCATTTATTTTATCGACACGTTCATTGGTGGGTGGGTATATAGCCCTCTTTTGGAACCAATTTATAGTGTTATTGGTTGTATTAACAATATCGGGATATACTTTTTCAACCAACTCTTCCACATTTAAACGAAGACGTATCGATATAAAGATTGATTTTAACTTTTCCGGATAACAAAGCACTATTATCTACTTGAAGTAAATCATTAGAAAATTGGAATATCACTGAACAGCGACATATAAAGTTCATATTTTGTTTCATGTGGCCAAAGATAAGATCTTTTAAGAGGTGCATCGGGCTATTTGTGTGCGTAAATCACGCATTGTTCTTTGTAAAGCAGAAGACATAACTAAAACACTTTTACAATTCACACGAACAGGGCGCACCCGCTAGCAGGGCGCTGCCGCACCCTGCTCGCTTATTTTTTATGTTTTCTTTTATGTTCCAACCTAACCTAACCCATCCTGTTTAAAAAGCTACAGCTAAATCCAACTCTTAACAATAACATGACAATACTCCCGCATTTTCAGGATTTAGGTATTCAAAGTGACACTTTTCATCATAATGTTCTCTCAGGAACGGGTTGTAATTTATTGTAATCAATAAGTACCAAACTCATACGGCTTAAGTAGGTTGTGTACTTAGATTATCAGGGTCGCTTAAGGTCGAAATTGTCATCATGTGTCTTTGCTTAGTAATTATATTACATACCCGAAAGCATTAAATGGCCAACTACTGTGGCTTAGGCTTGCAGTACCCTGCATCATCAGGCTTGAGGAGTTGAAGATCGAAATTTTCATCTTGTGTCTTTGCTTAGTAATTATATTACGTACCCGAAAGCACTAAATAGCTAACTTCTATGGCTTAGGCTTGAAGCACCCCTGCATCATCAGGGTTGAGGAGATGATGGTCAAAATTTTCATCTTGAGTCTTTGCTTAGTAATTATATTACATACCCAAAAGCATTAAATGGCCAACTCCTATGGCTTAGGCTTGCAGTACCCTGCATCATCAGGCTTGAGGAGTTGAAGATCGAAATTTTCATCTTGTGTCTTTGCTTGGTAATTATATTACATACCCGAAAACACTAAATAGCTAACTTCTATGGCTTAGGCATGAAGTACCCCTGCATCACCAGGGTTGAGGAGTTAAAGGTCAAAATTTTCATCATGTGTCTTTGCTTAGTAATTATATTAAATACCTGAAAGCACCAAATGCCCATCTCGTATAGTTTAAGCTAGCAGTATCCTGCATCATCAGGGGTGAGGAGTTGAAGGTCGAAATTTTCATTTTGTGTCTTTGCTTAGTAATTATATTACATACCTGAAAGCACCAAATGGCCATCTCCTATGGCTTAGGCTTGAAGTAACCCTGCATCATCAGGGTTGAGGAGTTGAAGGTCAAAATTTTTACCGTGTATCTTTGCTTGGTATTTTTATTACATAACCGTAAGTACCAAATAGCCAACTCTTACGGTTCAGTCTTGAAATACCCTTACATCATCAGGGTTGAGGAGTTGAAGATCAAATTTTTGTCCCATAAATTTGTTTAACAATCTTATTATATATCCATAAAAACAAATTGACTTACTTCTACGGTTCAGGCTAGCAGTACCCCTGCATCATCAGGATTGAAGAGTTCAACTCTTCAAGTTTTTTAGGAAATATCTGCTTAGTAATCTCATTCTACATTCAACCCAATTGGACTCCTACAGCTCAGGTTTTGCCGAGTATCGCTAATTTCGTTAATTTGCTTCAAAGAAATGGATCCTATGATCAGAACCGTATCAAACTCATCAGAGTACCCTTGAAGTACATTCTTTCAAATAAAAGAAAAATCATCAAAATCGGTTGGCGGGAAATTGAGTTATTCATCTATTTATAGCGCACATCGTTAATGCAAATATCAGACTTATGCGCTTTTCTTATGGATGCCAATGTCAAAAGTGAACTAAAAATAAATGGGACCCCATGGCACGCACTACCTTTCAAATGAAAAAAAAATCATCCAAATCCGTTCACCTAGTGCGGAGAAATCGAATATAAAATATAAAATTAAAAAAAAATAACACATATAAAATTAAAAAAAAAATAAAAAAAAAATACAGACGAATTGATAACCTCCTCCTTTTTGGAAGTCAGTTTAAAACTATGTTTTAACATAAAAATTAAAGCGAAATACTAAATTTTATTGAATATTCCGTCAATTTTGAGGCCACCTCAAAATTGACGGACTTTCAGACAAACTTACATCTCCTATTTGGGTTAAATTGGGGGGGGGGGGGGGGGGGGTTCAGAAAATTCATTCTTAACTGACGTCTACGTCATAAAAGGAACCCCTAGTAAAAATCATATTCGTATCTTTAGCAGTTTAGGCTCTACGATGTTTATTCAATAGATGAGTGAGAGAGCATCCTTTTGTTTTTATATATCTTTTTATATATATTAGTTTTTGTATAGTATCAAATAACATACGTACACACGTAACCAAAAATATTACATAACAAAGGAATACATTTTACAGACCTGACATGTTTAGTTTCAACCAATTCAACTACACAGTTACTTAACTTATTAACACTTATCGAACACAGAATAAATACTGCGTAGTTTTAAATTGACATAACTTTTTTATTTATAAACTGATTTACATAAAATAAACACTAAATGTTAAGTGAAGTTTCCCACAACACATCCGTGAAAATTATATTCAAATTGGATAAGCCGTTTCTGAGATTAGCGTTTTCAAACACACAGACAAACAGACAAACAGACAAACAGAAAAGATTTCTAAAAACCATTATTTTGGATTCTATATCGTATTAAAGAACTCTAGAAATGGTTTTCACTTAAATTTATTCCATGTACAGACAGCGACCTCTTACAGATTTATTATAGTATAGATTATAAATTTTAGGATGTAATCGTCAATTCATTGTTGTCCCACTGCTGGGCACGGGTCTTCTCTCGGAATAACAGAGTTTTAAGCCATAGTCCACCGCGCTGGCTAAGTACGAATTGGTGGACTTCACACACCTCCGAGAACTTTTTTTAAGCACTCTCGTGTGTGTAGGTTTCTTCATGATGTTTTCCTTCACCGAAAAGCAGTGATAATTATATTTTAATAAACCAGAGGTGCGTGCCTGGGTTTGAACATCCCGATTGATAGGGCAAGTTTCGACCACTAGGCTGTCACTGCTCGTATCTTAGAATGTAATCCGGGGTTGAATATCCTTTTAATCAGATATTTTTGAGACATATTCAAAAGTTTCAGAAAATTTTCACATTAAAACTATCTTTGTCGATGATAGAAAATGGTTTTCTATACCTTTTGGTAAATAGTAAGTTACCGAAATAATAAATAATCCCGGCAAAGTGTGAGCGGCGCGCCAACGGTTCCGTACCATTATCTATAAATAAACCATAAAAATCACATTTCTATATTACACACTAATTTTATTTTATTTTTAATACTTATTGTTATGGTAGCGGCAGAATTATCTGTGAAAATTTTAAATGTCACGATAGCTATCACGATTCATTAGATACCTTCCAGGTGACAGGCAGACAGACAGACAGACAGACAGACAGACGGACAGCAGAGTCTTAGTAAAAAGACCCGTTTTTACCCTTTGTGTATGTGGCCTAAAAAAATAAGACACGCAAAAAGTTAAAATATAAAATACCCGATACAAAAAATACAGAAACTTTGTTAAAACGTCTCAAAGTTCTCGAATGAATACTTTAACATGAATCATGCATAAACTTTGCGGGTATACAATGCTGTTATGAATTTTATGCAAAGCAACATTAACTTCGCCCGTAAAAGGATAAACGGTAACGCTGAAGTAATTAAGGAAGCAAGGATGCGCTGCAAAACAAATATAGGGTTTCTCATTAAGTTTACGGGCTGCAACGGAAGTTTTTAAGTACGCGTAGCATGTGGAAGAAACTTGTTAAGAGTGTACATGATTAAATTAATATAAACAAATTAAGCTGAAGCTCAGAGAGATGAAGATATTGGTTGAATCTCTAAATGAATTTTACTAAGCATATAGTTTTATTTCTATGTATATTCTTATTCATATTATAGTTAAAGGCAACATTTTGTAAGGATCCATGTATGTTATTATTTATCTCGTTCACCTTTTATTGTCCCTTTGTTGTCTTCTCTCAGAATAAGAGAGTTTAGGCCCTAGTCCACCGCGCTGCCCAAGTGCGAATTAGTGGACTTCACACCACCCCGAGAACTCTTTTTTAAAGAACACTCGGGTACGTACGTTTTCTCACGATGTTTTCCTTCATCGGAAAGCAGTGATAAATAATTTCTAATACGCACATAATTTTAGAAAAATTTGTGGTGCGTGCTAGGGTTTGAACCTCGGATCTCTCGATCGAGAAGGCAAGTTTCAACCATTAGGCTATCACGGCTCTCCATTCGGCTATCACACATAGTTTATGACCTACATTAAAAGATATCCTATGTAATGCTAAGGCTAAGGCTAGCCATACCGGCAAGAGTGGCAGTTCGAACCATCCAGCTAGGCAACCCTGAAACGATGGCAATATACGCGTTCGCGTATCGTCGTTAAGACTAGACGGTGCTGTGGACCCAGCCACTCAGCGATAGATAGTGGAGCCCGATAAGGCAACTCGCTTTCTCGACTAAGGCTCAAGTTCTTTTGGGAACCCCGGAGTCCTCTTTACAGCGCCGGCGTCCTTGGATTAATGCGGTATGAACCCCAAACAACTTCATTCTACTACCTCGAAAAGATACAAACAGTTAGCAAAAATAGGGTACAGAAAAGTGTTAAAAGTTACGATACCCATTAATTGGATGGGAAATACAATACAAATCTGCCAAATGAGAGCTATCTCTAACAATATTGACGACGTGGAAGAAATCTGTTTCAAATTGACGACGACTACGACTATTTCTTATTTTTATTAGTAGTTTATTTTTTTATGACTGGGGTTGTCCGTCATTGAAACTGAGAAGGTTTTAGGGCAGATCTTCCTGCTTTGGTTGCTTTGGTGTGTTAATAGGTTCGTAGTTAGGTTCGTTAATCCTAACTACGAAAGAATACCTACGTATTCTTTCGTAGTTAGGATTCCGTACCCCAAAGGCCAGTGAAAGCAGTGATATCCTATTGGTTGAAACTTGCCCTCTTGATCAGAAGGTCCGAGGTTCAAACCCAGGCACGCACCATTTTTCTTATGAAATGAAATGAAATGTCTTTATTTTGCATAGGCCTATGAAGGCACTTACAATTTGTGGGTTACATATATGTCGGAGGAAGCTTAGTCTGGTTGATTGTTGCTTGCATGTATAACGTACAATTCTGTTTGTTTACATTTAAATTATTGTTAAAATTAATAATTTAATTTGTTATAGCCTACTTTTGATTTAAAATCTTGTTAATGGAATAAAAAGTAATAAGTTTGTTATTTACGTAGCGACCAATCAGAGCAGAGCGGATGTCTCGAGTGGGGTCGAGGCGCCATCTTTTCTTGTAGAGAGGTTTATAGTTTTTGCGACATTCTTTCATTGACTCTGGTAAGCGAAGGATCGAGTTGGATCCTTGGAGAGAACGTATCTGGTGACAAAAGTGAGATCGGTACCTCGAACCCGCTGCTCGGTCGTTATTGTTCTAACCTTTGTGAATTGTTATAGAATTTATATTAAGTTAACGATTAGCGAAGTATTGTTTAATCGGAATAAAACAGTGTAAAACCGTGGTCATTGTGTTTTGTGCCTGCATTTTACCCTGATGACGCCCACTAGACCAGTAACTATTAATGACGATGTCGATGAGAATGAGGTTTTCCCGACATATATATATATATATTTAAACCACCGGATCGGAACATGACCTCAACTGAGAAGATTCGGCAAGAAACTCAGTGGGTTTGTCTTTTTTCTTTGTATATCTTTTTTTATTGCCATTGGCTTAATTACATATCGTTATAGTTGAAATGCAATTGGCTCTCACATTTCATTTAATCGACGCCACTTTATTTCAGCGCTTAACCGACGCATCGTTCATGGAAATGGTTACTGTAAATTGATATCGGAAAACATTTATTGCAATAACTAAAAACATGAAATTTCAAACGAATGTCTGTAAAGACGCATCACTGTGAAATTAATTAAGAGAAATTTATTATAGCCTACATAGGTTTACTTGAATAATATTTTATTTATTTTTTGCAAAAAGGTAACTATCGAATTTTACGTTCCAAAGATTGTCCTTGAAATGAAAAGGTATGTTTGATCAAAGTATTATGAATCAAATTAAAGGTCTTAAAGAGAAACAAGTATGACAGAAAACAAACCCCAATACAACTCCCAAACAACTCCCAATACAACATTTTTTCGCTGCTTACGCCTCGTAATACAAATAGTTACCTATCTGTTTTTATCATTTCAATTAATTGTTTTAAGTAATCATGAGAATGTTTTTGTACCACGATATAGATACATACGAATTAAATAAAAATAAATAATCTGTATCTGTCTTTTAGACTCGCATTAAACAGAAATGGATAGTACATTAATAGACCACTTCTTGACAATTTGATGTCCTTAACATTGTTATGTATTCAGAGTAGGTATTTCAAAAAATTGAGTAGGTAGGTAATTCATAAAATTTATATTAAATGTAAAAGAGTCGACTGCGATGTATTTTTTGTCAACGTGAGTGAAGCCGTAAAATAGTAAAGGTTCTACTCCTCATGGTGGAAGTACCAGTGTAGATTGACCGGGGAAGTACCACCGCCACACCTATTTCTAGCGTGAAGCATTTCTTGCGTTTCGATAGAAGGGTGGTTGCCGGCACACTTTTATATGTGGCGACCATCATAGTCCTCGAGAAAAGCAACGCATCTGTGATTGACTTCAGATAGAACCGATGTTTTATATGAAGTTGATTACAGATGTCCATGAGTGGCAGTGACTACTTACCATCAGGTGGACAGCATGATCGTTTGCTACTTCAGTCAGATAAAAAAAAACTCCAGTAAAATATCGTTTAAATATAAGTTTCGTTAAAATAGTAATGTTTCAAACTTGATTAGATTTATAAACTAGATCACGTTTTAAAAAACACTAACACGTGCACATACTTAGTTCTGTTTTCAAAGCAGCTTGTCTCATTTCCGAGCCTAATGACTCGCTTTAATGAAGGCATAATCAAAGCAGCATTTCTCCGACTTATACAAGCGTGTTGCTATTCAAACAGCGTTCGAAAGCTGAAAGAGTAATGGAGAAGTAAGTATACTAATTTGATACTGAGGAATGGACAGCATTTTCCTGTACATTTTACTTTGCCTGACACCAGGCATGTCTGTCTGTCTCATGGTCGGTGATAGTTAGACAGTATCTTTCTGTTTTTGTATACGCTTTCTACACTCATAGCCCTACTCTAGGATTTTCCCCTGTGTCGCGGGTGCCACGGACACACACAAGACGAACGACACCCAGACTCAGAACAGGAATCTAAACTCATCATTCAGATACCTGTCTGGCTGGGAATCGAACCCGGGACCCGTTGCGCGTCAGACCGGTACGGTAACTGCTCCGCCACGCGGGTCGTCAATTAAAATTGTGAGTTCACAGATGATGTATTCACTATAGGAAAAGAGTACTAAAAACAGAATAAAATAAGTATTTAAGGGACTCCATACAACAACGTATTTTTTTGTTTGATTAAAACACGCGACTGCGTTCAAAAAACTTCGACTCCTATTCTGCACTCTTGTTTATTTTTTAAAACAGGTGATATACGTACTTATAAATCGTGACCCAGAAAGCCAAATACTTTAAAGTCTTAGAGATAATATACATGAATGCTCAATGAATCGGTCAGGATAAACAAATTTAATATACTTAGATTGAAACATGTGATTAAATCAAAGATTTACTTAATGTCACGATCGACTCTGGTTATATTCTGGCTATGATCTGATAGAAGCTGCGTCAAATTGATAACACTTCTATATTTTTGTACTAAAATAGCTTAATTCAAGGCATATAATGTCGATTCAATGCAAAAAATCAAACTATTAATAATTAAGATTACTTTTTGACGACTTTAAATAGTAGTCATAATTTTGGAGGCAATACGTTTAATTTTCCTAGACCTTTAGGATTGAAATAGCAAACAAAAAAACCGTCCATCTGATGGTAAGTGGTCACTGCCGCCCATGGACATCTGTAAGCAACTTCATTTAGAACATAGGTTCTGTCTGACATCAATCACAGATGCGTTGTTGCTCCCGAGGGACTACGATGATCGCCTCATATTAAAGTGTTCCAGCAACCACACTCCTTCTATCGAAACTCAAGAACCGATTCATGCTAGAAATAGGTGCAACGGTGTACTTCCTCAAGCGAACTATGCTGGTTCTACCACCTGGTAGATATAAATATGTCGTATTGCTCAAAGCTTATTAGCTGCTGCCGGACCATACCAATGGTCGCGTCACCGCTGCGTTCTTATTTCCATTGTGCTATTTTCGTTTATTTTACAAAAAGGAATTTGGTCAAAAATTGTGTTTTTTTTGTACGGCTGGACTTTGATGACTTTGGATCAATTTTTACCGCAGTTATGTGATCACAACGAACAATAAAACAATAAAAAAGAATATAAAAATAAACAATATCCTGTATTTCAATAATTTGCATTGTTTTTCCTTCTTCGTTAAAATTTGTTTTAATAAATAAAGTTTGGTTTACTTAACAATTGAAATGTTATTTCCATACAAAAATTAAGGTAAAAGTTTTTAAAAGCGTAAAGAATTATCCGAAACGCTTTTATTTTAGGCAACAGCTTCGGGAGTAGCAACGCATCTGTGATTTTGGTACTTTAGATGGGGTGATGTTGTTGATACTGACCCTTGTTCTATATATTGATTAAAGATATCCAAGAATACCGTTGACTTTTGCGAAGGTGTGTAAGTATGTATGTGTGTTACTCTTTCACACAATAATCTCCATTTGGATTTTGCTGAAATTACGCATACGCATAATTTATGACCATTAATAAGTATTTTAACTTAAAGCTAATTCTGTAATATTCATTACTTGATGGGTATCGTTATTTCTACATACATTTTACAGATTTAAATTATCAGGTATACAAAAGCATCCACTCTACCCTACTTAACCATTACACCATATTTTCGCTTATACTAATTATCGTAGATTGAAACAAAATACTCTAATCGGGCCTCTAATCAAAAGCGTAATAAGATCATGATCAATCAAAATCCGCACCCCATACATTATGCTGAACAATTTGTAGCCCTACAAGCACCCTTATAGGATCACGTGGGTCAATGAATAAGCGACAGCGTTTTGCCAACTACGACTTAACGCTTTCACGGACAGAACTTGATTGTACGTCATAATTTGAGATTCTGATATGGTACAACGTACGATGAGGTTCAAATATAAAATATTATTTAAGACAGAACGTTTATTCCAGATAAACTTTCAAATTAAAATCTTATTTGATGTATCTTGTGTCACACAATGTGAAATACTAGAAACTTTACTGTCACAATTCTGTCATGACGTCTTTAAAACCTATAATATCATTGGACTCTACATACGTATTTATACATCGTATATGGAGATATACTGAGTCATTTTAAAACACAGAGTCAAGCGGTACCGTCCGCGAAAGTGTTACAAAGCTTTATTTATGAAATTGGTAAGTGAAGTTACTAAGTCACAGAGACAACACATTAAAAAAACGAGATCACAAATGTCATTTAAAACTGTGTAAAATTTTAAAATTATCATTATTATAAAAAACATTTAAACTAATCCTTTCCAGAGTCGCTTGATTGAACCGACATGCACAGATTTATTCTAATCGCTAACCTGCAGAGACGAAAGAAGAAATGACCTACCTGACCGAAACGCGGCGACGTTAAACGCACTCTCTTATAACCTTGCACTACTCAACAAGCACCGAGTTTAATATGGACAAAGACGGGCCTTCATTAACAGACAAAGGTCAATACGGGTGATGCCACGCTTCCTGGAACAACTTGAAAGGACCTCTCTTCAAACGTACTCTGCGTTATTACCATAACAAAGTAGAAAGGGCGACTGATTGTTAAAATCTGTACATTCGCAATTATGAAATTTCAGTGATGTTATTGAAGCTTTTGTATAGAAAGGCGTGGACTATTGTAGCAGGAAATTATTTGAGATTTCAAATACTACATGCTCATTTAGGACATAGTTTCGTCACCGTCATACAGGGAAATATGTTGAGCGCCGACTTCGGAACTATGCACTAAGTGCTGAGTATGTTCTAAACCAACATATACATATTCATATATTGAAAATTATTTTTTAATTTTTTACGTCACGGAAGTCGGTAGATATTAATTTTTTGGTTAAAAGGTTTATGGATGACACACATTATATTTGTTCGAAATTTCCAACAGTTGCACGTCCCACACTCATTTGTTCATTCCTGTTCTCTCGGTATGGTCATTAATGCAGAATCAATAGCAGGCCGTTAATTCTGACATGCGGACGTAATGTAACGTCCCGGGACGCATCAATGCCTCGCATTCATTATTTCCCATCCGTGGCGTCCGGGAATCAAATTTACCAGTTTCATTAATTATGCATGTGATATGTATGCCACTGATAGACATTTGTTCGGGATTAAAACATCGCCTTTTATACAAGTCAATTTTGGTAAATTTGCTTCTATAGAAGTCAATTTTGGTAAATTTGGTTTTGAAACAAGATAAACCAACTAGATTATTGGATCAGGTTTAATAATCTGTTGATATGAATGAATTCGGTTGACTGAATGTTACACACATATAATCGCAGTTTATCAGTTTGTGCATACATTCGTTCTAACTCTAAAACCGAACCGAACCGAAAAATATATTTCAGCAGGTCGCAAGCAATGGCACAGTGTTGGGATTTATGCTGAAGCCGGAACAAAATCCCTACTTACCTACTCTAAATTGTCGACCAAAAAAAAAGTCGCCAAATCTAATAATAAATTCAGCTGGAACAAACAAATGGGCCCGGCGGACCACAAGTGGCCCATAGGTCGCAGGTTGAGTATAGATGCACTAAGCTGATAGAACCAGTGTTGTTTGGCCGGGGAAGAACCACCACTATACCCATTTCTAGCGTAAAACACTTCTTGCATTTCGTTGGGTGTGGTTGCCGGTACATTTCTATACAAGGCGACCATCTTAGTCCTCGGGAGTAGCAACGCATGTGTGATTGACTTCAGATGAAACCCATGTTCTGTATAAAGTTGTTTACAGATGTCCATGGGCGGCAGTGACCACTTACCATCAAGTGGACTGCATGCTCGTTTGCTACTTCAATTAGATAAAAAAAAAGAAAACTCGTACGAAGAGAATAATAGAGTAGAGTCTTGCCGAATATTCGCCGAAATATTAAAACCGTAAAAACCTCGAATGTAAAGAGTATTTTAGTGCAATGTAGAGCGCCACCTAGTATGCTACCGTTGAACTACTTGTTACGATACGTAAGAAATAATATTATTGGCGTGATATACAGATGGCGTAATGAGCCAATTATTTGTGACGAATTAACAAGATAATTTGTAGACGAGAATGTAAGAAACTTCGAGTCGTTTTTTTTCCTTAAGATCTTATGACTCTATGGTGAAAACTCTTATTATGTTCTATATCTGTTCTATATCAGCACAGCTTTTTTTCCAGATAAGTACCTGTCACATAATAAAATGCAATCAGTATCTTAAAATTGATGGTGTAATTTACAAACTTAGTGATCTGGTTTCGTGCGCTCTAGTAACATTTTAGTCCAGATCGCCCTAATTCCAGTCCGTTGTTCGCTACATTTTTTATTGACTATTTATTGTAGTTAAAGTTAGAACTACACGAAGAAAGACTTTTAATAGAAAAATAGCTCGACTAAAATTATTTCTACCACATCTCTTTCCTTTTTTAATTATATACCTAACCTGTAACGGTTTTTAAGGCGATTCCGTCAGAAGGAGGCTTTTCAGATATTGATTCAATTTTGTTTTTGGTAAAACATTGTCATTTATTATTAAATTAAATTCGAGAACTTATAAAAATATACATACTTTATTGTCAAACTGATATCCTTCGAGTTCGTTGCATATTAATACTGAATAAGGCTGTTCATACGACGTACACAATCAGACAAATACACAAATAAATGTATAATTAGAAATCAACAGAAACTCCATATTTTTGATGTTAAAGTAGCATTCGGAAAGAGTGGTAGTGATTCATATGCGATTAATATTACACTACAGCAAATTAGTGTTAGACTTTAAATAGCAATTCTTTTTGAGTTTAACCAGGTACGTTCATTGTAACGTTTAACGTTGTAGAACCAGCATAGTTTGACCTGATAGGAGAAGAAGAAGAAGATAGAAGAATAGATATTATTTTCGATACAAGGGTGTGGTTGCCGGCACACTTACACATGAGGCGACCATCATAGTCTACGGGAGTAGACACGCATCTGTGATTGAGTTCAGATGAAACCCATGTTCTGTATGTAGTTAATTACAGATGTCCATGGGCGGCAATGACCACTTACCATCAGGTGGACTGCATGCTCGTTTGCTACTTCAGTCAGGTAAAAAAAAACCGGGAATTACCCCCGCCACGCCTTTTGGTAGCATGAAATTCATGCGTTTTAATGGAGGGGTGTGGTTGACGGCTTACTTTCATAAGAGACCACCATCTTAGTCCTCGAAAGTAGCAACGCATCGGTGATTGAGTTCTCTGCGACCTCCGCCACCAACCTAACTACCGCAAGTGTATAGGCCGCGTTAGAGATTCTTGTTTGTATTTCCGTTACCATTGTTACTTTGTTACTAAACTTTAGATTATTCGATGACCAACACTTTTGAAAAGTCAGTAATCAGTACTGTGCTGTGCTCTTGGAAAAATGTCACGTCTCCAACATGCGGGTCGACTTCTGGTTCCCGTCAAACCTAAACACAACCCCAACATATTCAACATGCGGCCCATTGCGCTCATCAGGCTGTTCTTTGGACATTACAGTGATATTTATTTTCCACGCGCTATCAAATGGATTTTTAAGATTTATTGCACTGTGATGCCTTTATTTATGATTGGTTCCATGATATTCCCTTTTCAGTTTTACTATTTTATCGACATCATTCCGTTAATAATTGAAATATTTTGTTATTATGCTACGTCAGTATTAATGGGAGACAGATATATATTAGAATATTTTAGTTATCTGTCTGTTGCTGACAAAACGCTAAAATCTAAAAAATATTTCAGAAAAATACAAATAACATCCATTATATATTTGGGAAGCTTAATTCTATTTCAAAGCTTTGTAGCGATAATTACAGTTAACAAACACGCAAATCCTTGCGCAATGTATATAGTAAAGCTATTAACTGTAATTTTTTTCCGGATATATTTGGACTTAGCTAAGTTTCCGGTGATATTGGTTTTTACTTTATTATACTGCAGAGTTCGTATATTTCACATTAACGTAAGATACGGAATTGACAACGCAAGGAAAGGGCTTGATGGGCGTAACTACTATGTACGGTTATATGATTCTATTGTCAACAGCTTTGAAAAGATATATCACCCAACGAAATTTTTGGTAAATATTTTCATTATTTTTTACGACTGTAAAAATCGATAAGAATAACAGTATTGCAATGATGATAAATTAAGGAAGAAGAAATCAATGTAACCAACTCAGTTCTACGGAGTATTTCAACAACATCCAGTATTATGCAAATGCAAATTGTTAATCTACAACCGTTTAAATCGGTAAATCTATAGGTATCAATTGCTTAAATATCGAGTCGTAAAGGGTGAAATAAAAGGTAAAATTATAAAAGCCACTTGGACTGTGGATAAAAGCGTCACTTATAGGGATTGCAATCCGGAAAACCGGATCCGGTAATCCGGCGGATCCGGCACAAATTTACACAAACCGGATCCGGTACCAATTCACCACCGGATCCGGACCTCCACCGGATCCGGTGATTGTATATTTTGACAAAGATTTCACATTACAACAATAATTACCGTTAGAAATCGATCCTTTTTTTACACTGTTTTAACCGATCGATTAATGCCGCCGGATCCGGTCGGATCCGGCCGGATTAAGAAAAAACGGCCGGATCCGGCCGGATTGAAAATGAGGCCGGATTGCAATCCCTAGTCACTTAACGATTAAGCGTCCTAATCAACTTACCAGCTAAAAACTGCGATAGTTGAATGAAAGGAACAACATTCCTCAGTCCGGCTTCCAAAATTTTAAAAGACATTGTGATAGATCCTAATGACGTTCTTGGACCTCACAGACACTATTCGTCTCAAAAAAAAGTTTTCGGACTTGCATACAAAACAATTTATATATATATATATGAATTTTTAATGTACAAAATATTGTTATTAAAAAATTATTAACAATTATCATTATTTTCAGATGTTTATTGGTTTTAGTTCATTTTTAATTAACACGATATATCCCATAATTTCAAACTGGCTACGAATTAATCAATTGGTAAGTAAAAATTTAAGTGTAATAATATATTTAAATTAAATTAAATAAAAATAAAAAAAATATACATTAAATTAAACAATTAGTATTTTAAATTATATGTAATATAGTGTATTAAATACGTTAATATATTAAAATTATGATGTGAAATATAGTATATACATAGCACGTACTTCATACAGACTTTTTTCTGTTATAGACACAGGAGAAGTTTTATAGTACCAATTTTTTGATTACTATTGTTTTAATTGTGTACAACTATACGATGGTATATTATCCAGCTATCCTACAAGAATTTGTGTCGGAAGAATTGAAACAAATTAATATGTTCATTGTTGATCATGTGCCCATGATTTCTGGTAAGATATTTTATTTACTACGTTTTTTGTGGGGAGGTTCTCTTCATCAAATTACGACATGACTCTTTTCTCTGGTTTAATGCTAGTCGTAGTCGACCCATTACTGTCCCACTGCTGGGCATGGGTCTTTTACTCGGAATGAGAGAGTTATAGGCCATAGTCCACCGCGCTGGCCAAGTGCGAATTGGTGGACAATAATTTGATGCTAAGATTTGGTAAGTACTACCAACATATATTTTTAACATTTGAATATATAGCAGGGCTGCTTGGCTCAACTGACGATGTATGAACCATTAAGTTTGAAATAGCTCAACTCCAAACTATTTTATCTCCTATATACCTAATTAGAAAATAGTATTTTACGTCTAAGTATAATGTAATATTATGGTTGGAACTTGTTAACTGACAAATTGCAGATTTCAATAGAAAGTTAATTATAAAAAAATATACACGAAATCCATAAAATGATTAATAATTTTGTGAATTTTTATCATGATTATCTTTATCTGAATTTATTGGTATTACTTTTATATACATGACAGTTGAAACTTCATTAGAACTAGGGATTTCCCATTCCGATACGAAATGTATTCTATTACCAATTACTTAGAGTATGTAGGTATACATTACAAGCGTTTAATATATTCGACTTAGACTTAGAATATTTGATTCTTTTTTTATTTTTGAAGAGTGCGGCGACTGATGCCTGATGGACACACTCGATTTTCGACTTGGGAGACAGAAAGACTGACCTCTCTGTTGTTAAAAAAATGCATATTTTTGATTTAAGGGTCCTTTCTCCTCCACGCTTACTCTTTTTCCTATTCATTTTGTAGTTTATTGACGAATAATCCAATAATTTAATAATAACTTGAAATTCAACAATCACTTATTAAACTAACATTATAACGAAAAACATATAACAATAAATTGAAATTATATAATTTCAAAGCACAACTTAAACACGTGCTGGCTAACGTAAACACAGACGTTACACGACTGCACGTCACTAGGGGATGCGCGGGGACAGAAGCGAGGTGCGGGGTACAGAACCGCATTTGTTTCATGCTCCTAAATGTTGTGGTCACGTAATACATTCATTGGCTGCCAACAGTTGAAATATTTTTTTCTTTATGTCAAGTTTTAGGATCTAAGTATAATGTTAGCTTGTATAGACTGTGCAGTTCAAAGACAGTGTGGAGGTCTGAAGACTATCGCCACAGTAATATACCTAAGATATAATTTTAGGAATATAGTAGGGCAGACCACTGATAGAAATTGATAACAATAATGGTTCCAACTAATTTGTTAGGTCGTTATTCATATTCATAGGCGATGTCTATTTGGGCTTGTGGAAATTGGCATATTGAGTTTATTGTGGCATTACTACCACAAGATAAAAAAACTATGTCGAATGTCACGATAACATCTTTCTTTACAATTTTGTACCCCTTCACTCCTTACATTAGGTTCAAAGGGTCAGTTTTTTAAACGAACTTATTAGCTCTTAATTCTGAACTCACCGTACCTAACGACAGATGGAAATTCTTCTAACGTGCTTAAGTAAATCTAATTCTTCTCTTAGGCTCCCTAAATTTTCCTATCTATTTAACATTAAATTAGGTATTTTATTGTCATTTAAGATTTTTAGGACTAATAAACGATAATAATACATATTATTATTGTCAATTCTAACAACTCCAATGTTGCATCGTTCATTTGGCGACCCGTCAGGAGTGATTTCTGTCACCGTGCATACTATAGCTTCTGCATTAATTATAAGTTTTTATTTTGACGTTTTCCAATTATCCAACACACTGTGTCTAATTAATTTTCACTTTATTCTACTTTCCAAATTTGAGTTAAGATAAGCGCACTTGCATCCGTCTAATACACGATATGTAGACTATAGATGCTTGAACGTTGTGTTTTTGTCATCCTTAGATGCACGAAAACGCGAGGAGTTGCAGCAGTTGCAGGAGTACATGAGACGTCGGCCGCTGGAGTGCAGAATATGGCGCATACTGCGCGTGGACGCGAGCTTGGGTCTTAATGCTGTGATGCAAGCTGTCAACTTGCTCATTCTCTTGCTGCAGTTTAAAAACAGCAATGTCGAAAAAAGCTATTTGAGTCATGTTAGCAATTCTACCATAGGATAAGTTCAATTGTATTAAACGCGTATTATTGTGTGGCTTGTGTGATGATTATATTTCAACCTAGCAAGGAGCAATTTTTGCTCATGGATGGAAGGGATGCTGACTTAGATATGAGAGGACTATGTTAGTCGTTAAGAGGAGTGACGCATGTGTGATTGACATCAGATAGTCCCTTACCTGTATAAAGTTGTTTACAAATGTCAATGTAGATGTAACTAAGTACATGGGTTGGTTGTATAACACATATTCACGTGTATAAGTATAATTTAACAGACTTTGTGTAAAATTATAACATAGCATTGCTTGAACAAAATAACAAACACAGAGTTCCTAGTAGAATAAGTTGAATATTATTGAACTTTTGCACTCGTTCCACCTATAGAAGCTTCAACGTGTTACATTTTGCTTTCTTAGGTACATTAAAAAAGGTTGTGAGTGTCAGTTTCAGAATAATTTCAAATTAAACTACAAAACAAAGTTTCGGGATTTTTTATTTAATCTTATATTTATTTAAAATTCCGAGATGGGAAATAAATCAGACATTCATATATTCTATATTATAATTATTATAATTTCATCGTCTTCGTCGTATATTGTATGATGAAAAGTTGGCCTTCATCTTTTCATCGCTGATGACGCAGGGGTATTTTAAGCCCAAGCCATAGGTATCAGCCATTTGGTGTTTAAGGATATGTAATAAGATAAGTAAGCAAAAGAAGAAGTAAGCCAAGGAAGTTAACTGCTTGGTGCCTACGGATTTGTGAAAAGATTACTAAGCAGAAACACAAAATAAAATTTTAACCTTTAACTACTTCTGAAAATGCAGGGATACCTGTAGTATCCTAATCTATTAAATATTGATATGTAAAAGCAAACCTAAAAAGAGACACTGGTTAAAAAAAATTGGATCTTCGACTCTCCGACTTTCAAGCAGTGTCACTGCCTACCTAAACCATAGATGTTAGTGATTTTGCCCGTATTGGTTTATTGAGCAGAGATATACGATTAATAATTTGACCTTAAACTCTTCAACTACTAGCTAGTTTAAACCATATTGACCATAAATGTTTATTTTAACCATATGTGTTAAGTACTTTTGCCTATATATTCACGATAAGTTCTTAAGACGAGACTTATGAGGAAAAAAGTGACTATGAATGCTTTGACTCTGCAATGCAAACAATATCATGCAAGAGTACCAAGAGTACTGTCGAAGTTGTGGTTTGTAGGATTAAGTATAGCTGTAGTGTTATAAAGGATGAGTTCCGTTGGCTAGAACATACGCTTTGTTATGTCTGGCCAATGTATGCATATATGCCTACCCAGCCTTTTCCCCTTCTATCCCCTAAATCCTACTCAGCATTTATCCCTGTATAAAAAGGCCTTCCCAAGCGCCCATCTTTAGTCTACCACTTAACTTCAGCCGCGTGTAGCATAGTCTACCACTTAACTTCAGCCGCGTGTAGCATAGTCTACCAAACTTAGTGTCGCGTATAGCATAGTATAGTGATTCCCTTCGCGAACGGCTGCCTACGGATCCCTTGTGTTTTGTATAATTAAATTGTGTCTTTTTCCTAAGTGAAATAAATAATCCTTTTTTAAAAAGTGACTTTTGAATCATCATATAACATTTTTGGTGGCAGCGGTGGGATCCGAAAAATTCTGAGTGCCGAAAATTCCGTGGGTTCCGCATATTTCGAGTGCCGCGTCCCTGGATAACGGATATTTTTAAAAATATAGTGCAAAGTTCACACGCTCGGAACTTCAAGACCGTATCGCGAAGTGGTGGAAAAAAAAAGAAATATTTTATAAAAGTGGTAGGCTCCGTGGAAGACCTCAAGACTTCGTCACTACATGACCAGCGAGCCCAAGTCCAGTACCCCTGCGAAGAAGCATGAGCGGACTCCACTGTGTGTAAGAAGCCCCATCGCCTTGCTGTGGACGGTTCATCACCGAGTCCCTGGTACTGGATAGGCCACCCAGTTGGCCCCCCTCATGAGGTAACAGCTCGCCGAGTCTCCGTGTGCAGCGCGATTCACCGAAGAGGCCCTTATCTCCGGAATGCGTCTCACGTCCGGCATTTTATTATTAGCTGCAACATATCTGTAAGTCTTGGTCATGCTAGATAGGAATTCCACGTAAAACAAATTTATAATTTTAAATACTATTGTAACAATATAAAAACTTTATATTAATATAATTTTACCTTTTCATTTTAATGTTTGCAAATTTACAATTTAAAAAGTTGTAATTTCGATTTATAAATTAAATCTTTTGTTATATGGTTCACTTATATAAAAATTAAAAGAAAATAATTATTAAATTAAAATGTTATTTCTAGAAGCGTGCATGAATACGCCTTGCTTTTAATCTTCTAACTTCTGTTGTATTGTGTAATTGTGATTTATTCCATTGTGTATTTTTATTTTGATTTATTTTCGTATGAATTTTGTGCATTTCTGTATTTTTTCAGTATAATCTACATTTTGCGTTTAAAAAAAAAACAATTTTAATTTAGTATTCCTTTAATTAAACTTATAATAAAATAAATAAAATGGCAAAAGCAATTAAAGATAAATTAACACTGGATATTCCAGAACTAGTAACTTTTGAGGAGGAGCAAGAAAAATCTCCTGTACCTCCTACTACCTCTAAAAGAAATAAAACCACGTATGATGTAGACCTAAACGTTTTATTAAAATTTATTAAACCTTATGATGGCTGTAGAGAAACATTAAATGCTTTTATGGTAAACTGCAGTAATGCAATCGAATTAGCTTCAGATATTCAAAAACCAATTTTATTTAAATATATTTTAAGTCAACTACAGGGTAAAGCTGAAACAGCATGCTCTATTAAAGAATTTAGTAATTGGGGACAATTAAAAGAATTTCTAATAACTCAGTTTAGCCAAAGGAAGCATTACGCTTTCCTTCTTACAGAGCTTCAGGAATGTAAGCAAAATATCCATGAATCCGTTAATCAATTTGCTCTTAGAATTGAAACTTGTTTATCACAACTTTTGACAGAAATTTCTATGAACCCCTCCAAAGTGAAAGAGGTTCCTGGTAGGGTAGCAGCCATGGAGGATTTAGCCCTCCATCATTTTACTATGGGTCTACATCCCAGAATTTCAAATATAATTAGGTGTAGGAATCCTAAAACGCTTAATGAAGCTGTTAATTTTGCCATCACAGAAGAACGAATTTTACAAAATATATATAAAAAGAATAATGAACCTAATAGGCCAAACTTAAAACCTAATTTGCAAAATAGAAATCAAAACTATAACGATATGTTTCAAAGATTACGTATAGGTCAAGTTCAAAGACCAAATTTTACAGGTCAAATGCAAAGGCCTGCCATTATAAATCAAATACCAAGGCCTGCTATTTCTAATCAATTTTATAGACCTGCTATTACAGGTCCGCCTCAAAGACCTGCTATTACAGGTCCGCCTCAAAGGGCTCAATTAATATGCAAGTACTGCAGACTTCCAGGTCACGATATTAATAATTGTTTTAAAAGAAGAAGGGAACAATCCCAATTTAAACCTAGAGTCAATTACGCGGATGACGGATATTACGAAAACGAAGGTCATGATGAAGTAGACTTCAATTATGAAGCCGAAGCTGAAGCCGAAGCTGAAGCTGAAGCCGAAGCAGAAGCTTACATTGTTAATAATAATAACAATTTAAACTAGCGGGTGTCCCGTCTCCGTGTCGGGCCGGACAATTTTCCGCGAATGACACGACTTCTATTCGTCTTCGTAATCCTGACTCATTTATCCCGGTGCACGAACAGGGTAACCAGCCCCAAACTCTCCGTCGGTCTTCTTTAAATAAGGCGCATGAACAGGGTAACCAGCCCCAAACACTCCGCCTCAATAATATTAACCCGGCGCACGAACAGGGTAACCAGCCCCAGACTCTCCGTCGGTCTTCTTTAAAAAAGGCGCACGAACAGGGTAACCAGCCCCAAACTCTCCGCCTCAATAATATTAACCCGGCGCACGAACAGGGTAACCAGCCCCAAACTCTCCGTCGGTCTTCTTTAAAAAAGGCGCACGAACAGGGTAACCAGCCCCAAACTCTCCGCCTCAAAAATAAAAACCCGGCGCATGAACAGGGTAACCAGCCCCAAACCCGCCGTCGGTCATTTTCGCAATCGGTGCACGAACAGGGTAACCAGCCCCAAACTCTCCACCGTGAAAATGTTTTTAAAATTATAGGTAAACAAAGATATTTACCCCATGTAAAAATACTTACCTCTGGAAATGCTAAACCTTTGTGTTTCCTGATTGACACAGGCGCATCATTGTGCCTTCTTAAGAAAAACTGTATAAAAAACAATTTAAACATGTTACCGAGTGACGTCTCTGTTAAAGGTATAGACACTAAGGACGACACTTTGAAAAGCTTAGGGTGCGTCAATCTTAAACTTAAACTTAATAAAAACCATATTGAACACACTTTTTATGTGTTTAAGGAATTAAATCTTCCCTATGATGGAATTATAGGCAACGACCTTTTCATGCAACAGGACTGCCAAATTAATTATAACTCAAACACATTAGAACTCAAAAATAATAAATTAAACTTACTTTTTAATGAACCCTCTTATACTATTAACCCGAGAGAAGAAACAGTTATAGAGTGTTCGGTATCTAATCCAGAAGTTCAAGAAGGACTTATACTGGACCAGCATATTTCTGACAAAATTTTAATAGCTAATTGTCTGGTAAAAGTGAAACCTAATAACAGAATTAATTTATCAATTTTAAACACTTCCGAAAAACCAATTAATATTAAATCAAACTTAAATTTAAAACTCCAACCAATTAATAATTATAATACTAAACCAATTGATAAACAACAAAGCTCATCAGATAGAGCCCAACTAGTTTTAGAGTCATTAAGAACTTCTCACCTCAATGATGAAGAACTAGATAACCTTTTAAATTTATGCTATACATACTCCGATATTTTTCATTTACCTCAGGATAAATTATCCTTCACGACTGCTCTTAATCATAAAATTAGAACTACTTCAGACACTCCAATAAATACTAAAACTTACAGATTTCCAGAGTGTCATAAAACTGAAGTTAAATCACAAATGCAAAAAATGCTAGACCAGGACATCATTGAACCATCTGTCTCCTTGGTCTTCCCCAATCTGGGTAGTACCAAAAAAAATTGACGCGTCAGGGGAACGCAAGTGGCGTGTAGTAATAGATTACCGCAAACTTAATGATATAACCATTGGCGAATCTTACCCCATTCCGCAGATCAGTGAAATACTTGATCAATTAGGGAAATGTAAATATTTCAGTACACTTGACTTAGCATCTGGATTCCATCAGATTCCAGTGGAACCGAAAGACGCTGAAAAGACAGCATTTAGCATCCCTGACGGACACTTTCAATTTAAAAGAATGCCTTTTGGACTAAAAAATGCCCCGGCTACATTTCAGAGACTAATGAACACCGTGTTATCCGGGCTCCAAGGTATTCATTGCTACGTATATTTAGATGACATAGTTATATATTCTTATGATTTAAAGTCACATATAGAAAAGTTGGGTAAAGTTTTTCAAAGATTGCGTCAATTTAATTTAAAGTTACAACCTGATAAGTGTGAGTTTCTCCGTAAAGAAGTAGCATATCTGGGTCACATTATAACTGGTGACGGTGTTAAACCTAACCCGGAAAAAATTAAAGCTGTAGAACAATTTCCCATTCCTAAAACCCAAAAAGACATTAAGTCTTTCCTTGGACTCATTTCCTACTACCGTAGATTTATCCCACACTTCTCTAAATATGCTAAGCCTCTTACTTACCTTCTTAAAAAGGATACCAAATTTGAATGGAATAATGAGCAGCAGCTAGCATTTGAATCCTTAAAAAATAAATTAATTACTGCACCTATTCTTTTATATCCGGACTTTTCTAAACCTTTTATTCTTACCTGCGATGCTTCTAACTTTGCGATTTCAGCTATTCTATCCCAGGGTGAAATTGGAAAAGATCGCCCAATCGCATATGCTTCTCGAACGCTAAATAAAGCTGAAACTAATTACAGCACAACTGAAAAAGAATGTTTAGCTATTGTATTTGGTACAAAAACCTTCCGTCCCTATCTGTACGGAAATAATTTTACAATAATTACAGATCATAAACCCCTTCAGTGGCTTTTCAATTGTAAAGACCCAGGATCTCGACTCGTAAGATGGCGTTTAAAACTCGAAGAATTTAACTACGACATTAAATATAAAAAGGGTAAAATAAATTCTAATGCAGATGCTCTTTCTAGATATCCCGTTAATCCTATTCAATTAAATCCCGAACAACCCTCTACCTCGAAACAAGCCAGGGATTTAGATATCGACCTAAACGATCTATTAATATCCCCACCATCTTTTAATTTAGATGATCTGTCTTCAAATAATGAAGATCTTCTAAATATCCCTACGCCAGAACCCTTATTGCTAGAACCCTTAAATATACCTACCTCTGATCCTGTAGAAATCCAAGAACCTGTAAATATTCCCGATGATCCTTTAACTTCTGATGAACCTGTAATAAACTCTCCTACAGATATTCTACGTTCTCCAATCTTAAATCCTTCTACTGATGATTACTCGACCTTCTTAAAAACTACAGCTGATAAAAATAAAAACTTTAACTGTCAAATTACAGAACATAATGGTAGTATTTTTAAAAGTAATTGTAAAATAATTTTAATCCCAACATCTATAGATCTAGATGAATCTAACCCCTACGTTTCGGAACTATTAGAAAAGACTGAAAAACAAGAACAAATTATAAACAGTGAAAAACAATTACACTCTTTTTATAAAATAGAAATAAACAGTAAAACTTACTTCTTCTTGTTTACAAAAGTACATCATTTCGATGAAGCTCGGTATCCAGAAATTTTTGAAACCCTTAAACGTATTAGGAATGAACTTTTAATAACTGATAACATTGAGGAAATAGCTATTTCGGATCTTAAAAACCCTTTTGAAAAACATTCTTTCACTAAAATTTATAATATTCTTTCCTATCTATTTCATAACACTAATATTAAAATTAATATTTATCACGATAATATTATTTATCCGACCCCTATAGAAATTAAAAAGATACTGCGTGATAATCATGATATACCTGCTGCAGGGCATTTAGGTTCAGCCCGCATGTATAACAGAATAAAAGATATGTATTATTGGAAAGGCATGAGGAGTGATGTCGAATCTTATGTTAAACAATGTAAGTCTTGCCAGGAAAATAAAGCTCTTAGAAGAATCAACCGTGCTCCCATGCAAATAACTAGCACTTCGACTGCACCTTGTGAGCGTGTAAGTCTAGACATAGTTGGACCCCTTCCAGAAGCAGGACCAGCTAAACTAAGATTCATCCTAACATTGCAGGATGACCTTACAAAATTTTCCATTGCCTACCCCATTCGTAGTACTACCGCTGAGGAAACCAGCGAATGCCTTCTCCATTTTATTTCAGTTTTTGGTATACCTAAAATGATCTTAACCGATCAAGGTACAAATTTTACAGCCGAATTATTCAAAAGGACTTGTGACTTTTTAAAGATAAAACAGCTTTGGTCTTCGCCGTATCATCCTCAAACCCAAGGTGCCCTCGAGAGGAGTCATTCAACCCTCAAAGAATATTTAAAATCCTATGTTAACGAGGATCAAACAAATTGGCCCCGTTATGTTTATACAGCAATGTTTGCATATAATACAGCCGTACATAGCACAACCCATTATACTCCTTATAAGTTAATGTTTGGTCATAAACCATTTATACCCAACTCCGTTTTTAACGAAACACCCGGAGCAACCTATCCAGAATATGTGAGAATGCTCCAGAATAGATTAAAATATTCCCATGATAAGGCTTTAGAGAATATTCGTAAATCTAAAGAAACATCTAAAGCATATTATGATTCTCGTACTCGATCTGTGAAGTATAAAATTGGCGACTTTGTATACCTTAAGAACCATGCGAGACTGCGGAAATCCTTATCCCCTTTGTGGAAAGGACCTTATAAAGTTATTAAAATTAATGGTAACAATACATTAACATTGTTAATTAACAGAAGACATGTCACCCACCATTTTGATGAAGTCAAATTGGCGGAAACAACACAACTTTAATTAAAAACCTTATTCTACTATATAATTTTAATTATACACATTAATATTAAGTTTAAGTAAGTATTATTCATTAATTTCTGTAATCGTTATTATTAATTAAATAATGTAATTCCTTTCATATTGATTATTATTAATTAAGTATATAATCATTAGCTGTTGGTATTGTGAGTAGTTACTTTAGATCTTGTGTTATTATTTACAGTGTGTCCGCTCAAACACCTCACAAGTATGTTCAACATATAACGGCGGCGTCCGGCATCTTCTTTGACTATGCAGGAAAATTAAAAGTAAAAAGCGGCCAACTGAATGTAATTATGGCATTAGATATATCGCATTTTAAAACTCATATTGAAAATATTAATTCAACAATTAAATTTGCAAAAAATATTTGTAACAATACCCTTAAATCATTGGAATGCAACAATGTGTTTGAACCCTTAGAAATACGTCAGAATGAAATGGAAAAACAATTTTTATCCATATCACACCTTCTAAATCCAAGGTCAAAACGTGCTTGGTTTGGAGGTATTGGCTCAGTGATGAAGACCATTTTTGGCACTTTAAATGAAGATGATGCAATTAATTACAATAATGCTATTAATTCATTATTAAATAATGAAAAGAAACTATTGTCACTAACAAAACAAAATATTTTAGTGACTAATTCTGTAATTTCTAATTATAACAACACAATAAATAAAATTAATCATAATCAAAATAAATTAAATGAAGCCATTTTTAATTTAACGTACAGCATCAATAATATAACTTTGAGAAACAATGACATGCAAACTCAGCTAAATATAAATTCTATCATCAACTGTTTGGATATATCAATGATGACTCTATCATTCCAGTTAGATGATATTATAAACTCCATCCTGTTTGGTAGTCAAAACATCTTGCATCCTGCCCTGATAACGCCTCTGCAGTTATACCGGGAATTGCTAGACAACCATAGGCACATTCCCAACAGCTTAGATTTACCGACTAAGTTAGATTTAAGTTCTATACATATTATAACAAATGTATCCAAAATGGTTTGCTTCTTTATGAATAATAAGATTAATTTTGTTTTGAAAATACCTCTAGTGTACAATAAAGAATACGATCTATTCCATAATATTCCACTACCGGTACCTCATAATTCTATGAAACCAAATACTTTTAGTTTAATTATACCTGAAAACAAATACATAGGCATGACCAAAGACAAATCGCATTATTGTAACTTTGACAATTTGGAAAACTGTATTATTGTATCAGGCGGACAATATATTTGCGAGGTTTCTAATGTATACACAACAGACGCGCAACCAATTTGTGAAAGTGAACTATTATCGAAAGTGATTAGTGAACTACCGGAAAAATGTAACTTTAAAATATTTAATGGTGATATAGATTTATGGAAGAAACTTAATGGCAATAGATGGATTTTTGTTCAATCGACATCAAGTAAAATTTCTATTGATTGTTTGAATTCTGAACCCATTGAGGAAACTGTATTGGGAACAGGAATATTAAACTTACCCGGACTCTGTACTGCATATTGTAAGAATACAATATTAATATCCAGTTCTGACTACTTTAATATTACAATAAATAAGAATACTATTTCTGATTTTAATTTGATCAACGACTCATGTTGCAATTTAAATAAAGTTAATAATATAATTAATAATATACCGTATATTAATCTGAAGAACTTAGACTTGGATGATTTAACCTTAAATAAAAATATTATAACTCAAAAATTGTTGGACGCAGAATTGGATACTGATATTCCCCATATTGTTCAATATGGGATACACTACTCGATTTTAACCATAATTGTATTCTTCGTTATAATATTGTATGGTAGTTATAGATTATATAGATTATATGAATATTGTAAATCCAGCAGCAGTCGAGAAATTAGTAACATTGTCTTGCAACCTTCTCAGAGTCCCTTTAAGAAATCCTCTTCCACGCAAACTGACTTCGACCATGAAGAGTCGACTTCTTCTCCTCCTGCTCCCACACTTCGGACTTTCAGCTAATGTCCTTAAACTTCAGAACAATGTCTGAAGTATACCCCATGGGGGAAGGTGTTATGTCTGGCCAATGTATGCATATATGCCTACCCAGCCTTTTCCCCTTCTATCCCCTAAATCCTACTCAGCATTTATCCCTGTATAAAAAGGCCTTCCCAAGCGCCCATCTTTAGTCTACCACTTAACTTCAGCCGCGTGTAGCATAGTCTACCACTTAACTTCAGCCGCGTGTAGCATAGTCTACCAAACTTAGTGTCGCGTATAGCATAGTATAGTGATTCCCTTCGCGAACGGCTGCCTACGGATCCCTTGTGTTTTGTATAATTAAATTGTGTCTTTTTCCTAAGTGAAATAAATAATCCTTTTTTAAAAAGTGACTTTTGAATCATCATATAACAGCTTGAACGATAACACAAAACTAAGCTAGTAAGATGCATCAGCACCCTGCGAGTGGGTGCACCCAGCTGACAGGATTTATAAAAGGGTTATAAGTTATCGCTTAGACTTACGTTTGAAAAAATAAAGCAAAACTAAAATTTAAATAAAAAATATAACCAATTTCAAGATTTCTACTAGTTTTAATGTTTCGACTCCTGTGTGGTCAAGTCAAGGAAGCAAGGCTAAAGTAAGGTAAGTAATTTAAAAAGTGTATGATTAAAAAAGAAAGGTTAACGAGAGCATATCTATGACAAACGGACAGAAAAACGGCGCATAAAAGCATGCTTTTCCTATAAAAATAGATTTGTAAATCACCTTAAGGGTAACTACGTTGAGGAAAACCAAATTTTTAAATAGAAGTTACTTTTTTGAGAAATCTGCTAAGGCACCAATGTCAGAGCAACTTCTTTTTTATAAGACTCTAGTAACAAACAAGCATGCAATCCACCTGATGGTTATTGTCCCCCATAGACATCTCTAAGGAATTTCACATAGAACAGATGCGTTTCTACTCCTGAGGGCTATGATGGTCGCCTCATATAAAAGTGTGCCGGTAACCACACCCTTCCACCGAAACGAAAGAACTGCATTTCACTAAAAATAAGTGTGGCGGTAGTCAGTGCCAGATTAAGCCAGCGCGAAGCCTGTAGCAAATTCTAACAGGACGCCCATAGTTTGCTTTAAGTAAGGGTATTAAACAAAACAAAACTGTTACAAGTAAACTTTTCTGGATTTAATCTGGGAAAATTTAGAGATAACACTTTCTATATCTACTTCTTTCAATTTAAGATTTTCAGGATAGCAAAGATAGTAAAATATAAATAGTAGGTGTTGGGCCTCTCTAGTCGTGGGGCCCGTAGCATTCGCTACTCTTGCTATGTGGCTAATCCGGCACCGGCGGTGATAAATCGCGGGTCAGTTGTATCTGGAATGCCCTAACGCGAGCGCCACGAAACAGCGCTTCAAGCGTCATTCCCTTGGCTCTGCGTGCATCATCCTCGCAGAGAGACCAAGGCTGATGATGATGGGAGATGAAATGTTTCGGATTTCAACAACACAAAATTGTAAGAAAATTTGTTGAAATATCCTCTAGGTTGATGCTCGCAACGCCAAAAATGTGTCGTTGTGCTCTGGTAAAGCTTAGTTTAGTCTTGACAATATGTTCTTCCACCTGAGAAATTACTGTCCGCGAGCAACGAATGCATTACGGAACCCAAGCTTGAATGTAATAATAATGTTTTTTGAACAATAAATAAATGCTTGTGTATTTATATAAATGTATTTAACAATAATTCATTTATTTATAAATAAATAAAAATCATTGATTTACTCTTCAACAATGTTTTAATAATAGATTTATTTGACATGTATGTAATTTGCCCTAGTTCGATTTTATTGTTAGATCTTGATTATGGAAAGTAAAACATGTGTGATTGATGCTTTTGGATGTTTAGATATTTGTATCAATGGCAACAAAGGGACAAACATATGCACCTACCTATTACCGTAATTTATATATGCAGCTTTTATACTACCTGTATAAGTTTATTAATGAAACATATGATGGGTTCAACAAAAGTTTATTATCTTCTTTCAAATGCATTTAAAAAAAAAACTTCTTGTTCAAAAATGTATTTTTCGTATTAATTTATGATCAGATTATTTTTATCATACATTATTTTGAATTTCATTGCTTTGTGCACTAAGTTTGTTGACGTCAACCTAAATGCACTAAAGTTGATGGCCCAAAATGGTGGATCAATTATTTTCCATACAGCTCTTTGATGGGTATCAAAAGATGGGTATGGAAAGGGGTTTTCGGAGAGTAAACTTTACTATGTTTAAAGTTAAAACTAGCTGGCCCGGCGAACTTCGTTTTGCCATATAAAAAATTAAAAAATGTTAAGGGTAGACAATCCATATCACTAAGGTGTATGAAAAATAGACATTGGCCGATTCTCAGACCTACTCATATTGAGTAGGTCTGAGAATCGGCTCACAAAATTGCATGAGAATCGGTCTAGTCGTTTCGGAGGAGTACGGGAACGAACATTGTGACATGAGAATTTTATATATTAGATTATCACTCGATTTGTTTTTTTTTTATAATAATGAAGTAGCAAACGAGCATGCAGTCCACATGATGTTAAGTGGTCACCGCTGCCCATGGACATTTGTAAGCCACTTTATATAGAACATAGGTTCTATCTAAAGTAAATCACAGATGTGTTGCTACTCCCGAGGACTAGGACGGTCGCCTCATATAAAAGTGTGACGGTAACCACACCCTTCCATCGAAACGCAATGAATGCTTCACGTTAGAAACAGGTGTGGCGGTGGTACGTCCCCAACTACACTGGTTCTACCACCTTCAAAATTACCTTGATTATTTGTAGATGGATATCATATTTATTTGGAGTAAGATAAATCTCAGAAATCACTAGGCTACGACGTCTAAGTACTTTTCAAATATTTGCAAAATCTTCATCAGCATCGTCATGAGCATCATTACGTCAGCCCTTTTCACTCCACTGCTGGACAAAGGCCTCCCCCAAGCCGGGGCACAATGCTCGCTCCTCAGCTACTCTCGTACTTCCTTCAGCCTTCTTAAGGTCCTACAGTACGTCTGGCGACCCGTGGTCTCCATTTGAGAACTGCCCATCGACCATTGGTTCTGCGACATATGTGGCCAGCTAATACCAATTTAGCTTGCTAATTCGTTCGACTATGTTGGTTACACTGGTTCTTTGTAGTATCTCCGTATTACAGATTTTATCATATTAATAATGAAAATACACTCTGCATTTTCAAAATTAATAAATTTTTTTTTATTTGTGTGCAACGAGAAAAGTTTAATCCGCCAGACCATAATATTTTGATATTAAATGTGAGAAAACTTGTTGGCCCCTTGGGACCCTCTAAGTTTAATTTAGAATTACACTATAAAACAAACTTTCAACCGTTTTATTTCAAATATACCAAACATTTATTTATACCTATAAGATTAGCGATTTACTAACAGAATATCCATATACGAGTATTACAATATTTTTTTTAATATTCCGACGATAATGCTAAATAATAGACCTTGTTTATCACCTCTTTTATTCAAACTAAGGTGTTTACAAACATTTACAACACACTATATTTCTTTAAAATATTTCTTTCAAGTTCTCTAATTAATCAATATTTTAACAAAGTTTAATTTACAAGAAGCAAGATTTTGCAAGTGCGTCTTGCCGTCCTCAGCGCTACAAAGAGGACTCCGGGATCCCCAAAGAAACGTAACCGGAGTCCTCTGAACGCGTTGCCCCATCGGACTCTTCTCAAGTGAGCGGCTGGACCCACCGCTCCGTCTGGTCTTTACTACGGAATGCCACCACACATACCGCACATACCGCCGTCCTTCTCGGGGTCGCCTGACCGAACGGTTCGAGCTCCCACTTTAGCCGCCCGCAACACCGGAGACCACGTTTAGACGCCTATTACGATAAACAAGGAATACCGTAGCCCATAG
The DNA here is from genome assembly GCA_949699795.1 of Spicauda simplicius. Classification (NCBI taxonomy): domain Eukaryota; kingdom Metazoa; phylum Arthropoda; class Insecta; order Lepidoptera; family Hesperiidae; genus Spicauda; species Spicauda simplicius. The sequence continues at coordinate 726,234 of OX453057.1, read as the reverse complement.
TTCGGGGGATACAGGACCAATGGAACAAGCTTAGGTTGGTGTTTGCGGGATAAAATTCGGAGATTAACAGAATTCAATTACAGCTGCGTTACACATAAAATATGATGAAACTACAAAAGCCGCACAGAGCACACAGAAATATTTAACGTTATCTAATTATAATTATATTCAACCCACAGTTGAGTTGTTAATATAACTTGTATTATTTGTTTGAACATCGCTCTTGTTAAACTGTAGAATGAGAATGAGCAAGTTGACAGCTTGCACCACAACGTTGACGCACAGGCACGCGTCCACGCGCAGTATGCGCCATATTCTGCATTCCAGTGGTCGACGTCTCATGTACTCCTTCAACTGCTGTATCTCGTCTCGTCTTCCTTCATCTAGCGAAGACAAATACACGACCGCTAAGTTTACAGACTAATTACTGCAGTAAATGAACAGATAGTCAATCAAATAAGTCAGACCGACTTATTAAGTGGTAAAGCCACGAAGTTGCTGTAGAGGTATCTTAACGAGCAAATACAAATAATATTATTATTATAATATTATGTGTTACAAAAATTACTTATGTACATAGTAACACATTATAGCCATAAAGTATATAATATTGAAGTAGCAAACAAGCATGCAGGCCACAAAATGATAAGTGGTTAACGCCGCGCATGGACACCTGTAACCAACTTCATATAAAACAAAAGTTCAATCCGAAGTCAATCCCAGATGCATTGCAACTCCTGAGGACTAAGATGATCGCAGCATATTAAAAGTGAGGTAACCACACCCTACTACTGGAACGCAAAAACTGTTTCTCGCTAGAAATATGTGTGGCGGTGGTACCATTAGTTAATTTATTAAAAAGTTAATTTATTAAGCTAAAATAGTAAATAATTATTGAAACTTAAGTTGGCGGTATTTTAGTTCATTTAGAGGAATCTGTTAAGTAATTGATAGTCTACGAATAAAATTTACTTCCGGTCGAGCTGCTTTACCACGTTTCAAGTTGATGAAATATCTCACCAGAACATATGGAAAGATGGTTGACAATGTAGATATTTATTTGTTTCATTTCTTCCAATATAAATTCTTGTACGATAGCTGGGTAGTATACAATCATATATTTGTATACAATTGCAACGCAACTTACAATTAATTGGAAATTAAAATGCTCGTCTAACATCTGCAAAAAAAACATTTTGATAAAAAATATGATTACGTAGTAATCTATATTGTATTCTACATATGCATAATAAATTGTTATATTATTGGATATAGGTAGTAGTTTTGTTTAAAATCTTTCTTACCATATACTTAATTTGAGATAAGCTTGAAACTTTGGGAAATACGGTATTAATGAAAAATGCAGCAAAGCCGATAAACATCTGCAATGGAAACAATTTTATATTTATTGTATACTAGCTGTACCCGCGGCTACGCCCGCGTGCAAATCAATGTATCGCAAAGGTTTTCCCGCGCAAATCTCCACTCAGTGGGAATTCTACGATAAAAGTAGTCTACATGTTGTTCCATAACATTTTCTGTAGTAAAAAACCCGTATAAATTGGTTTAGCCGGTCAAGGATTACCCGGACAAACACAGAGTGAAAAAACGAATTTTAAGTGTGTATTTGTGGCTAGGTGCATATTGTTATGCAAGATGTTATGAAAATAAGACGAATCAGAATATCGTAAACCATTTTTTGAACCAATTAGTGGTCTTAGTGGTCACATTAACAATATCGGAATACATCTTTTCAAACAACGCCTCCACATTTAAACCAAAGCGCATCGATTATAAAGATGGATTTTAACTTTTATGAATTGAAAAATACTATTTTAAGTAATTTTGGTCCTTTTAAATTTCTGAGTAAGATTACATATAGGTGAACCTACTTTTAACATTAATTTGACAACCCTGACGACCCGCGTTGCGGAGCAGCTACTACACCCGGTTCGATTTCCGGCCAGACAGGAATCTGAATAGATTCATGTTCTGGGTCTGGGTGTTTCTATATACGTCTTGTGTGTCCATGGTACCCACGACACAGGAAAAAATCCTAGTGTGAGGCCTATTGTAGAAATTGAAATTGTAGAAATTTTCTATTTTATTGAGTGTAGAAAACGTATTTTTATTAAAAAAAAAATTGTGTGGAGGAGTACCGGGAGGCGGGTTGAAGGAATCCAAAAATTTTGTTGGATAATGTCTTCGATCTCGATGGCTGTATCTACAGAATCTTCATCCCAAATAGTCAAATAACAATCCCGCATTGAATTTCTAGTATTCCTTTGATTTGAAATATTAAAAATGTTAGAGAAATTGTTGCTACAAATCTTGAGTGGACGCCCAAAGGCGAATAGGCAGGCATTTTGACCACTTTTCAAAAGTGTGGCCGCAACGCTGGACGACGCCACGACAATAGCTATTTTTCTATCAGATCATATATTTTTCGCTAATAGTAAATTTATTAAAAACGTTTTACCTGTGCCCCCTAGTGCATCTAACTAAAACTAAAAATCTAATGACAGTATCAATGATACGTAATCTAATTTTGGTTCTACTAACATTTAATCGGCGCTCAGGTATGTTTATAGTTTATCTCTATTAAGCCTTGTTTGTGGTTCATTACATTAAAATTTGAATTTGTCGGCAAGGTAAATCCAAATTATTTTGTACTTTTACCTGACAGAGGTTAAACCTGTATTAATTTCATATAAACTTTGTGACACATTGATTCCCAGGCGGGCGAAAGCTTTGCATTTCCGATACTAAATAATATTTAAAAATGAGCTGGTTATTAAAAAAATAACCAGCTCATTTTTAAATATTATTTAGTATTAATACTAAAATTAGTATTTATGAAAACTACAGATAATAATAATAATAATAATGTACATAAGACAACTGGATTCGAACCCCAAACCTCGGGTTTCTAATCCGCCCGACTTGGCACCACACGGCAATCACGATTTCAATAACAAATGCGAAATTCACATACTTATGAGTTAAAAACATCATCTATTTTGGCTTATTTTGACACACTTTGTTACTCCAAAATTAATTTAAAATATGTTGTTATTTAAATGCACGTTTTCTATAACATTATTTATAACGAACATATCATAAATATAAAAAGAACAATAATGTTGACCTTGCTCGTTTGTTATTAGAGCCAAGTGTTCATCAACCATGCTTCAATATTCATAAATAAAATTATTTATCACAAAAGTTGCAAAAGCTTCTTTATAATAATAATTCATGATATAATTGTTATATCTTATTTAGATACTGATCGACTTATTAATGTTAGTATTTTTCTTAAAAGACTATCAATTGTATTTTGTCCTTAATATTTATTTTCGCTAAGAATGTACGGGTGTGGTCAATAACATAACTTTATTTATGCAATATCTTCTGGGGACCAAAAGGCTGGCGGCTACTTTGCACAAAGATTAAGTCTAGCTGTACAGCAAGGTAATGCCGCCAGTGTTTTGGGAACCATGCCTCACACGGCAATTTTAGATGGCTTGTTTTATTTATAATAATAAGTTCCTTTCTGTTATTTATTTATAAGTTTAGTTTTTATTTCGTCTAGTTTATGGTATCTAATTTTATTTACTTTTTTTAATTTATGCAATAATAGTTAAGAAACTATTTATGTAACAAATGGAGTCGATAATTTTATTTTGAAACAATGTTAAAACATTTTATCGCCTTTGAATTATTGGATTAGAATAACTATTTTACTATAATAGTATGACTCGCCACCTGTTATCAATTCGGAATCCCTGTACTCTAAGAGCGATTTTACATTAGTTCGCAAGCTGCGCGGCCGCAGCGCGTCAACGGATGCTTTTTTATTATTGAAATATTTCTTAATTCATAAATTAAATTAAAATCAATTTGAATCACATCTATTTTTATGATAATTGATAGTTACAAAGGAGATGTTTCAAAATGTATGGACCTTTGGCCAGGTATCTGTACACCATATGATAAAAATGCCAATGAAGTATAGAGCACTTTTTAACTAAGCTTTTTATTATAATCGACTGGGTTTATTGGTACAAGACGAGAATTTTAAGTTAGAATTGCAACACAAAATAATGGCGGCTGTAATATTTTATTTTGACAGTTGAAGTTAATAAACAAACTGTGACAATGACAATCAGTTGTCAGTGATCATCTGATCCAACGCAGTCATAATATTTAAGTGTCAACTATAATTAATAATTAAGCCGTTTTAGACTTGCACTTCACACATTCATTTTACAGTTCTATTGCTTTCAAGTTATTTGATGGTCAATTTATGTAGAAACTCCAACACAATACGCACACGAAAATATTCCGTGAAAGTATCTAACAAGACAGATGAATGGATCTAGTAAAAGAATCAATATGACAGTTGTCAGATAATGACAACTACTTACAGTTTTATCCACAGACTGTCTAAATCAGTTGTTCCGCCATATTGGAAAACGAAGAAAGTAGTTGATTTTAATTGGTTTTGTACCAGAAAAGTACACGTTTTCATGAATTTTAAGTATTTTTTTAGGATTCTTGAGATTTTTCTCGATTTTTTGAGATGGTGTACATATACCTAGCCAAGATTGAAACATCTCCTTTATACGTATTATTTTTGAATGAATTCATCATGGCATCCGGGCGGCCATTATGGCTACTGTCATGTCACACTACTGTCATGTCACACATGTTTACATTAGAATTTAACAAAATACGCGACAATCCGAATTTTACGGATATATGTTGTCGACTCGAAATCAATGTTTTTTTATGTTTTATTATTTAGATAAGGTTTTAAGTAAGTCTATCGCACCCCTTGACGGACTTGTCAATATGGGACTTTGTCAAAAACGAACTTCCATACAAACATTTATGCCCGATTTTAACGCTTTCAACCCATTTTTTTCGATAAAAAGTAGCCTATGTCCTTTCTCGAGGTCAACACTATCTGTGTGCCCAATTTCATAAAGATCGGTTCAGTTGTTTAGGCGTGAATAAGTAGCAGACAGACAGACAGACAGACAGACAGACAGAGTTACTTTCACATTTATAATATTAGTAGGGATTTCTAACAACGAAAATTGGTTACATTTTATACGTATCCATTATTTCTAAGAACGTTTCAGTATCTAAAATAGTCGTACGGATTGAAATTCGACTACGAATCCATCTCAAAATAGGTGTGAACTAGGGATATAAAAACTACGCCACTTTCTACTACCAACGTGTCTGGAGGTATACAATTTGAACCGTGCCGTATACTCCGCCGATCGCCAACAAGAGTTTCGCTCCACAAAGAAGAATCATCAGTGGACTCTATTGCCGAATTTCGAATGCAGGGATTTTTTTTATTTCATTAAACTAAAGGAAGTTTAAAATAAAAAATGATCCTCCTCCGTCCAGACTCCATTCATAAATAATTGATCACAGATGTTCTTTTTTATAATGTTGAAGACAGATCCACATGGAGCTCCAACACGTACCTAATTAACCTACTATACTTCGTGCAGAAACGCGACTCAAATCGTCAACATGCCAAGGAGATCCTTCGGGTTTGCAAAGAGACTGCAATTGCACCTGACCTGCACCGCAGCATTCTCTAAAGGATGAAGTTGCATGCGCACCAACTATTGACAGTTCTCCGGTTCGGTTTACACGCTCGTTATTCCCACGGACGTGCAAGTCAGGAATGAGTTTCCTCTTTAGGTATTGCCAGAATGCTATGACATGCGGCTCATCAAAAAAGGTGCCAAAAGAACTCTCCACTTAACCCGGCGATGCATCAGCGACTGCTCGGGTGTTGCAAATGTCCACAGGCGACGTTGACTAAATACTAGAGGCAAGAAGCTCGCATGCTTGTTCGAGCTAAATAGTTCTTTAGTTCTGTACGTGATTTGGAGTATATAAATCTGAAAACTGTGGGGCATAATGTCTAACAAAATTAATTCTTTTAATATTACTGAAACTTAGAAATCAATAGTTTGTTGCAGAGAAAATAAATTTGTTCATAATATGAAGGATCGATACAGTCGAAAAATATAATTATAAATTATCATTCTCATTCTGTAATAATATTTTCATTGATAATTCTAATTTATAAGCGTTATTAACTATCGTACTATTACCAATGATACTTAATATTTACAGCAATCTGAAAATATAATAATGCAAATATTTACCAAAAATGTCGTTGGATAATATGTATTTTCAAAGCTATTTAAAATGGTATGGTACAATTCCGTATGGTAATTAGATTGATATCGCTTTTTTCTTGAGTTTTCAATTCCATATTTTACGTCGAGATGAAATATACGAACTCTACAGTATAATAAAGTAAAAACCAGCATTACTGAAAATTTTCCTATATCCAAAAATATTCGAAGTAAAGTGGTAGCAACCATCTTAACTTTACCAAAATAGCTAGGTAACGAAAATTCTATAAAGAAAACCAACGAAAAAGTAACTTGAAATGAAATAATGCTCGCCAGACATATTATGGTTATTGTTTGTAGTTTTCTAAAATACTTCTTAGATGTGAGCGATTTGTCGGTAATAGACAGACAACTAAAATACTCCAATATATATTTATCTCCCGTTAGTATTGACGAAGCATAATAGCAGAAGAATTCAAATGATACTGGAAGTCCATGGATAAAGAATTCGTTACGATCAAAAGGGAAAATAATTAATCCCAAAAGACATAAAGGCATAACAGTGCAATAAATCTTGAAAATCTGTTTGATTGTGCGTGGAAAATAAATATCACTGTAATGTCCAAAGAACATCCTGATGAGCGCAATGGGCCGCATGTCGAATATGTTGAGGTTATGTTTAGATTTAACGGGAACAAGAAGCCGACCCGCATGTTGGAGACGTGACATCTTTCCGAGAATACGACACAATACTGATAATGTTATTTTTTAAAATATTAATCATCAAATAGGCTAAGGTTCAGTTGCAATGGTAACGCAGATACAAACAATATTCTCTAAAGCAGCCTATACACTTGCGGTAGCAGATAATGAAGCACTGCAAGTGCGTTCCTCACATAAACGTATTTAATGATTTCGTACATACATCTATGAGGTATGTTTTCGAGTATTACTTGACCACAACAATTAGGCGCACAAAACAAAAGTGGTTCAATACCCCGCATCTCGCTTCTTACCCCGCGCATCCCCTAGTGACGCGCAGGCGTGTATCGTCTAGGTGTTTACGTTAGCCAGCACGTGGTTAATGTTAGTTTAATGAGTGATTGTTGAATTTTTAAAGTTATTATTAAATTAGTTGACTATTCGTCAATAAAGGTCAAAATGGGTAGGAAAAAGACTATTCGTGGAGGAGAAAGGACTCTTGCATTCAAAATATGCATTTTTTTTAACAAGAGAAGAGTATTGGGCTCAGTATTCCTGTCTCCCAAATCGAAAATCGAATGTGTGCTGCAACAGGCATCAGTCTCTTACATATAAAAAGAAAGAAAATATTCCATGTCTGCGAATATATTAAATACATGAAAGTGCTTTAATAAATACTCGACTATTGAACATGGTGTACGTTTTAATAATGGTATACCTACATACTTTTGCTATTTGGTAATAGAATATACTACGTATCGGGATGGGAAATCCCTAGTTCTAATGACGTTTCAACCTTCGTGCGCCTAATTGTTTTGGTCGAGTAGTACTTACCTATTTCACCTTAATATGTACCTATGCTTATACAAATAAATATTTGATTTGATTTGATTTGATTACCTTTTACTTTTGAAATATGCCAATTATAATAAAATTATGACCATTAATCGAAAAGACGTGATAAAGTCTAACTTAGAACACTATTTTTAATATATTACGTTACTGGGTTACATGAGGTGTTGTTGATGATAGTTATTAGTGGTCGCAGATGCTAGATAATTATTTACTTGGTCTTTTTTAATCCTGGTCAAAATAAGATATCATGTGACTTCTTTAAATCTTAACCGTCACCGACCGTTAATGGTCAGTGGCCGCCCATATACAACTATAACTTTACGTCAAATGTCACGTTACGTCTGATTTAATTAAACGCGATTATCTCTGGAAGTGTTAATAAAATCAATCTTCAATGAGACGGGCATTTAATTTGAGAGAGCTTTAGACTGTAACTAGTTTAATAAAATCAAATTTATAGGAAAAAATATTATACGTAACATGGCGAGACTCTCTGATAAAGTGATAAAAAATTCATTGCTTATTTGGTTAACTAATTATCGGACGGAAACATTTGTGCAAATGATTGAAATTGTCTGGTGGTAAAAAGTATAGGGCTCGACCTGAGAGATACCACCGCCAAACTTAATTCTAGCGCTAAGCAGTTCCTGCATTTCAGTGTACAATGTGAGTGGCGGCCCATTTTCCTAAGACGCCACCGTCTTAGTGATAGACTTTAGATAGAACCTTTTTTCTGAAGACCCGCGTGGCGGAGCGGTTATCATACCGGTCTAACGCGTAATGGGTTCCGGGTTCGATTCCCGGCTAGACAGGTATCTGAATGATGAGTTTAGATTCATGTTCTGGGTCTGGGTGTTTGTGTATTCGTCTTGTGTATGTCCATGGTACCCACGACATAGGAGAAAATCCTAGCGTGGTAGAAAGTGTGTGTGTTTTTTTGCTGTATGTAGTTGCTTATATTTGACCATTCGCGGCAGTGAACACTTACCATCCACGAGTCCAAAGTCCATCACAGATGTGTTGCTACTACAACGGCTAACCTCGGGAGTACCGATGGTCGCCTAATATTAAATTAAATCGGCAACCACACCCTTCCAGCGAAATGAAGATGTTTCCAGAAGAAACGTAGGTCCAACTACACTGGTTCTACCACCTGGCGAAGTCTAAGTCTATCTCAATTTCGACACTTTATAAAAAGGAATGTTTGTCTGTATGTCCTCTATAGAATCGTAAACTATTCATATGATCATGTGATGATCCTTAGCAAAGTTGTTATGTTTTTTTTTGACATGGCTTAGCAACGCGCAGGATACAGCTAGTAAGTACTAAATAAATAATAAGGTACGAAAAGAGCTCTCCTTCAAAGCCGATGCATTGGTGACTCCTCTAGTGTTGCAAATGTACATACTATCAGGTAGCCCGTCTGGTTTTGTCACATGGACATTGAAAAAAAACAAAGTTGTATTAAGTAATGTTTAATAAGAAAACACGCGTACGTAAACGTTACAATTTGAAATAGCATCAGGACAAGTCATACGGCACAACGTACACTGAGAACAAGATAGACCGAACTCCAAAATTACGGAAAATTAAGTAAATACTTAACTACTACTAATAACGTTAATCGAACAGTATTCGACAGTAGCCCTTTTTGTTATTAAACCTTTAAAAGGTATCCGACGATGTGGGAGCAACGCCGGGTTTTGTGGGATTTTTACCTCACTAACCCCGAGGTGGCCGTTCTCAGCGCTGCGTGCAGGACTCCAGGATTTCTAATAGAACAAAACCGGAGTGCGATGCCCCATTCGGGCTCTTCCCCAGTGAGCATTTGCGCTCGCCGGTGATTACGACGGCATATGGCTACATCTGCCGTCGTCCTTCCTGGGATCGCTTGGCTGGATATTTTGAGCTCCTACTCTTAGCGCCCGCAACACCAGGAAACCTCTCTTAGTTACCTCTTACGACAAGCAAGAGATACCGTAGCCCTATTCTGATCCCGAAACTACAGCGACATATTCGACAATAACCTAATAAATTACAAAGATGTTTCGTGCAATAAAAGCACAAAAACACATTTTATGTACTCTTTATTTATTTGTTTATGCACACACATAGAAATCATATACAAAGAGAGCTTAAAATTAACATTAAACGCAAAGGCACTGCTTATTTCTAATGAAATCTCTTCCAGCAGACCTTAGACTGGATATAGGTTAACACAAGGTAAGTAGTGCGCGCACTTTACTGTGATATGCAAATACATAGATACACACATAATCACTCTTTATTAAATTTAAATATTAAATTGCAACAAGACAATAACGTAAGTGACACACAGGCTGATAAAACCGACAAAAAACCTGACATCTAAAGGAATTATATGTAAAACAGTGAATTTTGCTGGACATGTCTCCATATATTCTATTGTCTCATACAGTAATTGACGAAGATTGTTATCTGAAAAAAAAAACATATATCATCCCATAATGCATTTATTTACTACCAGGGTCTACGCGAGTTTGTTCGTACAAATTATAATGTAATATATCCAACCATTATAGCCTATGTTACTCATGGATAATGTAGCATTCTAATGGTGAAAGAATTATTAAAATCGGTTCAGTAGTTTATAAGTTAATTTGTAACAACATACAAAAATATAAAGTTTTTCTCTTTATGATATTAGTATAGATAGCAGTAATATTTAATTATATATAAAGGTGAGAAATATGTGTGGGATTTTTACCACACTAAACCCGGAGGTGACCGTCCTCGGAGCCACAAAAAGGACTTCGGAATCTCCAAAGGAACACAACCGGAATCCTCTGAGCGCGTTGCCACATCGTTCTACTCCCAGATGGGCAGCTGGGTCCACCGCTCCGTCTAGTCTTTACGACGGTATGCGACCACACATACTACAGTCCTTTCCGGGATTGCCTGGAGTGACGGTTTAAGCTCCCACTCTAGCCGCCCGCAACCCCGGAAGCCCCTTTTAGTCGCCTCTTATAACAGGCAGGGGATACTGTAGCCCTATTCTGGTCCCGGCACTAAAGGGACGAGTGATCTCATACCTGAGCACATAAGAAGTTGTAATCCCAATAAACTCATAATATCATCGTATTCTTTTGCAATTAGCTCTCCACAAAATTGAAGGGTACAGTTTAGAAGTAGGGGTCCAATTATTTCTGCTATTATTTTCACTGCTACTCTGAAATCTTTCTGCAAAAGTCAAATGATATGAAATATAATTAAACTGAAAACATAAAATAGTTTCTAATTTATCGATTACCTATTAGTAATTTATCATTATTACTTTAGTTACCATATTTATTTTTAATCATAGACACAAATATACTAATCCTTATAAGGACAACATCTCAATTGCTATAAAAAAATATGAAAAAGGAAAACAAAGACTTGTGAAGAAATAGAAAATTGCTAAAAATTGTCCAAGAAGGAAAAAGTACTTTTAGCTACTTATTTTTTGTATTATTCTCAGGTAATCCTTATATTTGTTATTTGTTACCCACCTCCGGTGCATAAAAAATAATAAATATGCCGTCTTGGGCCGTCCACTATATTAGATTTTGGATGATGACTCTAAAGTACTTTAATGTAATCATACAAAGCAATGTCGTCAAAGCAAGTCTGTATGCAAAAATTGCGGTTGTCCGTAAATCACATACAATTGCGAAAAAATCTGTGTTTGAAACATAAATATAAGTAGAAGTTGTACATAATTCGTAACGACTCACTCTAGATATGTAGTCCTTTTTTTTTTGTTTCCGAGGGGGAAACCTTCAAAAGGTACCCGACGCCGTGGGAGCGACGCAGGGTTATGTGGGATTTTTACCGCACTAAAACCCCCCCGGTGGCCGTCCTTGGCGCTGAAAAGGAGGACTCCTCCGGGATCTCGAAACGACTTCAACCGGAATCCTCCGAGCGCGTTGCCCCATCGGGCTCCTCCCAGATGGGCGGCTGGGCCCACCGCTCCGTCTAGTCTTTACGACGGTATGCGACCACACATACCGCCGTCCTTCCCGGGATTGCCTGACCGAACGGTTCGAGCTCCCACTCTAGCCGTCTGCAACCCCGGAAGCCCCTTTTAGTCGCCTCTTACGACAGGCATGGGATGCCGTAGCCCTATTCTGATCCCGGAACTACAGGGCGAGACATGTAGTCCTAGCCCTCTTAGGCACTAGCGGTTAACCGCGCGGCTAACCGTTTTTCCAGTTTAATTTGAAACCATCCCAAAATTTTAAACCGTGGTAGTTGAAATTTTGGGGCGGTTTCATATTAAAGTGGAAAAGTAGCTAATCGCACGGTTAGCCGCGCCCGCGGTTAACCGCTAGTCCGTAAGAGGGCCTAGTCTCACAGCTACAGGCGTGAGATAAGACAGTCTCAAGTGAAAATATGATTAAATGTGAACTAGACTGCTTAAAAAGTAACCAATTGCTTTTTTGGTTTTTGTCATAACTTAACTAGTTAAAGCTTTTTTGTAGCACGCGTCAAAACAACTAGCTTTAATTTGAGATATATTGTTATGAAAACCAAAAAATTGTCCCTCTACTCCCTTTTTTCAAACCGCAGGCGCCATGTTTTAAAAATATATGGTATATTTCAGGCTCACAACTTAATAGTTTCAAATGATATATCATATGTAGCAATCCGTCCAGCCGAACATACATACAGACATACATATTCGAAATAACATTACCGTCGTTCTGACGCAGTTGGGTGCATACGTGTTTCTACTCATACCCGAGTACGCCATGGTAAATAGACACGAAACGGTACTTACATTTTCTTGCGCATAATGCAAAACGAAATACGCATGCAACATATATCTCAGAAACTTTGTAATCATCCCAAATAGTACCTGAAGCAGAAAGTCATATTTATAATAGTTATATGTACACTTCTTGCTGGCTACTTGAAAATCTCCGGAAGTAACAGCGGGATTTCGACGAGGGTTAGGTTAGATCATAGGTTAGGTTATATAAAGTTATGATAACATTGAAAGATAAATGAAGTGCCTTTATTTTGCATAGAACTACGGGGGCGCTTAAAAATTGTCAGTTACATAAATATTTTTTTTACACTTCCACCTTGGTCCGAAGATTTTGCGGAGGACGTTAAAAACGTTGAAATTGAGGCACTCCTGGCCGGCCCGAACATAATAGGAGAGACGAAAACACACAGACTCCGATGGCTTGGTCATCTTGAGAGAATGGGGGAAGATCGTGGGGTAAAAAGAGCCTATGTATGTCAACCTAAGGGTCGTCGGCCAGTCGGGCGCCCTAGATATCGGTGGGGCGATGTGGTTGCCGCAGATCTCGCTTCAGGCTGGCGAATGGCAGGAAACCGCACAAGACCGGGACAAGTGGCGAGTTCTCATATCGGAGGCCAAGACTCACTTTGGGTCGCTGAGCCAGCGGAGTAAGTAAGTAAGTACACTTCCACCTGATTGGAACACGACCTCAACTGAGAAGATCCGGCAAGAAATTCACTGGTTTGTCTTTTTTCTTTGTATAACTGTTTTTTTTTTTTTTGCTATCTTGTTTCTACATGGGTAATTAAAGTTAGTTCCAGTATATTTATATCCATATTAATACCTACTAAAATGAAAGAGATGCTGAATGACATTTTTATATCGGTGAATATTTGAATGCAATACGATTTAAAAGCTAACACAATGCTGTATTCGCTCGCCACCCTACTTTGAATTATTTGTATAAGGCATTGTGCTTATGATAATTTGAGAATGGAGCCTCATTCCGAGGATAAGTGAGATATTATATGCGATTAAAGAACGAGTTGTGAATTGGATATACAAAGTAAGCCAATTAGATATTGTTCAATAACACAGGTGAATTTTTCTATTAGAAGTTTTGTCTGTTTTCAGAATGAGTTAATTTTTGCGAAACCAATAACTCTGTTTCTATTTTTAAAATAATCGCTTATTCTTATAGTTTTCGGTTACGCCAGTATAGGTACAGTTGTACAAACCTCTGTTCAGACGTATACGTTGAAATTTGAATTTTAACGACACGTCTTTGAGTAAAAAGAGCTATTTTTTATCTGATTGTAGTAGCAAATGAGCATGCAGTCTACCTCATGGTAATTGGTCACTGCCACCCATGGACATCCATAAACAACTTCAAACAGAACATGGGTTCAATCACAGATGCGTTACTACTCCCGAGGACTGTGATTATCGCCTCATATAAAAGTGTGCCGACAGCCACACCCTTCCATCGAAACGCAAGATATGCTTCACGCTAGAAATAGGTGTGATGGTGGTACTTCCCCGGTCGATCTACACTGGTTGTACCACCTGAAGCTAAATTATAAAGACATTTGATTGTATGACAAGATTAATACTAACCACAAGTTTCATCACGCTTAGATAGTCGTTTATACTATACAGTAGATTCTTGTAAATAATTGCTATCTTTTCAATGATGCGATATTTCCGAAGTACCGATCCATTGATGTCGTCTCTAAGGATGTTACGAATGCACTGAAGTCGTCTCCAAAATAAGTCCAACACAATCACTTTTGATGTCGAATATACAGATATTGTTAAAAGAGTCATATTCAAGATAAAATAATGATTATGGAGGTTTTGGTTAACATACATAACATATATAACATGAAAAACAGAAATTATTATAGTAGTGATCGTGAGCCACAAGTCGTGTTTAATTTGCCATCCAACATTTATATCAATTATTTTTATGTCTGCAAAAAAATTATAAAAATACTCGTCTCTTGTATATAACGATATAAATATTTTGAGCGTATAATCGAAGTATAAAAATGTGTATAAAACCATTAATTCGTTTTTAATGTCTGTACGATACATTAGCAGTAATACAGGGCTTCCAAGCAATAGGACGCAATAAATCCTGGCAAATAGGCAAACGAGTTTGGACTGGCTTATAACGTTGAAGTATCCGCAAGCTAATCGTAAACACATAATTGTTTTGAAGCGCACATTCGTCACTCGGTATTTTTCAATGGATTTCATCATATTGTTTTCTTACAGCTTACCACGTTGTGGACTTTCGAACCTTTATTTCATTTAATTCAAATGAAGCATACATGCTAAGTAATTTAATATTATTAACGTTAAAAGAGATATCTTTGATCTACATTTTAAGTGTTGAGCCCTATAAATACACATGTTTATTAGGGTTCCGTTCGACCAAACCCTTTGTAATATTTTAAATGGTTTCGATGTTTGTTTAGCATAGTCAATTTACTCTGAATCTTCTGGACTAATAAAGTTGAAATTTGATAGACATATGAATTACTGCAACCCCAATAAATCCATGTAACCTTAATATTTTTTATATTATTGATATTAGAGTGGCTTCTAAGTCAAAGGAGGAGATTTAGGTAATTTAAAAAGACTGTGGTTTATTAATAAATGGGTTGATATTGCAAATAGTCGATTTTAAAGTATGGTATGTAATGTGGTCCATATTTAAATTACAATTATAAGTTACGTTATAGATATATATTTGTATTACAGAAAGTCATAACTATATTCTCAAATTTTAATGCAATCGATAGGTCCAGGATATGCAGAAGAAATAGTTTGTGACAAACTGACCAAAAAAAAATCGTTTAAGGGCGAAAATCAACTTGTGTTCAAAGTAATACGTTTAGGAAAAATTAAATTTTAATTTGGTCGAACTTATTTTGCTAGGGATATGGCAGAGACGAAAATGACGTACAACACTTTACGCGAGCACTATAAAACGACTTGCTTCAAGCATCATTCCCTTGGCACTCCATGTGTCAACGTTAGGTGTTAAAGATTCTATCCCTGCAGTTCCGGGATCAGAATAGGGCTACGGTATCCCCGGCCTGTCGTAAGAGGTGACTAAAAGGGACTTCCGGGGTTGCGGGCGGTAAGAGTGGGAGCTCGAACCGTCCTGCCAAGCGACTCCAGGAAGGACGGTGACATGCAACGTAAATAACAGAAGGTGCGTTGAGCGTATTCGCTCATGAGAACCCGGAGTCCCCCACGCAGCGCTGAGGACGGCCACCAGAGGGTTTTAGTGCGGTAAGAATCCCACATAACCTCCGTCGCTCCCACGGCGTCGGGTACCGTTTGAAAGTTTCCCCCTCATAAAAAAAAATAAAAAAAAGGTGGTAGAAATTTGTGTGCCGAAACTTTAATGCCTTCTTAAATGGTCTTAAAATTACGCTGCCAATTGTAGTAAGATTTGACTTTCGTTCACGCTGATTCTTGCAAAACCAAGAAAATGTGACATGGTATTCGAGTTAGCCTTCGTTCATTCTTGGTTAACGCTTTTTTAATCCGATTAAAGTAACAAGCGATCCACCTGATGGTAAGAGGTCAATGCCATCTATGAACATTTGTAAGCAACTTTACAGAAGAAGAGTTCTATCTGAAGTTCATCACAGCTAACGAGGACTCATACTATCGTCTCATTCAAAAGTGAGCCGGTAACAACACCACCAAAAACGTAAGAACTGATTTACCCTAGAGTGGCGTTGATGCCTCCCTGGTCGAATAACAGTTATTTTTCGTACCTGATAATTCCTTCTTCAGATTGAAAAATTGCCAAAGATACAATTTTATAAACTAAAAGGTGGTAGAACGAGTGTAGTTTGACCGGGGAGGTACCACTGCCACACCTATTTCTAACGTGAAGCATTCCTGCATTTCGATGGAGGGGTTGCCGGCACACTTTATATAAGGCGACCATCCTAGTCCTCGAGAGTAGCAACAGTGATAGTGACCACTTACTATCATGTGGATTGCATGCTCCTTTCCATCCATCCATCCTGCCATCCATCAGCCCTTTGAGGTCCACTGCTGGACATAGGCCTCCGCCTAAATGTCGCCACTCCCACCGGTCCTGTGCCTTCTGAATCCAACGGTTTCCCGCTGTCTTCTTCAGGTCATCGGTCCACCTGGTGAGGGGGCGACCTGTGCTCCTTTTGCATAAACGTGATCGCCAGGAAGCATATATATATATGCATATATATATGCATATATTTATACATATCTTCCATACAGGAAGCCACTCGAGGACCTTCCTTCCCCATCGGTTATCGATCCTACGAGCAATGTGGCTGGCCCATTGCCACTTCAGCTTGCTAATTTTAAGCTTTGTTCGTCTACGGATTTCATCGTTGCGAATCATGTCTCGTAGCGAAATTCCGAGCATAACGCTCTCCATAGCACGCTGAGCGACCCCGACCCTCCGAATGAGGCCTACAGTGAAGGACTACGTTTCGGCGCTGTAGGTCGTAGCATGCTCGTTTGCTACTTCATTATTATAAAAAAAAAAACTAGTTTTATACCGAACCCAAGCTACTCTGCTGTAATTTGTTTATTTATTTTTCAACAAAATTTTTGTGACACATCTATAATGTCACGTACAAAATTCCTATTTATTATTAGATATTGATTGAAACATGTATTTCAATGACTGATGGTTATTATGTAGATAATATTTGTAACAATAGCAACGAGACGACAAACATTATTACCTACTTATTACTGTTTTTCAAAATCTATTTCCATGATAGTTGATAGTCGAAAGACTATATTTAAAAAAATCAAAATGTATATTATTACGCTATTTCGTAGAATCGTTTATAAGTATCACATTTTTGCCAATAATGATATAAGAAAAACCAATGCAAATTTTAAGAAGACATTATTTTTTATTAATTCTCATACTTAGACCTAATGAATACTTCGATGTAGTAAATAATGGTTTAAAAATTCCATAAACTGTCTAAGATATTGTATCACGTCCTGACATATCAAATAGTGGACTCTCTCGTTTTTACTGTTGTTTCATATCTACACAAGATTATTCCCGTGGCTTTGCCCGATTTGATTACATTTAACACAGTAACAATTGTCCTAGATTAACACATTTAGATCATAATATGCTTGACTTGAGGTTAACTTGTGAATTGCCTTTCACGCCGAAACTTAACTATGTATCGTTGTTTAAACTTTGATGGTTTATATAAATTAATTTGAACAGGATTAAACGAAGCGTTCCTGCTAAATTTTCAGACATAGCATACTGACTGTAGCTGACCTCAGGTAGAACTTGCATCTTAATTGAAAGAAAGAAGAAAGAAAGAAAGAAATAGTTTATTCATAATGCGTACACACCCACACAATTAAGGACACAATAATAATATATTAACAATTACCATTTGATGCGTGAGTGGTATACATCACGAAACGGGTCCTTCTCAGCTTTATGCTGGTTGATTTTTTTCAGCCAGCGCTGGTCTTCCGAAGGACCCGGATGGTGAGGTCACGCCAGGTCAAAGATAGTACATACAATCCTATACAATGAAGAGAATCGTAACATATTTATGTTTTACAGCTAATCTTAATATATATAAATTACGTGTCACTTTATTTGTCCGCAATGGACTCTTAAACCTCTGAACCGATTATAATCAAATTTACACGACATGTGCATTTTGATCCAACTTGAAAGATAGGATAGTTTATATCTTAATTTATAGGTTTAATTGCAAATATTTTTTTTACCTTCAGCTGTTAGCTTTATATAATCCTAATAACAGATGGCGGTGTAATGTTATCTGTTAACTTGATTATGTAAGTAATGGCGCTTTGTTAAAATTACAACCGTTTCACATAAGCTACAATTTAATATCATGACCAAAGATAAGTATAAGTTACTAACTTCGATCAGTAATATTGTCGATCAAAGGTTACTAAAGTACTTAATACATAGCCATCTCAGTATATTCTGCGTTGATACGCAACCTTACCGCCAAATAATGTATAAGAGACATTAGATGGCGCTCTTTACGATACAGTCATATAAATGAATAGAATGTATTGATGGCGCTTTGTTAAAATTTCATATGAGCAAACGTTTCATATGAGCGACAATTTAATATTATAACCAGATATAAATATATCCTTATAAGTTACAAAAGTAATACAAAGCTATCTCAGTATATTCTGCGATGATACGCCACCTTACCGCCAAATCGAAATAGTAATATGTCTGAGATGATAGATGGCGCTGTTTACGTTACGGTCATCTACATGAACCGAATGTATCGATAAATCAATACCGTTTCAGTTAGTTTTTTTTATTTTTCCATAAACTAAAATTGACAAATAATTTTAAAAGCAATTTAAGAGATTAAGGAAAAATATTTTATTATTAAATAAACTTACCCATACAATTTTAATTTATTACTGGCAACAATGCATGTATTAAGATTATAATTATTTTTTATTCATAGTTTACTGCAAACAATTTTTCTTTATTTATAGAAAACATTTATTTTGATGAAGTATTTTTGAACGCAAATTACATTTAAATTAGTACTGATGTAACCGTTAGGTGGCGCTATCTAACCTATTTTGTTTTTGTTTTTCGATGTACTTATTTTAGGAAAGACAAAGTAACGTGGGTTTTTATGTTGTGGTGATCGCAATACAGTTAAATCTCGATATTCTTGGTTTTTCAATTTTTGGATTTATCATAGACGGGTACGTGTTACTTAAACTGAAGTATAGTATAGTGAACAATAAAACTATTCCTGCTTTTTAATTAATAGTGCTTCATTGTTTGACACTTTAATTTAAATAAATAAAGACAGGCTAACTAAATATTGTACACCGAAAAGTGCTGAATTAAATTGAATGTCAAATTTTTTAATAATAAATTATAAATGTCATTGTTGAAAATTTAGGTAATACCATCTGCCCTTCTTACCTTATTTATAAGTTTATATGTGACATGTTATCTACTAACAACTTTGTAGTATATTAATTTCTATTTCTTACAAATACGAAATAATACAATTTAAAATTTGTTTAAGTAACATTTCTTTAACCACAGCAACGCGTGGTCGGGTCTGCTAGTAAAACTATATTAATCTATAATTTACATGATATACGCTAAAATACAACTGATACTCGGTCTTGTCCTGCTTCAGTGCAAGACAGCATCTTACTTATCAATACCTTTGTTGCTTTCATCTGCAACAACAATATATATTATTATAGATTTTTTTTCCTGAATTTAAGAAAGTAAAGAATCTGGTGTCTAAAACATGGGACGCTCACCTCCTCATGAATCTTATGACACGGCTCACAAAGCATTATTATGGTTATAATAATGAAAAGGAAATGCGATGTAAAGGAAGCTATTACACCATAAAATGTTTTCTGGTAAGCTGGAGCAAAATACAATAAAGATTAGTTTAATAATATTTTATTATTTTGGTCAGTTTCTTAAATTCGTATTTTTAACCGACTTCCAAAAAGGAGGAGGTTATCAATTCGTCTGTATTTTTTTTTTTTTTTTTTTTTTTTTTTTTATATTTGTTACCTCATTTCTCCGGACTGGGTGAACCGATTTAGATGATTTTTTTTTTATTTGAAAGGTAGTGCGTGTCATAGGGTCCCATTTTTTTTTAGTATTTTTTTGACTAGGGCATCCATAAGAAAAACGCATAAGTCTTAAATTTGCATTTTCAATGTACGCGATAAATGTATGAATAACTCAATATCCCGCCAACCGATTTTGATGATTCTTTTTTTATTAGAAAGGATGTACTCCAGGGGTAGTCTGATAAGAGTTTGATAAGGTTCTAATCATAGGATCTTCAACTTTTTGGAGCAAAATAATAAAATTAGTGATAGTCGGCCGAACCTTAGCTGGAGAAGTCCAATTGAGTAAAATATAGAATAAAATTACTATGTAGGTATTTACTATGAAAAATTTGACCTTCAACTCTTCAATCCTGATGATGCAGGGGTACTGCTAGTGTAGAGTGTAGATTGTAGCGTCTCAATAAAAACTTCGTAGTTCGCTCTTCAATCTTATTTATTGATGTATGCCAAATACCCAACATGATCAACAATGCATTAGGCGTGCTTAAGTACTATTAAGATTCTTACATTAGCAGGGTATGGTAGTCAGCGGTACCGGCCTCTCCACCAATCACGTGCGAGCCACTTTTGCACACGGCACCACTCTGCATCTCTTTCTTTCCTATAGCGCTGTCTCTTTCTTACATCTATTGACATTGCGTATATTTAGAGTGGGATAACAATACATGCCTATCTTATTCTAACTTATTTTATGTATTGACGCCGTCGTCCGTAACATTCTCCCCCCGGCGCAGACACGTCGTAGCCTCTTTCATCCGTAGGACGACGAGCTTAGTCGCAGGTCTCTTGAATACACCTCCTTGAGTGCGGACATCTGCAGACCGGATGATGCCGTCTGATCCCGAGTGCACTCGCTCGATGACTCCTCTCGGCCAAGTGTTGCGGGGCAGCGTGCTGTCGACCACCATGACGAGATCGCCTTCTCGAAGTTGCGGAACTACAGTGCTCGCTTGCCCCCGCGGGATGAGTGTTGGCAAGTACTCTCGAAGCCATCGCTGCCAGAACTGGTCCGCTAGCGCTTGCGCTCTTCGCCAGGTGCTGCGGTCCGCCTCGGTGCAAGGCCCCGTCCGTGGTAGTCCTGTAGATGAGCCGATAAGGAAGTGATTTGGCGTCAGGGCTTCTTCATCGTCGGGTTCTACGGAGACGTGCGTGAGTGGTCGTGCATTCACGCTGTATTCTGCCTCAGTGATTAATGTCTGCAGTACCTCTTCTTTGGGCGCCTTTTCTTTAAGCGTAGTGCTAAGTGCTACTTTTACTGAACGCACTAAGCGCTCCCAAGCTCCCCCCATGTGCGGCGCGCCCGGTGGTATAAAACGCCAGTCGGTGTTATATTGCAGACTGAAATCTCGTAGCACCGTAATCCAGGACTCATAAACATTTCTTAATTCAACGTCTGCTCCCCTGAAGTTGGTGGCGTTGTCAGAGTATATGACGAGTGGCCAGCCTCTCCTGGCGGCCATCCTTCTTAGCGCCATAATAGCAGAGTCCGTGGAGAGTGATTGGACGATTTCTAAGTGAATTGCCCTCGTTGTAAGGCAAGTGAATAATGCACACCACCTTTTTTCATGTCTTCGTCCGATGGTCACCATCATAGGTCCAAAATAATCGACCCCACAGTAGGTGAAGGCGCGGTGACCCGGTTCCAGCCTCACTTTAGGCAGGTCTCCCTTCGGTGGCGTTTTTGGAGCCGCCTTGTATACGCGGCAATACTGACATTCTCTAGCTATCTTCTTGACTGTAGGCCTCAGATGTAGAATCATGTATTGCTGTCGGAGTTCATTGACGACTCGTTCGTTATTCGCGTGACCCGCCCGGCGATGATAATTCTCGATGAGCAGACGAGTGAACGGGTGCCGTCCGTCGAGTATCGCTGGCTGGTTCGAGTGCGTTGTACTATTTAGAGCACCTATTCTGCCTCTTGCCTTTATTATGTTGTCGTCTAATACGGCGTCCAACTTCTTTAATCTACTACGTCGTGGTAGCGGCTGATTCTGTTTTAGCCTTATTAACTCTTCTTTAAAGGAGTCTCTCTGCGCTCTCTGAAGCCAACGTCGTTCAGCCGCTCTCAGGTGTGCGACTTCTAGATGTATATTATTTTTCCTTTTGGCTTTCAGCTTCTCAATGAAGAGTTGTGTTAGCGCAGTAGTTCTTATTAATTTTAAGTAACTGGAGAACCTTCGGATATCGGGCAGTGAGTCCTCTGGGTAAGTGTCATCTTCTGAATAGGCGTAGCATGCCACTTCCTCGGTCTCGTTATCCTCGCTCTCCTGTGGCCACTGGTTTGCCGGTGCCCTAAGGAATGGGGGCCCCGTGAACCACCTATCGTGACTGTCGATCTTATTGCTCTGAAATCTAGTGGCGTCGTCTGCCACGTTGAGCGTGGTAGGCACCCACCGCCAGTCAGCCGCTTGTGTGAGTTCGGCGATCTCTGCTAGGCGGTGTGCGACAAATGGAGTGTATTTCTTTTTCTCGTTTCTTATCCAACACAGAACTGTTCTAGAATCACTCCAATAGGTTACTCGTCTGGGCTTCCAAGTATGTTCCTTTATTATCGTGTTTCCGAGTCGCGCCCCAATCAACGCCGCTTGAAGCTCCAGTCTTGGAATGGTGAGCATCTTTAGCGGAGCTACCTTTGCCTTGGCCATTACTTGGATGGTTTCTGTTAAGTCTTTGTATACGATCCTCCAATAGGCCACCGTTGCATACGCCTGTTCACTCGCGTCGACGAAAATATGAAGCTCTATATGGGCTTGCGGCGTTAAGTTCATACTGTAGCACCTTGGTATAGCTAGCGCTGA
Organism: Spicauda simplicius; assembly: GCA_949699795.1. Taxonomy (NCBI): domain Eukaryota; kingdom Metazoa; phylum Arthropoda; class Insecta; order Lepidoptera; family Hesperiidae; genus Spicauda; species Spicauda simplicius. The sequence continues at coordinate 703,246 of OX453057.1, read as the reverse complement.
GACATCTGGGAGTCGTTTTATCCATTCGTCGAAAAGATAGGCTTCTTCTTGCGGTAGTTCTTGATCCCAGTCCACCTTCTTAAGCCATAATTGTTGCAATATTATCTTGCCGACGATGGTGTAATGACTGATGAGCCCCAGCGGATCGTACGCTGACATAACTGCGCTTAAGGTTTCGCGCTTAGTAGGAGCTCTTAGTCGCAGCCTGACTTCATCGGGAACTCTCTTAATATCCGTGTTGAATGTAAGAGTGTCGGAGTCTGGGTCCCATCGAAGTCCTAACGTTTTCTCCTTGTGATGTGCCACTAGCTGTACGTCGACGTTCTGGGATCTCTTTTCTTCTGGAATGCTAGCAAGAACCTTCTTATTGTTTGAGTTCCACCCCCTCAAGTTGAAGTCGGCCCGCTGATGGATGTACATTACTTCTTTGACCATCTTAATAGCTTCGTCTTCTGATTGGAAGCTGTCTAAGTAATCATCCATATAGTGACGCTCCTTAATTGCTAAAGCTGCCTCTGGGAATTCTTGCTCAAAGTCTGTGGCGTTACGATTCCTCACGCTATGAGCGAGGTACGGTGAGCTGCTTGCTCCGAATATCATCGATACCATCTTCATTTTTCTTGGGGGATCGGTGGGCTTGTCCCGCCATAAAAACATTTGTGCTGGCTGGTCCTCAGATCTTATTTTAATCCTGAGAAACATTTCTTCGATGTCTGCGGTTACGGCAATTCTTTTTTCTCTGAACCTGAACAGTATTCTTGTGAGTGAAGTCAATAAGTCTGGCCCTTCTAGCAGGAAGTCGTTAAGGCAGACTCCTTTCACCTTGGCCGCTGCGTCAAAGACCATTCTCACTTTCCCTGGCTTGTTGTGGTTCGTGACGGCGAAGTGAGGTAAGAACCATTTGCGATTGCTATTCATTTCGCTGCCATCGCACTCGGTCGCGTAGCCCTTCTGTACAAGGTTCGTGACTTGAGCCGTATATACTTCCTTAAAGGCGGGCTCCTTAGTCATCCTCTTCTCTAACGTGTGTAGTCTTCTTAAAGCTGACTCGTAGCTATCGGGGAGTGTGGTGTTGTCGGTCTTCCAAGGAAGGCCTACTTCGAAATAACCCTCCTTCCTTTTGGCAGTTGCTTCGAAAATATCGTTGGCCCTCTTCTCGTACTTGTTAACCCTCTCTTTGGTCGACACACCAAGGGAATCTACGTCGAAATAATATTCGACGAGCTTTTGTAATTGTGTGTCACTTGTGGAGATGTGAAGTACGGCTGCTTGGTCTTGATAAATCGCTCTTCCTGGTGCCGATCCATGCAACACCCAACCCAGCTTTGTCCAAGATGCGGCAGGTTCTGTTTTCTTGCCAGCGCGTAGCTGTCGCAATACTATTAAGTGCCAGTTGTCAGCCCCTATTAGTATGCGAGGCTTGGCTTCTCCTGTGCAGATCTTCTCTCGTATACTGCGCAGGTACGGATACCGATCTAAATTATGCGGTATACGTTGTTGATGTAACTGTAGCCCTCGTACGGTGCGGGCTTTGACGGTGTATGTTTCTTGTTCTCTTAGACCTCTCACTCGGATCTCGATCGCCTTGCTCTCTATTCTTTTTTGCTCGTTGATACCTCTAATGTTCAAAGGCTGCTTCGATCCGCCATCGGTGAGTTGGTTAGCTAATACTTCATCTATTAGTGTCACCGTGGACCCTTCGTCCAAGAGGGCGTGCGTAATTATCTCCCCCCGTGGACCGCTGAGCTTCACCTTGCAGGTCTTGAGCAATACCGCAGATGTCTTCTTTGCTGTAACGCTCATTACTAGTGCGGTTGAGTCGGCTGTTTTGCATTCGTTCAGAGTGCTGACCGTAGGAGCCGATTCCGTTGCCTTTTCCTTGTGTAGAAGCGCATGATGTCGGTAGGTACATCCGTGAACTCCGCAGGCTTTAGCTTTGCAGGAGAATCGGTTGTGCTTCCGTTTCATACATTTGAAACACATTCTGTTATCCTTGGCCCATTTCCAGCGATCGTTGGTGTCGAGTGCCTTGAGTTTGGCGCAATCGGGAGTGTAATGTCCCTCGGACTGGCACATAAAGCATCTTCTTTCATCTTCATATGTGATGCCTTCTGCAGTGTATACGCCTCTAGTAGCTGCCCGTTTTGGAGCCACTTCTTTTTTTACTGGTACTGGAACACCTCGTCTGGTTGTGTGGGTATATCTGATCATCAGATCCGCTTCGGCCATCAAGAACTCTGAGAGGACGATCATTTCGTTTTCTTCTATAATACGAGCTTCATTATTGGCTGCGTACTCCGCCCATTTGCTGACGAGATGCGGACTCAATTTGTCCATGACGTCCCGAACAAGAAGCGGACTCTGTAGGTAGCCTCTTCTGTCTATACTCTTGATTGTGTAGACTATGTTCTGAATCTTGACTGCGAACTCGTATAGATCAGTACTCGCACTTCCTAGCTTAGGGAGCTTCTTGAGTTCTTCCATTGCTCGATCAATTATAAATTCTGGCCTTCCATACTTCATTTCTAGCGTTCGCATAATTACTTCTGGACTGGAGGCGGTGAATAACTGCGAAAGTACAGTTTCTCGTGCTTCCCCTCGTAGGCTGTTTCGTAGACGCAGAAGATTTTCCGTTGGAGAGAATTTGAAGAGTCTCGTAGAATCTTCCATAGCGGCTTTGTATGGTAGCCACTCTGCGACGGCTCCCGTAAAGATGGGTAGTTCTGCTGTCTGACGCGGCAGCGGCCTAGACGTAATCATTTTTTCCAATGCGTCGGCTAGTCGTTGAATGCCCTGGTACTTGGCGTTCTCCCCCCGTTGCTCTTTAACGGGGGGGTGAGCCTCTTGTGGCTCTTCCCTGAATTTCGGTGCTGATGGTCGTTGTTCTTCTATGCTTCTATCGACCCAGTCCCGTACTCTTTCATTGCATATGCTGGATTTGTACTCTGATTCGGCTTCTATCGCTGTCACTTCGGCGGCTAGTCGTGCCTTGATGAGTTTCTCTCTGATGCGCAGTCGCTTTTCTTCTAGCTCCGCGAGTTCCTTTTCTGCCTCGTATTGCGCCATCTTCATTCTTGCATCAGCGCTTTTTCTCGACGTGTTAGTGTGAATGCTCAACGCCGGTGACGTAGGTCTTCGTATTGGTGATGCGGCTTCACGTCTCATTGGAGTGCTAACTGGTTGTGCAGGCGGCCCTATAATGGACGTCCCTATTGACGCCTCTGGCGCGGTCTCTCTCGCTGCTCGTGGCGGAGAGTACTCCAATCTTCTCCCTTGGGGAATACTTCCTGCTACAGTTGACGGCGATTGCGGCGAGTCTTCATAAATGCGGTGCAGTGACGGTGCAAGCACACTCTTAGTGCCTACTGGTAACTCCGGCTCGCTGTATCCAGATTCGGAGCGAACACGGCTTCTCGTGTTCATAGCGACCGGCGTATCCAATCCGACGCGCTGCAGTCCTTACTCGAGTAGCGCAGATTCGCCTCTGAATCTGCCGTAGAGTAGATTCGCTTCTGAATCCCCGCAGTACAGATTCGAATTGTAGAGTGTAGATTGTAGCGTCTCAATAAAAACTTCGTAGTTCGCTCTTCAATCTTATTTATTGATGTATGCCAAATACCCAACATGATCAACAATGCATTAGGCGTGCTTAAGTACTATTAAGATTCTTACATTAGCAGGGTATGGTAGTCAGCGGTACCGGCCTCTCCACCAATCACGTGCGAGCCACTTTTGCACACGGCACCACTCTGCATCTCTTTCTTTCCTATAGCGCTGTCTCTTTCTTACATCTATTGACATTGCGTATATTTAGAGTGGGATAACAATACATGCCTATCTTATTCTAACTTATTCTAACTTATTTTATGTATTGACGCCGTCGTCCGTAACATTCTCCCCCCGGCGCAGACACGTCGTAGCCTCTTTCATCCGTAGGACGACGAGCTTAGTCGCAGGTCTCTTAAATACGCCTCCTTGAGTGCGGACATCTGCAGACCGGATGATGCCGTCTGATCCCGGGTGCACTCGCTCGATGACTCCTCTCGGCCAAGTGTTGCGGGGCAGCGTGCTGTCGACCACCATGACGAGATCGCCTTCTCGAAGTTGCGGAACTACAGTGCTCGCTTGCCCCCGCGGGATGAGTGTTGGCAAGTACTCTCGAAGCCATCGCCGCCAGAACTGGTCCGCTAGCGCTTGCGCTCTTCGCCAGGTGCTGCGGTCCGCCTCGGTGCAAGGCCCCGTCCGTGGTAGTCCTGTAGATGAGCCGATAAGGAAGTGATTTGGCGTCAGGGCTTCTTCATCGTCGGGTTCTACGGAGACGTGCGTGAGTGGTCGTGCATTCACGCTGTATTCTGCCTCAGTGATTAATGTCTGCAGTACCTCTTCTTTGGGCGCCTTTTCTTTAAGCGTAGTGCTAAGTGCTACTTTTACTGAACGCACTAAGCGCTCCCAAGCTCCCCCCATGTGCGGCGCGCCCGGTGGTATAAAACGCCAGTCGGTGTTATATTGCAGACTGAAATCTCGTAGCACCGTAATCCAGGACTCGTAAACATTTCTTAATTCAACGTCTGCTCCCCTGAAGTTGGTGGCGTTGTCAGAGTATATGACGAGTGGCCAGCCTCTCCTGGCGGCCATCCTTCTTAGCGCCATAATAGCAGAGTCCGTGGAGAGTGATTGGACGATTTCTAAGTGAATTGCCCTCGTTGTAAGGCAAGTGAATAATGCACACCACCTTTTTTCATGTCTTCGTCCGATGGTCACCATCATAGGTCCAAAATAATCGACCCCACAGTAGGTGAAGGCGCGGTGACCCGGTTCCAGCCTCACTTTAGGCAGGTCTCCCTTCGGTGGCGTTTTTGGAACCGCCTTGTATACGCGGCAATACTGACATTCTCTAGCTATCTTCTTGACTGTAGGCCTCAGATGTAGAATCATGTATTGCTGTCGGAGTTCATTGACGACTCGTTCGTTATTCGCGTGACCCGCCCGGCGATGATAATTCTCGATGAGCAGACGAGTGAACGGGTGCCGTCCGTCGAGTATCGCTGGCTGGTTCGAGTGCGTTGTACTATTTAGAGCACCTATTCTGCCTCTTGCCTTTATTATGTTGTCGTCTAATACGGCGTCCAACTTCTTTAATCTACTACGCCGTGGTAGCGGCTGATTCTGTTTTAGCCTTATTAACTCTTCTTTAAAGGAGTCTCTCTGCGCTCTCTGAAGCCAACGTCGTTCAGCCGCTCTCAGGTGTGCGACTTCTAGATGTATATTATTTTTCCTTTTGGCTTTCAGCTTCTCAATGAAGAGTTGTGTTAGCGCAGTAGTTCTTATTAATTTTAAGTAACTGGAGAACCTTCGGATATCGGGCAGTGAGTCCTCTGGGTAAGTGTCATCTTCTGAATAGGCGTAGCATGCCACTTCCTCGGTCTCGTTATCCTCGCTCTCCTGTGGCCACTGGTTTGCCGGTGCCCTAAGGAATGGGGGCCCCGTGAACCACCTATCGTGACTGTCGATCTTATTGCTCTGAAATCTGGTGGCGTCGTCTGCCACGTTGAGCGTGGTAGGCACCCACCGCCAGTCAGCCGCTTGTGTGAGTTCGGCGATCTCTGCTAGGCGGTGTGCGACAAATGGAGTGTATTTCTTTTTCTCGTTTCTTATCCAACACAGAACTGTTCTAGAATCACTCCAATAGGTGACTCGTCTGGGCTTCCAGGTATGTTCCTTTATTATCGTGTTACCGAGTCGCGCCCCAATCAACGCCGCTTGAAGTTCCAGTCTTGGAATGGTGAGCATCTTTAGCGGAGCTACCTTTGCCTTGGCCATTACTTGGATGGTTTCTGTTAAGTCTTTGTATACGATCCTCCAATAGGCCACCGTTGCATACGCCTGTTCGCTCGCGTCGACGAAAATATGAAGCTCTATACGGGCTTGCGGCGTTAACTTCATACTGTAGCACCTTGGTATAGCTAGCGCTGAGACATCTGGGAGTCGTTTTATCCATTCGTCGAAAAGATAGGCTTCCTCTTGCGGTAGTTCTTGGTCCCAGTCCACCTTCTTAAGCCATAATTGTTGCAATATTATCTTGCCGACGATGGTGTACTGACTGATGAGCCCCAGCGGATCGTACACTGACATAACTGCGCTTAAGGTTTCGCGCTTAGTAGGAGCTCTTAGTCGCAGCCTGACTTCATCGGGAACTCTCTTAATATCCGTGTTGAATGTAAGAGTGTCGGAGTCTGGGTCCCATCGAAGTCCTAACGTTTTCTCCTTGTGATGTGCCACTAGCTGTACGTCGACGTTCTGGGATCTCTTTTCTTCTGGAATGCTAGCAAGAACCTTCTTATTGTTTGAGTTCCACCCCCTCAAGTTGAAGTCGGCCCGCTGATGGATGTACATTACTTCTTTGACCATCTTAATAGCTTCGTCTTCTGATTGGAAGCTGTCTAAGTAATCATCCATATAGTGACGCTCCTTAATTGCTAAAGCTGCCTCTGGGAATTCTTGCTCAAAGTCTGTGGCGTTACGATTCCTCACGCTATGAGCGAGGTACGGTGAGCTGCTTGCTCCGAATATCATCGATACCATCTTCATTTTTCTTGGGGGATCGGTGGGCTTGTCCCGCCATAAAAACATTTGTGCTGGCTGGTCCTCAGGTCTTATTTTAATCCTGAGAAACATTTCTTCGATGTCTGCGGTTACGGCAATTCTTTTTTCTCTGAACCTGAACAGTATTCTTGTGAGTGAAGTCAATAAGTCTGGCCCTTCTAGCAGGAAGTCGTTAAGGCAGACTCCTTTCACCTTGGCCGCTGCGTCAAAGACCATTCTCACTTTCCCTGGCTTGTTGTGGTTCGTGACGGCGAAGTGAGGTAAGAACCATTTGCGATTGCTATTCATTTCGCTGCCATCGCACTCGGTCGCGTAGCCCTTCTGTACAAGGTTCGTGACTTGAGCCGTATATACTTCCTTAAAGGCGGGCTCCTTAGTCATCCTCTTCTCTAACGTGTGTAGTCTTCTTAAAGCTGACTCGTAGCTATCGGGGAGTGTGGTGTTGTCGGTCTTCCAAGGAAGGCCTACTTCGAAATAACCCTCCTTCCTTTTGGCAGTTGCTTCGAAAATATCGTTGGCCCTCTTCTCGTACTTGTTAACCCTCTCTTTGGTCGACACACCAAGGGAATCTACGTCGAAATAATATTCGACGAGCTTTTGTAATTGTGTGTCACTTGTGGAGATGTGAAGTACGGCTGCTTGGTCTTGATAAATCGCTCTTCCTGGTGCCGATCCATGCAACACCCAACCCAGCTTTGTCCAAGATGCGGCAGGTTCTGTTTTCTTGCCAGCGCGTAGCTGTCGCGATACTATTAAGTGCCAGTTGTCAGCCCCTATTAGTATGCGAGGCTTGGCTTCTCCTGTGCAGATCTTCTCTCGTATACTGCGCAGGTACGGATACCGCTCTAAATTATGCGGTATACGTTGTTGATGTAACTGTAGCCCTCGTACGGTGCGGGCTTTGACGGTGTATGTTTCTTGTTCTCTTAGACCTCTCACTCGGATCTCGATCGCCTTGCTCTCTATTCTTTTTTGGTCGTTGATACCTCTAATGTTCAAAGGCTGCTTCGATCCGCCATCGGTGAGTTGGTTAGCTAATACTTCATCTATTAGTGTCACCGTGGACCCTTCGTCCAAGAGGGCGTGCGTAATTATCTCCCCCCGTGGACCGCTGAGCTTCACCTTGCAGGTCTTGAGCAATACCGCAGATGTCTTCTTTGCCGTAACGCTCATTACTAGTGCGGTTGAGTCGGCTGTTTTGCATTCGTTCAGAGTGCTGACCGTAGGAGCCGATTCCGTTGCCTTTTCCTTGTGTAGAAGTGCATGATGTCGGTAGGTACATCCGTGAACTCCGCAGGCTTTAGCTTTGCAGGAGAATCGGTTGTGCTTCCGTTTCATACATTTGAAACACATTCTGTTATCCTTGGCCCATTTCCAGCGATCGTTGGTGTCGAGTGCCTTGAGTTTGGCGCAATCGGGAGTGTAATGTCCCTCGGACTGACACATAAAGCATCTTCTTTCATCTTCATATGTGATGCCTTCTGCAGTGTATACGCCTCTAGTAGCTGCCCGTTTTGGAGCCACTTCTTTTTTTACTGGTACTGGAACACCTCGTCTGGTTGTGTGGGTATATCTGATCATCAGATCCGCTTCGGCCATCAAGAACTCTGAGAGGACGATCATTTCGTTTTCTTCTATAATACGAGCTTCATTATTGGCTGCGTACTCCGCCCATTTGCTGACGAGATGCGGACTCAATTTGTCCATGACGTCTCGAACAAGAAGCGGACTCTGTAAGTAGCCTCTTCTGTCTATACTCTTGATTGTGTAGACTATGTTCTGAATCTTGACTGCGAACTCGTATAGATCAGTACTCGCACTTCCTAGCTTAGGGAGCTTCTTGAGTTCTTCCATTGCTCGATCAATTATAAATTCTGGCCTTCCATACTTCATTTCTAGCGTTCGCATAATTACTTCTGGACTGGAGGCGGTGAATAACTGCGAAAGTACAGTTTCTCGTGCTTCCCCTCGTAGGCTGTTTCGTAGACGCAGAAGATTTTCCGTCGGAGAGAATTTGAAGAGTCTCGTAGAATCTTCCATAGCGGCTTTATATGGTAGCCACTCTGCGACGGCTCCCGTAAAGATAGGTAGTTCTGCTGTCTGACGCGGCAGCGGCCTAGACGTAATCATTTTTTCCAATGCGTCGGCTAGTCGTTGAATGCCCTGGTACTTGGCGTTCTCCCCCCGTTGCTCTTTAACGGGGGGGTGAGCCTCTTGTGGCTCTTCCCTGAATTTCGGTGCTGATGGTCGTTGTTCTTCTATGCTTCTATCGACCCAGTCCCGTACTCTTTCATTGCATATGCTGGATTTGTACTCTGATTCGGCTTCTATCGCTGTCACTTCGGCGGCTAGTCGTGCCTTGATGAGTTTCTCTCTGATGCGCAGTCGCTTTTCTTCTAGCTCCGCGAGTTCCTTTTCTGCCTCGTATTGCGCCATCTTCATTCTTGCATCAGCGCTTTTTCTCGACGTGTTAGTGTGAATGCTCAACGCCGGTGACGTAGGTCTTCGTATTGGTGATGCGGCTTCACGTCTCATTGGAGTGCTAACTGGTTGTGCAGGCGGCCCCATAATGGACGTCCCTATTGACGCCTCTGGCGCGGTCTCTCTCGCTGCTCGTGGCGGAGAGTACTCCAATCTTCTCCCTTGGGGAATACTTCCTGCTACAGTTGACGGCGATTGCGGCGAGTCTTCATAAATGCGGTGCAGTGACGGTGCAAGCACACTCTTAGTGCCTACTGGTAACTCCGGCTCGCTGTATCCAGATTCGGAGCGAACACGGCTTCTCGTGTTCATAGCGACCGGCGTATCCAATCCGACGCGCTGCAGTCCTTACTCGGAAGTATTCCCCAAGGGAGAAGATTGGAGTACTCTCCGCCACGAGCAGCGAGAGAGACCGCGCCAGAGGCGTCAATAGGGACGTCCATTATGGGGCCGCCTGCACAACCAGTTAGCACTCCAATGAGACGTGAAGCCGCATCACCAATACGAAGACCTACGTCACCGGCGTTGAGCATTCACACTAACACGTCGAGAAAAAGCGCTGATGCAAGAATGAAGATGGCGCAATACGAGGCAGAAAAGGAACTCGCGGAGCTAGAAGAAAAGCGACTGCGCATCAGAGAGAAACTCATCAAGGCACGACTAGCCGCCGAAGTGACAGCGATAGAAGCCGAATCAGAGTACAAATCCAGCATATGCAATGAAAGAAGATGCTTTATGTGCCAGTCCGAGGGACATTACACTCCCGATTGCGCCAAACTCAAGGCACTCGACACCAACGATCGCTGGAAAAGGGCCAACGATATTTTCGAAGCAACTGCCAAAAGGAAGGAGGGTTATTTCGAAGTAGGCCTTCCTTGGAAGACCGACAACACCACACTCCCCGATAGCTACGAGTCAGCTTTAAGAAGACTACACACGTTAGAGAAGAGGATGACTAAGGAGCCCGCCTTTAAGGAAGTATATACGGCTCAAGTCACGAACCTTGTACAGAAGGGCTACGCGACCGAGTGCGATGGCAGCGAAATGAATAGCAATCGCAAATGGTTCTTACCTCACTTCGCCGTCACGAACCACAACAAGCCAGGGAAAGTGAGAATGGTCTTTGACGCAGCGGCCAAGGTGAAAGGAGTCTGCCTTAACGACTTCCTGCTAGAAGGGCCAGACTTATTGACTTCACTCACAAGAATACTGTTCAGGTTCAGAGAAAAAAGAATTGCCGTAACCGCAGACATCGAAGAAATGTTTCTCAGGATTAAAATAAGATCTGAGGACCAGCCAGCACAAATGTTTTTATGGCGGGACAAGCCCACCGATCCCCCAAGAAAAATGAAGATGGTATCAATGATATTCGGAGCAAGCAGCTCACCGTACCTCGCTCATAGCGTGAGGAATCGTAACGCCACAGACTTTGAGCAAGAATTCCCAGAGGCAGCTTTAGCAATTAAGGAGCGTCACTATATGGATGATTACAAAATGTAGAGTGTAGATTGTAGCGTCTCAATAAAAACTTCGTATTTCGCTCTTCAATCTTATTTATTGATGTATCCCAAGTACCCAACATGATCAACAATGCATTAGGCGTGCTTAAGTACTATTAAGATTCTTACATTAGCAGGGTATGGTAGTCAGCGGTACCGGCCTCTCCACCAATCACGTGCGAGCCACTTTTGCACACGGCACCACTCTGCATCTCTTTCTTTCCTATAGCGCTGTCTCTTTCTTACATCTATTGACATTGCGTATATTTAGAGTGGGATAACAATACATGCCTATCTTATTCTAACTTATTTTATGTATTGACGCCGTCGTCCGTAACATTCTCCCCCCGGCGCAGACACGTCGTAGCCTCTTTCATCCGTAGGACGACGAGCTTAGTCGCAGGTCTCTTGAATACGCCTCCTTGAGTGCGGACATCTGCAGACCGGATGATGCCGTCTGATCCCGGGTGCACTCGCTCGATGACTCCTCTCGGCCAAGTGTTGCGGGGCAGCGTGCTGTCGACCACCATGACGAGATCGCCTTCTCGAAGTTGCGGAACTACAGTGCTCGCTTGCCCCCGCGGGATGAGTGTTGGCAAGTACTCTCGAAGCCATCGCTGCCAGAACTGGTCCGCTAGCGCTTGCGCTCTTCGCCAGGTGCTGCGGTCCGCCTCGGTGCAAGGCCCCGTTCGTGGTAGTCCTGTAGATGAGCCGATAAGGAAGTGATTTGGCGTCAGGGCTTCTTCATCGTCGGGTTCTACGGAGACGTGCGTGAGTGGTCGTGCATTCACGCTGTATTCTGCCTCAGTGATTAATGTCTGCAGTACCTCTTCTTTGGGCGCGTTTTCTTTAAGCGTAGTGCTAAGTGCTACTTTTACTGAACGCACTAAGCGCTCCCAAGCTCCTCCCATGTGCGGCGCGCCCGGTGGTATAAAACGCCAGTCGGTGTTATATTGCAGACTGAAATCTCGTAGCACCGTAATCCAGGACTCGTAAACATTTCTTAATTCAACGTCTGCTCCCCTGAAGTTGGTGGCGTTGTCAGAGTATATGACGCGTGGCCAGCCTCTCCTGGCGGCCATCCTTCTTAGTGCCATAATAGCAGAGTCCGTGGAGAGTGATTGGACGATTTCTAAGTGAATTGCCCTCGTTGTAAGGCAAGTGAATAATGCACACCACCTTTTTTCATGTCTTCGTCCGATGGTCACCATCATAGGTCCAAAGTAATCGACCCCACAGTAGGTGAAGGCGCGGTGACCCGGTTCCAGCCTCACTTTAGGCAGGTCTCCCTTCGGTGGCGTTTTTGGAGCCGCCTTGTATACGCGGCAATACTGACATTCTCTAGCTATCTTCTTGACTGTAGGCCTCAGATGTAGAATCATGTATTGCTGTCGGAGTTCATTGACGACTCGTTCGTTATTCGCGTGACCCGCTCGGCGATGATAATTCTCGATGAGCAGACGAGTGAACGGGTGCCGTCCGTCGAGTATCGCTGGCTGGTTCGAGTGCGTTGTACTATTTAGAGCACCTATTCTGCCTCTCGCCTTTATTATGTCGTCGTCTAATACGGCGTCCAACTTCTTTAACCTACTACGTCGTGGTAGCGGCTGATTCTGTTTTAGCCTTATTAACTCTTCTTTAAAGGAGTCTCTCTGCGCTCTCTGAAGCCAACGTCGTTCAGCCGCTCTCAGGTGTGCGACTTCTAGATGTATATTATTTTTCCTTTTGGCTTTCAGCTTCTCAATGAAGAGTTGTGTTAGCGCAGTAGTTCTTATTAATTTTAAGTAACTGGAGAACCTTCGGATATCGGGCAGTGAGTCCTCTGGGTAAGTGTCATCTTCTGAATAGGCGTAGCATGCCACTTCCTCGGTCTCGTTATCCTCGCTCTCCTGTGGCCACTGGTTTGCCGGTGCCCTAAGGAATGGGGGCCCCGTGAACCACCTATCATGACTGTCGATCTTATTGCTCTGAAATCTGGTGGCGTCGTCTGCCACGTTGAGCGTGGTAGGCACCCACCGCCAGTCAGCCGCTTGTGTGAGTTCGGCGATCTCTGCTAGGCGGTGTGCGACAAATGGAGTGTATTTCTTTTTCTCGTTTCTTATCCAACACAGAACTGTTCTAGAATCACTCCAATAGGTTACTCGTCTGGGCTTCCAAGTATGTTCCTTTATTATCGTGTTTCCGAGTCGCGCCCCAATCAACGCCGCTTGAAGCTCCAGTCTTGGAATGGTGAGCATCTTTAGCGGAGCTACCTTTGCCTTGGCCATTACTTGGATGGTTTCTGTTAAGTCTTTGTATACGATCCTCCAATAGGCCACCGTTGCATACGCCTGTTCGCTCGCGTCGACGAAAATATGAAGCTCTATACGGGCTTGCGGCGTTAACTTCATACTGTAGCACCTTGGTATAGCTAGCGCTGAGACATCTGGGAGTCGTTTTATCCATTCGTCGAAAAGATAGGCTTCCTCTTGCGGTAGTTCTTGGTCCCAGTCCACCTTCTTAAGCCATAATTGTTGCAATATTATCTTGCCGACGATGGTGTACTGACTGATGAGCCCCAGCGGATCGTACACTGACATAACTGCGCTTAAGGTTTCGCGCTTAGTAGGAGCTCTTAGTCGCAGCCTGACTTCATCGGGAACTCTCTTAATATCCGTGTTGAATGTAAGAGTGTCGGAGTCTGGGTCCCATCGAAGTCCTAACGTTTTCTCCTTGTGATGTGCCACTAGCTGTACGTCGACGTTCTGGGATCTCTTTTCTTCTGGAATGCTAGCAAGAACCTTCTTATTGTTTGAGTTCCACCCCCTCAAGTTGAAGTCGGCCCGCTGATGGATGTACATTACTTCTTTGACCATCTTAATAGCTTCGTCTTCTGATTGGAAGCTGTCTAAGTAATCATCCATATAGTGACGCTCCTTAATTGCTAAAGCTGCCTCTGGGAATTCTTGCTCAAAGTCTGTGGCGTTACGATTCCTCACGCTATGAGCGAGGTACGGTGAGCTGCTTGCTCCGAATATCATCGATACCATCTTCATTTTTCTTGGGGGATCGGTGGGCTTGTCCCGCCATAAAAACATTTGTGCTGGCTGGTCCTCAGGTCTTATTTTAATCCTGAGAAACATTTCTTCGATGTCTGCGGTTACGGCAATTCTTTTTTCTCTGAACCCGAACAGTATTCTTGTGAGTGAAGTCAGTAAGTCTGGCCCTTCTAGCAGGAAGTCGTTAAGGCAGACTCCTTTCACCTTGGCCGCTGCGTCAAAGACCATTCTCACTTTCCCTGGCTTGTTGTGGTTCGTGACGGCGAAGTGAGGTAAGAACCATTTGCGATTGCTATTCATTTCGCTGCCATCGCACTCGGTCGCGTAGCCCTTCTGTACAAGGTTCGTGACTTGAGCCGTATATACTTCCTTAAAGGCGGGCTCCTTAGTCATCCTCTTCTCTAACGTGTGTAGTCTTCTTAAAGCTGACTCGTAGCTATCGGGAAGTGTGGTGTTGTCGGTCTTCCAAGGAAGGCCTACTTCGAAATAACCCTCCTTCCTTTTGGCAGTTGCTTCGAAAATATCGTTGGCCCTCTTCTCGTACTTGTTAACCCTCTCTTTGGTCGACACACCAAGGGAATCTACGTCGAAATAATATTCGACGAGCTTTTGTAATTGTGTGTCACTTGTGGAGATGTGAAGTACGGCTGCTTGGTCTTGATAAATCGCTCTTCCTGGTGCCGATCCATGCAACACCCAACCCAGCTTTGTCCAAGATGCGGCAGGTTCTGTTTTCTTGCCAGCGCGTAGCTGTCGCGATACTATTAAGTGCCAGTTGTCAGCCCCTATAAGTATGCGAGGCTTGGCTTCTCCTGTGCAGATCTTCTCTCGTATACTGCGCAGGTACGGATACCGCTCTAAATTATGCGGTATACGTTGTTGATGTAACTGTAGCCCTCGTACGGTGCGGGCTTTGACGGTGTATGTTTCTTGTTCTCTTAGACCTCTCACTCGGATCTCGATCGCCTTGCTCTCTATTCTTTTTTGCTCGTTGATACCTCTAATGTTCAAAGGCTGCTTCGATCCGCCATCGGTGAGTTGGTTAGCTAATACTTCATCTATTAGTGTCACCGTGGACCCTTCGTCCAAGAGGGCGTGCGTAATTATCTCCCCCCGTGGACCGCTGAGCTTCACCTTGCAGGTCTTGAGCAATACCGCAGATGTCTTCTTTGCTGTAACGCTCATTACTAGTGCGGTTGAGTCGGCTGTTTTGCATTCGTTCAGAGTGCTGACCGTAGGAGCCGATTCCGTTGCCTTTTCCTTGTGTAGAAGCGCATGATGTCGGTAGGTACATCCGTGAACTCCGCAGGCTTTAGCTTTGCAGGAGAATCGGTTGTGCTTCCGTTTCATACATTTGAAACACATTCTGTTATCCTTGGCCCATTTCCAGCGATCGTTGGTGTCGAGTGCCTTGAGTTTGGCGCAATCGGGAGTGTAATGTCCCTCGGACTGGCACATAAAGCATCTTCTTTCATCTTCATATGTGATGCCTTCTGCAGTGTATACGCCTCTAGTAGCTGCCCGTTTTGGAGCCACTTCTTTTTTTACTGGTACTGGAACACCTCGTCTGGTTGTGTGGGTATATCTGATCATCAGATCCGCTTCGGCCATCAAGAACTCTGAAAGGACGATCATTTCGTTTTCTTCTATAATACGAGCTTCATTATTGGCTGCGTACTCCGCCCATTTGCTGACGAGATGCGGACTCAATTTGTCCATGACGTCTCGAACAAGAAGCGGACTCTGTAAGTAGCCTCTTCTGTCTATACTCTTGATTGTGTAGACTATGTTCTGAATCTTGACTGCGAACTCGTATAGATCAGTACTCGCACTTCCTAGCTTAGGGAGCTTCTTGAGTTCTTCCATTGCTCGATCAATTATAAATTCTGGCCTTCCATACTTCATTTCTAGCGTTCGCATAATTACTTCTGGACTGGAGGCGGTGAATAACTGCGAAAGTACAGTTTCTCGTGCTTCCCCTCGTAGGCTGTTTCGTAGACGCAGAAGATTTTCCGTCGGAGAGAATTTGAAGAGTCTCGTAGAATCTTCCATAGCGGCTTTATATGGTAGCCACTCTGCGACGGCTCCCGTAAAGATGGGTAGTTCTGCTGTCTGACGCGGCAGCGGCCTAGACGTAATCATTTTTTCCAATGCGTCAGCTAGTCGTTGAATGCCCTGGTACTTGGCGTTCTCCCCCCGTTGCTCTTTAACGGGGGGGTGAGCCTCTTGTGGCTCTTCCCTGAATTTCGGTGCTGATGGTCGTTGTTCTTCTATGCTTCTATCGACCCAGTCCCGTACTCTTTCATTGCATATGCTGGATTTGTACTCTGATTCGGCTTCTATCGCTGTCACTTCGGCGGCTAGTCGTGCCTTGATGAGTTTCTCTCTGATGCGCAGTCGCTTTTCTTCTAGCTCCGCGAGTTCCTTTTCTGCCTCGTATTGCGCCATCTTCATTCTTGCATCAGCGCTTTTTCTCGACGTGTTAGTGTGAATGCTCAACGCCGGTGACGTAGGTCTTCGTATTGGTGATGCGGCTTCACGTCTCATTGGAGTGCTAACTGGTTGTGCAGGCGGCCCCATAATGGACGTCCCTATTGACGCCTCTGGCGCGGTCTCTCTCGCTGCTCGTGGCGGAGAGTACTCCAATCTTCTCCCTTGGGGAATACTTCCTGCTACAGTTGACGGCGATTGCGGCGAGTCTTCATAAATGCGGTGCAGTGACGGTGCAAGCACACTCTTAGTGCCTACTGGTAACTCCGGCTCGCTGTATCCAGATTCGGAGCGAACACGGCTTCTCGTGTTCATAGCGACCGGCGTATCCAATCCGACGCGCTGCAGTCCTTACTCGGAAGTATTCCCCAAGGGAGAAGATTGGAGTACTCTCCGCCACGAGCAGCGAGAGAGACCGCGCCAGAGGCGTCAATAGGGACGTCCATTATGGGGCCGCCTGCACAACCAGTTAGCACTCCAATGAGACGTGAAGCCGCATCACCAATACGAAGACCTACGTCACCGGCGTTGAGCATTCACACTAACACGTCGAGAAAAAGCGCTGATGCAAGAATGAAGATGGCGCAATACGAGGCAGAAAAGGAACTCGCGGAGCTAGAAGAAAAGCGACTGCGCATCAGAGAGAAACTCATCAAGGCACGACTAGCCGCCGAAGTGACAGCGATAGAAGCCGAATCAGAGTACAAATCCAGCATATGCAATGAAAGAGTACGGGACTGGGTCGATAGAAGCATAGAAGAACAACGACCATCAGCACCGAAATTCAGGGAAGAGCCACAAGAGGCTCACCCCCCCGTTAAAGAGCAACGGGGGGAGAACGCCAAGTACCAGGGCATTCAACGACTAGCCGACGCATTGGAAAAAATGATTACGTCTAGGCCGCTGCCGCGTCAGACAGCAGAACTACCCATCTTTACGGGAGCCGTCGCAGAGTGGCTACCATATAAAGCCGCTATGGAAGATTCTACGAGACTCTTCAAATTCTCTCCGACGGAAAATCTTCTGCGTCTACGAAACAGCCTACGAGGGGAAGCACGAGAAACTGTACTTTCGCAGTTATTCACCGCCTCCAGTCCAGAAGTAATTATGCGAACGCTAGAAATGAAGTATGGAAGGCCAGAATTTATAATTGATCGAGCAATGGAAGAACTCAAGAAGCTCCCTAAGCTAGGAAGTGCGAGTACTGATCTATACGAGTTCGCAGTCAAGATTCAGAACATAGTCTACACAATCAAGAGTATAGACAGAAGAGGCTACCTACAGAGTCCGCTTCTTGTTCGGGACGTCATGGACAAATTGAGTCCGCATCTCGTCAGCAAATGGGCGGAGTACGCAGCCAATAATGAAGCTCGTATTATAGAAGAAAACGAAATGATCGTCCTCTCAGAGTTCTTGATGGCCGAAGCGGATCTGATGATCAGATATACCCACACAACCAGACGAGGTGTTCCAGTACCAGTAAAAAAAGAAGTGGCTCCAAAACGGGCAGCTACTAGAGGCGTATACACTGCAGAAGGCATCACATATGAAGATGAAAGAAGATGCTTTATGTGCCAGTCCGAGGGACATTACACTCCCGATTGCGCCAAACTCAAGGCACTCGACACCAACGATCGCTGGAAATGGGCCAAGGATAACAGAATGTGTTTCAAATGTATGAAACGGAAGCACAACCGATTCTCCTGCAAAGCTAAAGCCTGCGGAGTTCACGGATGTACCTACCGACATCATGCGCTTCTACACAAGGAAAAGGCAACGGAATCGGCTCCTACGGTCAGCACTCTGAACGAATGCAAAACAGCCGACTCAACCGCACTAGTAATGAGCGTTACAGCAAAGAAGACATCTGCGGTATTGCTCAAGACCTGCAAGGTGAAGCTCAGCGGTCCACGGGGGGAGATAATTACGCACGCCCTCTTGGACGAAGGGTCCACGGTGACACTAATAGATGAAGTATTAGCTAACCAACTCACCGATGGCGGATCGAAGCAGCCTTTGAACATTAGAGGTATCAACGAGCAAAAAAGAATAGAGAGCAAGGCGATCGAGATCCGAGTGAGAGGTCTAAGAGAACAAGAAACATACACCGTCAAAGCCCGCACCGTACGAGGGCTACAGTTACATCAACAACGTATACCGCATAATTTAGAGCGGTATCCGTACCTGCGCAGTATACGAGAGAAGATCTGCACAGGAGAAGCCAAGCCTCGCATACTAATAGGGGCTGACAACTGGCACTTAATAGTATCGCGACAGCTACGCGCTGGCAAGAAAACAGAACCTGCCGCATCTTGGACAAAGCTGGGTTGGGTGTTGCATGGATCGGCACCAGGAAGAGCGATTTATCAAGACCAAGCAGCCGTACTTCACATCTCCACAAGTGACACACAATTACAAAAGCTCGTCGAATATTATTTCGACGTAGATTCCCTTGGTGTGTCGACCAAAGAGAGGGTTAACAAGTACGAGAAGAGGGCCAACGATATTTTCGAAGCAACTGCCAAAAGGAAGGAGGGTTATTTCGAAGTAGGCCTTCCTTGGAAGACCGACAACACCACACTCCCCGATAGCTACGAGTCAGCTTTAAGAAGACTACACACGTTAGAGAAGAGGATGACTAAGGAGCCCGCCTTTAAGGAAGTATATACGGCTCAAGTCACGAACCTTGTACAGAAGGGCTACGCGACCGAGTGCGATGGCAGCGAAATGAATAGCAATCGCAAATGGTTCTTACCTCACTTCGCCGTCACGAACCACAACAAGCCAGGGAAAGTGAGAATGGTCTTTGACGCAGCGGCCAAGGTGAAAGGAGTCTGCCTTAACGACTTCCTGCTAGAAGGGCCAGACTTATTGACTTCACTCACAAGAATACTGTTCAGGTTCAGAGAAAAAAGAATTGCCGTAACCGCAGACATCGAAGAAATGTTTCTCAGGATTAAAATAAGACCTGAGGACCAGCCAGCACAAATGTTTTTATGGCGGGACAAGCCCACCGATCCCCCAAGAAAAATGAAGATGGTATCGATGATATTCGGAGCAAGCAGCTCACCGTACCTCGCTCATAGCGTGAGGAATCGTAACGCCACAGACTTTGAGCAAGAATTCCCAGAGGCAGCTTTAGCAATTAAGGAGCGTCACTATATGGATGATTACTTAGACAGCTTCCAATCAGAAGACGAAGCTATTAAGATGGTCAAAGAAGTAATGTACATCCATCAGCGGGCCGACTTCAACTTGAGGGGGTGGAACTCAAACAATAAGAAGGTTCTTGCTAGCATTCCAGAAGAAAAGAGATCCCAGAACGTCGACGTACAGCTAGTGGCACATCACAAGGAGAAAACGTTAGGACTTCGATGGGACCCAGACTCCGACACTCTTACATTCAACACGGATATTAAGAGAGTTCCCGATGAAGTCAGGCTGCGACTAAGAGCTCCTACTAAGCGCGAAACCTTAAGCGCAGTTATGTCAGTGTACGATCCGCTGGGGCTCATCAGTCAGTACACCATCGTCGGCAAGATAATATTGCAACAATTATGGCTTAAGAAGGTGGACTGGGACCAAGAACTACCGCAAGAGGAAGCCTATCTTTTCGACGAATGGATAAAACGACTCCCAGATGTCTCAGCGCTAGCTATACCAAGGTGCTACAGTATGAACTTAACGCCGCAAGCCCATATAGAGCTTCATATTTTCGTCGACGCGAGTGAACAGGCGTATGCAACGGTGGCCTATTGGAGGATCGTATACAAAGACTTAACAGAAACCATCCAAGTAATGGCCAAGGCAAAGGTAGCTCCGCTAAAGATGCTCACCATTCCAAGACTGGAACTTCAAGCGGCGTTGATTGGGGCGCGACTCGGTAACACGATAATAAAGGAACATACCTGGAAGCCCAGACGAGTCACCTATTGGAGTGATTCTAGAACAGTTCTGTGTTGGATAAGAAACGAGAAAAAGAAATACACTCCATTTGTCGCACACCGCCTAGCAGAGATCGCCGAACTCACACAAGCGGCTGACTGGCGGTGGGTGCCTACCACGCTCAACGTGGCAGACGACGCCACCAGATTTCAGAGCAATAAGATCGACAGTCACGATAGGTGGTTCACGGGGCCCCCATTCCTTAGGGCACCGGCAAACCAGTGGCCACAGGAGAGCGAGGATAACGAGACCGAGGAAGTGGCATGCTACGCCTATTCAGAAGATGACACTTACCCAGAGGACTCACTGCCCGATATCCGAAGGTTCTCCAGTTACTTAAAATTAATAAGAACTACTGCGCTAACACAACTCTTCATTGAGAAGCTGAAAGCCAAAAGGAAAAATAATATACATCTAGAAGTCGCACACCTGAGAGCGGCTGAACGACGTTGGCTTCAGAGAGCGCAGAGAGACTCCTTTAAAGAAGAGTTAATAAGGCTAAAACAGAATCAGCCGCTACCACGACGTAGTAGATTAAAGAAGTTGGACGCCGTATTAGACGACAACATAATAAAGGCAAGAGGCAGAATAGGTGCTCTAAATAGTACAACGCACTCGAACCAGCCAGCGATACTCGACGGACGGCACCCGTTCACTCGTCTGCTCATCGAGAATTATCATCGCCGGGCGGGTCACGCGAATAACGAACGAGTCGTCAATGAACTCCGACAGCAATACATGATTCTACATCTGAGGCCTACAGTCAAGAAGATAGCTAGAGAATGTCAGTATTGCCGCGTATACAAGGCGGTTCCAAAAACGCCACCGAAGGGAGACCTGCCTAAAGTGAGGCTGGAACCGGGTCACCGCGCCTTCACCTACTGTGGGGTCGATTATTTTGGACCTATGATGGTGACCATCGGACGAAGACATGAAAAAAGGTGGTGTGCATTATTCACTTGCCTTACAACGAGGGCAATTCACTTAGAAATCGTCCAATCACTCTCCACGGACTCTGCTATTATGGCGCTAAGAAGGATGGCCGCCAGGAGAGGCTGGCCACTCGTCATATACTCTGACAACGCCACCAACTTCAGGGGAGCAGACGTTGAATTAAGAAATGTTTATGAGTCCTGGATTACGGTGCTACGAGATTTCAGTCTGCAATATAACACCGACTGGCGTTTTATACCACCGGGCGCGCCGCACATGGGAGGAGCTTGGGAGCGCTTAGTGCGTTCAGTAAAAGTAGCACTTAGCACTACGCTTAAAGAAAAGGCGCCCAAAGAAGAGGTACTGCAGACATTAATCACTGAGGCAGAATACAGCGTGAATGCACGACCACTCACGCACGTCTCCGTAGAACCCGACGATGAAGAAGCCCTGACGCCAAATCACTTCCTTATCGGCTCATCTACAGGACTACCACGAACGGGGCCTTGCACCGAGGCGGACCGCAGCACCTGGCGAAGAGCGCAAGCGCTAGCGGACCAGTTCTGGCATCGATGGCTTCGAGAGTACTTGCCAACACTCATCCCGCGGGGGCAAGCGAGCACTGTAGTTCCGCAACTTCGAGAAGGCGATCTCGTCATGGTGGTCGACAGCACGCTGCCCCGCAACACTTGGCCGAGAGGAGTCATCGAGCGAGTGCACCCGGGATCAGACGGCATCATCCGGTCTGCAGATGTCCGCACTCAAGGAGGCGTATTCAAGAGACCTGCGACTAAGCTCGTCGTCCTACGGATGAAAGAGGCTACGACGTGTCTGCGCCGGGGGGAGAATGTTACGGACGACGGCGTCAATACATAAAATAAGTTAGAATAAGATAGGCATGTATTGTTATCCCACTCTAAATATACGCAATGTCAATAGATGTAAGAAAGAGACAGCGCTATAGGAAAGAAAGAGATGCAGAGTGGTGCCGTGTGCAAAAGTGGCTCGCACGTGATTGGTGGAGAGGCCGGTACCGCTGACTACCATACCCTGCTAATGTAAGAATCTTAATAGTACTTAAGCACGCCTAATGCATTGTTGATCATGTTGGGTATTTGGCATACATCAATAAATAAGATTGAAGAGCGAACTACGAAGTTTTTATTGAGACGCTACAATCTACACTCTACAATTTGCCTGAACTATAAAAGTTGGTCGTTTGATGTTTGCGAATATATAATGAAATTGTTAAGCAAATTCATGGGACAAAAATTTGACCTTCAACTCCTCAACCCTGATGATGCAGGGGTACTTAAAGCCAAAACCATAGAAGTTGGCAATTTGGTGCTTACGGTTATGTAAAGAAAATACTAAGCAAAAATATAAAATCAAAAATTTGACCTTCAACTCCTCAACCCTGATGATGAAGGGGTACTTCAATCCTAAACCATAGGAGTTGGCAATTTGGTGCTTACGGTTATGTAAAAATAATACTAAGCAGAGGCACAAAATTAAAATTTTGACCTTCAACTCCTCGACCCTGATGATGAAGGGGTACTTCAATTCTAAACCATAGGAGTTGGCAATTTGGTGCTTACGGGTATGTAAAAATAATACCAAACAGAGGCACAAAATTAAAATTTTGACCTTCAACTCCTAAACCCTGATGATGCAGGGTACTGCAAGCCTGAGCCATAGAAGTTAGCCACCTGGTACTAACGTATATGTTATAAGATTACTAAGCAACAATATAAGATGAAAAATTTGACCTTCAACTCCTCAACCCTGATGATGGAGGGGTACTTCCAGAGGGGGCGCCCTGTTTGTATGAATTGTAAAAGTGTTTTATGTTTAATTTTTGTGAATATGTAGATGCACAAAGCAAACTTAGAGGCTTTATTTAAATACAAACATAAAAATATAGTCACTAAAAAGTGTAAAATAAAAACTTTTTAACAAAAAATATCTACCGACTTCCATGTCACAAAAAAGTAAAAAATAATTTAAATATATTTTGGTCTAGAACATACTCAGTACTTAGTACATAGTTCTGAAGTCGGTGCTCATATAGGACGTAGTTACCGTCGTCCAGCGAAATATGTCGAGCACCGACTTCAGGACTATGTACTAAGTACTGAGTATGTTCTAGACCAAAATATATTTAAATTATTTTTTACTTTTTTGTGACATGGAAGTCGGTAGATATTTTTTGTTAAAAAGTTTTTATATATTTAGCTTCAGACATTAAGCAATGTATGGGATTTACATATGTATTCTGATGCTTCTCCGTTTTCTTAAATATATAAGATGTACGAGGTCCTCCAAGTTGGTCTACACGGTTAGCGACGCCAACTTTATCTAACTCCGGTTGCGTTCCTTTGGGGATCCCGGAGTCCTCTTTGCAATGCCGAGGACGGCCATAGAAGGAGTTATAGTGCGGTAGGTCGGGCGCCGCCCTCATGACGACGGTTACCGGTACTATTTACTCCTCGGAAAAACAATGTTTAATTTACATGAATGGCTATAATGAGAAGATAGTAAATTGACCTTGCTACAGACCCGTTATTAGTGTCGACGGATTTTATAGAAATTGATAGAAATGCACGATTGATGGTATTTTATTTATTTGTAACAATAGCAACGAAACATCAAACAAATTATTATTTTAATTATATATAATGACTTTTAAAAGGTTATTTCTATGTTACACTATGTATATGTGAGAATATGGTATCGAAATAAATAATGCAAATCAATTAAACTGTTGACAATGTTATAATGATAACTGTTGAAATATTACCAACGAAATGAAAACTGTAGTAAAAAAGAGACACGAAAATAATTATTTGCTAAGAAATCGTACACCATGCTGGGAGGTATCAGGAAGAAAAATATTGTTTTGCTTTAATTGATTACAATAATGGTCAACAAATAAAATAATAAGGAAATTGACGAGGTTTTAGTAAAAGCAATTACTTGTATAATAACTAGTAGCCCAACGTATCAGTTTAATACTTTAAAGGCATCTGCAGCGTCGAAGATTTGGGATTCCAAATTTTATAGAAATATAGCATCTGAGTATGAACTTTATTGTTTACCTACTTGACATCAGCATATAGCGTATTCATGGTTTGGGTAGAATATAGTGTCAAGACTTTTTTTTTGTTTTCGAGGGGGAAACTTTCCAAAGGTACCCGACGCCGTGGGAGCGACGCAGTGTTATGTGGGATTTTTACCGCACTAAAACCCCCCCGGTGGCCGTCCTCGGCGCTGAAAAGGACTCCGGGATCTCAAAACGACTTCAACCGGAGTCCTCCGAGCGCGCTGCCCCATCGGGATCCTCCCAAATGGGCGGCTGGGCCCACCGCTCCGTCTAGTCTTTACGACGGTATGCGACCACACATAATGCCGTCCTTCCCGGGATTGCCTGACCGAACGGTTCGAGCTCCCACTCTAGCCGTCTGCAACCCCGGAAGCCCCTTTTAGTCGCCTCTTACGACAGGCAGGGGATACCGTAGCCCTATTCTGACCCCGAGGCTACAGGGAAACTTTACATCTAGTCACGTTTACATAATTATTTCTACTAGTCACCCGTCGCAAAGATCGAAATGAGACCGTAATTCAACTCAAAAATTAAACTTGATATTGAACAAAGTATTTCCCCAATTCAAGTGTTTAATACACTCGAAAGGTAAAAAGAGGTTTAATTGACAACGCTGCATTTCAAGGTTATATTATGAGATTGAATGTTATTATATAGGTATGTGTTCGTGACAAATGCACGGTAGTGTGTGTAATGTTTTTAGTTCATTTTATGTATGTTATATGCATAATTTGAAAAAAATATTAGCATTCCATACTCCTTCTCTACGTCAACTGTAACCATGCAAAATTTCACACTCCTTCGTCCGAAGCTAGTATGTTAAAAACATACCCCAAGTTTTTGATGATTATTGATGATGATTTCACGTAATGATATATAGAATAAATTTTAGGCGAGTCATTGAATACAAAAATATAAGTATACGACCAATTATAGAAAATCTCTTTCCTTCGAGAAGGTGTTTAATAAAACAAAGTTTCTTTGCACACTTTATTAACTATCATTACGAAATTACATAAAGCTATGAAAACGTAAAAGTATTTATTTGGTGAATTCCTTAAAACAGTGTTTTTTAAATTTAGGCTTTTAAGCCGGAGCTTCCCAAACCTTATTTAGAAAAAAGTTCACTTAATCTAAATATTCAATGAAACTGGTGGCAATACAATTTGATGATCAAAAACAAGTACGCCACGTTTTGTTGACCTCCGTTTACGAGTTCTGGACCCCATTTATACCTACTGTTAGAGGGTATTTCGATTATATCAAAAGCTATGTAGTTGCTATACCTTACTATACCTTTTAATAAAACCAAGGATTGACAAAAGGCCCGACTTAACCTAAAACACTCATTTTTTAAAATCTACTGTATCCCCTCTCGATACCAAGACAGCCAACGCTTCTTTTTCCAGAATTACTGCCATTTCGGTAACAACAGCACATAATCTTTATATTACAGCGCCATCTAGTTAACAGTACGAGTAAGATTTCGATTCTGGATTAATCTTATGTAATGCTTTAAATCACAATGATACTTACTAATTTATGAAATTCAATCCATTACTTTTATTCAAACTAACACAACTTTTTTCCACCTAAAGGGTAAACCGAAACTGCTACAATATGACTAGAATAAGAAGGTAAAAACGGGTTGTGGGGATACCTTCCCGATTGAACGTTATTCGTTCAACCACCTTACCTTAAGAATTTCTATTTTGTACAGAAATAGTTGTAAGTAATACGGAAATATAGTAAAGCGACACAAAGCACACACATATTGAACGTTAAACACTATTAAATATTATTCAACCCATTGTAGAATTTGTAAAATTACTTGTGTTGTCTTTTTGTACGTCGCTGTTTTTAAACTGCAGTATAAGGATGAGCAAGTTGACAGCTTGCATCACAACGTTGAGGCACAGGCTCGCGTCCACGCGCAGTATGCGCCATATTCTGCACTCCAGCGGGCGACGTCTCATGTACTCCTGCAACTGCTGCAACTCCTCGCGTTTTTCTTCATCTAGCGATGACAAATACACATCGGTAAATTCCAAAACTCTACATAATATGTGTTGGTCGGAATTAACAAAACCATTTATGTTAAGGCAACCTATAAAATGAGAATAAAGCAAAGCAGACTCAAAATCATCAAAGTAACTATAGTCTAGCCGCCTATCTAGCTAGACAAATCATCCCTGATAGTTCCTGTTTACATGAACGATGTAACCTTGAAGAGGTTAATATTTACGATGAAAATATATCTATCGTTGATTGGGCCTATTTTAATTGATATCTTCAGTCGTTCATTCTTGACAGAGTAGGGTTTTAAGATGGTTTCTTATATAGTGTAGCTCTTCGCCTGCGCGTAGCGATTCGCCTCCATTTGCTAAGGTCTAGAGCATCCTTAAGCTTTTATGATATCCGTCCAACGCGTAAGTAATCGGCCGCGTGACCGCTGGCCTTCCATTTACCATTTGTTGACGGATACTAACGTTCAATTGATACCACAGTGCCTTGGGACAGACACTGGGTTACGTGGGAATTTCACTACACTAAAACCGCCTCGGCGGCCTTGTCCGGTGCTACGTAGAGGAGTCCTGGATCTCCAACGGAACGCAACCGGTGCGCCGATTCGGTTTGTTTATTTTTGGTTGTTTGTAAAGCTACTACTCCGTCAACTCTTGACCCATTTCTTCATTATATTTATATTTTTTATTTATATTAATGCCGACGTCAGGACTATGTACTAAGCCAACATTTATTTCCTCTCGTACACTAGTCAAACGTAAGATGTTTGACGAGTGTTAAAGTTAATCCGTAAGTAAGTAATTATCCAATTTCGGGCAATTTACTCTGCTTACGCCTATTCTTGCTTTTCTATTCCGTTGACCATTTAACAAGATACCTTTGAACATAATTAAATCTAGGTATCTTTCCCGAGAAGGACGGCGGTATGTGTGGCTGCAGCTCGCCGTAAGCACCGGATGGTGAAGGGGGATGGTACACGTCCCCCAAAAGATGAGCCCGTGAGGGGCGCTGCGCTAGGGGTAACCGGTTCGTTCCGTTGGAGTTTCCGAGTCCCCTACTAGCTGAAGAAGGCCACCGAGGAGGTCTTAGTGGGTAAAAATCCCACATAACCCGGAGTCCCTCCCAAGGCTTCGGTGTACCTTTTGATGGTTTCCTCTCAGTAACAAAAAAAAAACATCTTTATCTTTTTTTATAACATTGGAATAGCAAACGAGTGTGCAGTCCACCTGAGGGTAAGTGGTGACTGCCGCCCATGAACATCTGCAACTTCATAGAACAAGGGTTCAACTTAACATCATCTGTGATTGATTTATAAAATCTAATTAAATGCCCCTCTATCCGCGTAACTTTCTTAAAAAGCGATCCCAAGTTTTTGCTTCATGTATTGATATATAAATATCTCACCAGAACATGTGGAAAGACGATTGACAATGTATATATTTATTTGTTTGTGTTCTTCCAATATAAATTCTTGCAGGATAGCTGGGTAAAATACCAACGTATAGTTATATACCAGTGCGAAGCAATTAATAAAAAAGTTCACAGTACAAAACTCATCAAAGGTCTGCAATCAAAAAATATTCTTTATGAAATACGTACTCATGTATAGTGTATTATTACGCAAACGTATAATATTACATGATATAATATAATTATCGGCCGTATAATGATTCTTACCATGTTTTTAATTTCCGACAGGTTTGAAATCGTGGGATATAACATGTTAATTATAAATGCTGCAATCCCGACAAACATCTAAAAATATACTTGTGTTAGTTAACACAAAAAAATAATAGGTTGAAACCCATTGGAAAAGGAAGATAATGTGACAAAATTTAAAGGAAAAATAAATTAAGTCCTATGAAAAAATGTTGAATCACAAAGTTGTAGGTGATGAAAAGATCTACAACTTTTCTACTTATACTTTTTTCACACAACTTTAAAATTTATGTTAAAAATTCAAATAAGTTTTTGTTACTCTATTTTTATTTTTTACAAAATTTTGTAAGAACTTACCTTTTAATGTCTTAAATACACTGTATTTTTTTAATATCGACAAACCCAATCTTTTTTTCAATCAAAAACTCACGCGTCAAACTATCGTTTTTTAAAGTGCTTTGCATACTTACTTTTTGACAGTGTATAAAATAATCGTTAAGGTGGTAAATGTACTCAGAAAAGGCAAAAACCATAATCAAATTAACATACCTTTATTGTGAGTATAACTAAATTTATTTGTGCAAAATAAATTTGCAAATGTTAATATTGTAAAAAAAATATGTTAAATTTGTAAAAAAATATTTTAACATAAAAGTTAATATAAATTTTACAATATTTAACATTGATTTACTATTTTAGTTACTAAAATTTACAATTATAAATAGAATAAATGAGCCAAATCGCAACCCCCTGGAAATGTACCCAAAATAAATTGTTTTTTAAGCTTGTACTAAAATATACCTAATAAGATTTAATTAGAAATAAAACGATTTTTTTTATTGCTTTGCACATTTTTTATACGAATGATAAAACTGTGGAGGCATTATAAATTTTATTTTGACTCGTGGTTTTCGCTATTTCTGAGAACATTATTTTACCATAGCAACGAATATTTTTTATACCATCAGAAAGTAGAGATTTCAAAGGAAAAAACGCCTAACTAATTTAAAAAAACAGATAACACGTGAATTTTCGATTGATAATTAACACTCTTATTACACAGATTTTTTGATATTTTAATTTTTTTTTTTTATTTAGGTATATAAAGTGAAAAAAGTAATATCAAATCCAAAAATTACGGGGTATTTAGGACATTAAAAAGCTCGTTTCTACAAAATTTCGTAACAAAAGATTTTTTTACATTTTTTAACCTTAATTCCTAACTTCCCGGCCACAGATCGCCTTAATTTATTTTTCCTTTCTTTTTTATTATATTCTCTTCCTTTTCGAATAGGTTTTATCCCACTATAATTTTCTTTTACTTTTATAATTGTTTAAAGGTTTCGGCACTCGTCCGATACACATTTAATACATATGTATTAAATTGTCATCATCCAAAAATTATATTATTCTTTTTTGCAATAGCATTGCCAAGGAAAATGTTAATTTCTGAGTATTATAAGCATTAATAATATGATATACAGACACTCTTCAACTTATGTCATTTCGAGTTACGTCGAACAATATTTTGACACTATTCCGCAAGCATACGTCAATTGTTTCGAATTACGGCATAGGAGATTCATTTGCGACCTAGACATAATTATTTTAAGAACTTACCTTCATTAATAAACCTTTTGTTATAAATTTATTTTTATTTTAATTTTGAGCCTTGAGGATCGTAACCTTTGAGTTTTTCATGTAAATATATGAAAAAATATGTCTCGACTTACGTCGTTACGATTTACGTCGAGTATTTCGAGATCCTAACATGCCGTAAGTACGAGAACTGCTTATAATTATTTAGAAAGTCGTTGCCAATTATACTTGATTATTAAATGAGCTTAAAACTAAAACGAAGTAATCAAAAATAATTACCAAAAACTTCGTTGGATAATATGTCTTTTCAAAGTTATTTAATATTAAATTGTACAATACAATATGGTCATTACATCGATATTGTCCTTTTGCTGAGGTTTGAAATCCACATTTTACTTTATAGTGAAATATTTTAATTCTACAATATAATAAAGTAAAAACCAACATCACTGGAAATTTCCCAAAATCCAAATATATGCGGTAAAAAGTAAAAGCACACATCGTTAGTACATTAAGATCCCGATAAGTCGTGTCATATTTAAATAGAGTGAACGAAAAAAAAATTTGAATTACAATAATGCTTGCCAAACACACTGTGGATATTATTTGCAGTTTTCTAAAATATTCCTTATATTTAAGCGATTTGTCGGTAATAGGTAGGTAACTAAAATACTTTGATATATATTTATCTCCCGTTAATATTGACGTAGCGTAATTACACACGAATTCAATTATCAACGGAATCGAAAGAAGGAAAATGTCGCCAACTATAGGCATTGTAATTAAAACGAAAACAAATAAAGGCATCAAAGTGCAGTAAATTTTGAAAATCCATTTGATTACGCGGGGAAGGTTAACGTAACTTATATAATGTCCAAAAAAGAGTCTTATGAACGCAATTGTTTGCATGTTAAATACGTTGGGGTTGTATTTAGATTTAATGGGAATAAGAAGTTGATCCGAATGTTGGAGACGAGACATCTTTCCGGGAGTAGAACACAGTGCTGAATGATCAGTATCAGACCATTTAAAGTATCAATCATTGAAAGGCTAAAATTCAGTAGCAATGGTAACGCAAATACAAACAGTGTTTCAAAAGAGCAGCCCATACACTTGCGATAATCTTTTATACCTTCTATATATTAGTACGTGAAGCAAAAACTTGTGGTGCATTTTTAAGTAATATGCCGCGGACGGATTAGCATTAAATTTTGCACGGTTATAGTGGACGTAGAGACGAAGTGCAACATGTTAATATTTTTTCAAATAATACATATAACATAAAACCAACTAAAAACACATCACACACACACTACCATGCATTTGTCACAAACACATTACTAATAATAGAAACTAGTCACCCGACCCTAATTCAACTCAAAGACTAAACTTGATATTGTCCAAAATATTTCCCAAATTCCATTTTTATTAATTTTCAAGCTGTTTAATACACTTAAAATGTAAAAAGAGGTTTAAGTGACATAGCTGCATTTAAAATAAATAACGGGTAATTTGACAAAGACATCTGTAATTTTTGACGTTCTGTGTTTTCATTATGTTATATGTTTTATTTCTTTAAGTATTTATGTGTTAAGCGTGTGTAAAGTTTCATACTAATCCGTAAAGTTTCATACTAATCCGTCCGCGCGTCCGACTTGCTAATATGCTGCTCCCAAATGGAGGAATTTCGCAAAACGAGACCTCATTGATCAGCTATCGACTGGGGTTAAACATTTTAAATGCTATTAAAAAATGGGATTTGTTGGTAGGAGAGTAAAAAATTAGGACTACGTGTATTTTTTAATTCCACAATATAAAATTTACATAAAAATAAAATTTACATCAAAATCGGTCAAGCCGTTTCGGAGGAAATTAATTTCCAAATCTGTGACACAAGAATTTTATATAGGTATTAGAATAAGATTATACCCATATTTCCCTTTTCATGCACGAAAACCTCATCTTATAATGCTAACTGCACTTCTCCTAATCACTACGTTTACGAATAGTTACGAATGTTTAACTCAATTTGCAACTTTTTTGAGTTAGTCCCTCTAGTTTTCGCCATGTGAAATGGCTTTTGAAAAACGTGAATATTAAGCGAGCCATGCTCAAATAAGTTTTTAAAGTAAGCTTTTATGTGGGATAGTATCTTAAATGTTTGCTACATCGAAGAAGAAACCACGTCCTGGGTTTTCACGATTTCACCCTATAAGGACGTCTTCTTAACCCATTATTGTCCCACTGCTGGGCACGGGTCTTCTCTCAGATGAGAGTTATAGGTCATAGTCCACCGCGCTGGCCAAGTGCGAATTGGTGGACTGAGAACATACGTGGTATGAGGACGTACCAGGTAATAAATGCTGATTACAGCGTTTAGCAGGTAAAGGTACTTGAGACTGGTGGACTGATTTTATGGTGTTCAAAAGTTATGACTCAATTTTTTTTAAATAAGCTCTTCGTGATATATATTAATTTTAATTATTGTAAGCCTAGAAACTATTAAATGCGCCATTCGCGATATTTTAATACATGAAACCTATTTCATTAACTTCAGAAAGCATACCAGCCCTGTACCATTTTGCGGATTCAAATTTATTTAACAGAGCGTTTTGCGATTTGCTACTTTACCTTAAAAAAATAACAGGTTTTATTTAATTCCAATTAATGATTAATTGATCCGCGATTTTCTACAATTGTGAGCAGCCTTATTCATTTTTCAATATACAACGACACGAACATTTTGTATCGGATCTTGTCACTACATTGTACCTATAAAACAAATTCGCTTCTCTCTGTCTGTCCCTATGTATACTCAAATCTTTAAAACTATGCTATGTATTTGAATACAGTTCTTTAATAGATAGAGTGATTCGAGAGGAAGTTTTTAATGTATAATAATGTATAGTATAGTTTTTTTTAGTGGGTAATCCTCACGGATACCCAGCCGCCCGGGGCAGCAGCTGGGTTTTGCCGGACTCTTATTAAAGGCTAAACCCCCACTGTGTTTTCTCCTCGCACCGTGCGGCGGGAACGCGGGCACGCTTTCGAATTCATCCGCGAACCCGCCTGGAGTGGAAAAACACTGATAATTATAGATTTTTAACATTTAGGCGGAACGAAGTTCGCCGGGTCAACTAGTCTTATATAATTAAAAGTTATATACATTGTAATACTTTATTACATTGTTAGATGAATAATACTAACATGTATTTCAAAAATTACCTTTTAAAATTCTTACAACTTCTTCATGCGCCACCAATTTAAAATCGCACCATTTAGACAAGTGTGTATTTGCTTTAAAAAAATAGTTTTTTACGTGTAATTCGATAATGTGGACAATTAAACAAAACTTATTACCTACATTTTATCAAGTAGGAAACGAGCATGCAGTCTAACTGATGGCAAGTGGTTACTGCCACATCTGTAAGAAACTTCATATAGAACAAGGATTTTTATCTGAAGTTGATCACAAATGTTTTGGTATATACTCCTGAAGAACTAAAACGGTCGTATATAAGTGAGCTGGCAATAAGTGATCGTTTCAAGCTAGAAATAGGTGTGGCGTGGTATTTCTCCGATCAAACTACACTGTTCTACCACCTCTAAAGCAATAAGCCTAAATTTTATCCCACATGTAGGAGGCACTCATTCTCAGTCGACCCCTTTAATGACAATCCTCATCGTGCCCAAAATTTTGCCAGCTGTCACAACATTAAACACACAACTATATTATAAGTCGCGTAAGTACTCATTTATTCATATAAATAAATAATTTTGTGTATTATACACTGATTCTTAAATTTATGTGTATTATTTTGCATTTTGCTCAACGAATAGGTATTGCCATTCAAAGAGGAAATGCTGCCAGCATCTTAGGAACCTTGCCCAGAGACTGCGATGGTGATACATGTACATTTAAATACATGAAATTTTACGCTTTTCGCATTTTATGACACATTAGAGAGGTAGGTATTTGAACTGAAAAAAAAACTAAAATTTGTTTATATTATAATGTAATTTAATTAAAATTTATTAAAAAACCAACACCGAAATCCTATTTATAATTTACAAATTTTCTTAGGAAGCAAAATACGTTTCAGTTCCTAAAACAACTAAAAATTACAAATACTTATTCATAAGTTTGTTATTCCTTCGAATTATAATACGTGACACATTTTTACAATTTCTGACAAAATCCATTTATATGTGCGTATACTATGTGTTATACGAATTACCTATTAAGTTATTTAATATGTCGTTACGATTTTCAGATTTTTTTATAGGCAATACTCAAATAACGAGCATACAATCCACTTGAAGCTCAATGCTGACTGCTGCAAATAGACATCTTCATACAGAACTGGGGACTATCTGGAATTATTGTCAGATGCTTTACTCTACTCAAGGTCCAATATATCTAATGATGGATCATGCGAGCTTAACGTGAAACGTCGCATAGGTATGGCAAAAAACGCCATGACAAAACTTCACAAGATTTGGGCGGACCGAAACATCGGCATAAAAACTAAACGTAAACTGGTGACAACTTTAGTTTTTTTCAATTTTTCTTTATGGCGCAGAAACGTGGACGTTAAGTAAAGCCGATCGTATGCGAATTGATGCCTTCGAAATGTGGTGTTAGAAGAAAATGCTAAAAATTCCATGGACAGCTTTCAGAACCAACGTTTCTATTCGGAAAGACTTTAAATAACATGTAGACCGTCAACCATCTGCCTCCGTAGGATCTTTGAGTTTTTCGGCCACATTGCTAGAAGAAAAGGAGATAACCTGGAAAAACTTCTGGTGACCGGAAAAATACAGGAAAAGAGGCCACGGGGGCGCAGCCCAATGCGTTGGTCTGATCAAATCCGCACCAATCTCGACACCACCGTACATCATGCCCTACACACAGCTGAAAGCAGAGTCTGTTGGAAAAACATTATCGAAAAAAGGTGACAAATAGAGACCACGACCCTCAGCATTGAGGATTACGAATCAAGAAGGAGGACTCAAGGTCTAATATGATCGCCTTATATGTAAGTGAGCCGGCAACCACACACTTCCACCCAAAAGCAAAAACTGCTTCACGCTATAAATATATGTAGCGGTCTCACTTTTCTGCCTGATCTACTACTATGCAGAGAATTTCTAAATTTTACATAAACGCACTAATTAGTAATACGGTGATAAAATAAAATCGCAAATACCACACATTAATATTTATCGCTAAACACAATCCTTTTTAACCCACAGTAGAATTAATGACCTATATTGTTTTATTTTACATCGTTAAACTGCAGTATGAGTATGAGCAAGTTGACAGCTTGAATCACCGCGTTGAGGCACAGGCTCGCGTCCACGCGCAGTATGCGCCATATTCTGCACTCCAGCGGCCGACGTCTCATGTACTCCTGCAACTGCTGCAACTCCTCTCGTGTTCGTGGATCTAACGACGACAAATACACAACGATTAAATATCTACAGCGCACACATTGGACGGATAATGCAAGTGCAAGTGATATTTACGCAACTTTTAAAAGTAAAATATAGTAAAGTGGACTTAATATCAGTAAATTAGATCATTATCAATCACCACGCTGATAAATACTATCGCAGAAAGGTGGTGTGCGAATGTGCGATGTGACTTTGAGAGGGTTAGAACTTAACTATAAAAATTACTATCGTTTATTTGCGCTACTAGCTACTGTTAACTTTAAAACAATTAGTAGCTCTAGAGGGAATTTCAGGATTTACTATTATTACATTAGTATCCTGCTGAGTACTACTACTATAATTATATTAGATATGAAATAAATATTCAGTCGCGTGTTTCTATATAGGTATTTGCATTCACAAGAATTGTACAACAATGCGAATGTAAAACTGCAAAAGAAGATCGCCAAATCTATACAAATTTAAGTCAAATTGCAGTTGGACGACAAAAAAAGGTCACAAAATGTACTGTTTAGTGGGTGATGCGGGATACGTCGGTCATCTCCATTATACTCTTGATGGTCGGATGTGACCAATCCGAAGAGTTCCCACGGGAGCGGCCGCCCATAAGGTGGACGATAGTGTATGGGCGCGAACCCCTTTGTTATAAACGACTTTGCGAGTAAAGATTAGCAGATTAGTGAACATAATCGACCAACAAAAGTACCAAACGTGAGATTGAGGTGTGCTGGGTAAATTAGCGCTAAAATGAGTGATTTGGAAAATGTGACGATTTAAGCATACCGTAATGGAGTGGGAGGATTAGCACATTAACAAAAAATCGGAGGCATGACGTTCGTAGTTGATTTTTGTTTGCACAAACAACAAAAGAACGTATAATTCACTAGTGTCCAAATCTCGAAATAAACATCAAATATGAAGATAATGGATACAGGAATTAGTTGGAAGTCATATTTTATTCTTATATTATTTTCAAACTAAAAAAACCACTGAGTTTATTGTCGACGCTACTCAATTGAGATCGAGTTGCGAACCGGTGCTACTGTAAGAAAATATGCTATTACTGACAATTTGTACGTGCCCCCATAAGCCTACACAAACGAAGGACATTAATGTAACGAAATGTATATTAAGTATATTTGAATATATCTGTATTTACATTTATATTTTTATGGTGGTATTATGTATACAATTTAGAAGATAAAAAGAATATAAACAAGTTTACAAATAACCCTCATCTGTAGTTATGCTTAACTGACACTAACTGACAGATTTTAATATTTTATTATCTAAGTAATTAGAAAATAGAATTTGCCACCTGCATTATCAGATTCTTACAGGTTAATCATACCGCTAAACGAAATAACTAAACTGATCTTGGATATGATGAATAGAAAGTTCCCACAAAAACACATAGTTAAAAAAAATTCTCACCAGAACATGTCGAAAGATGGTCAACAATATAGATATTTATTTGTTTAAATTCTTCCAATATAAACTCTTGTACGATAGCTGGATAATATGTTATTACATAGTTGTATACAATTACAACGCAACAAACGAAAAAGCGAAAATTAAACACCTCTTCAAATGTCTGCAATAAAAATATTTGTATACAAAATACGTATTTTTACATAATTCTATATATTAATCAGCCTAATATTAATTCTTACCATATATTTAACTCGTGGCAAGTTTGAAATTGTAGGATATATCGTGTTAACTAAAAATGCACTAGAACCGATAAACATCTGGAAATAAACATGTGTTATTTAACATTGTAAACATTTGATATCCATTTATCTACCACTAGTGCTTGTCAACGGTTTCTCCCCGCCACCGCGGTTTCGTCGTAACCACGATCCATGCAACTGGGTCGAAATATCGACAAAAAAGAATTCTTAAGTGATTCGAAAACCAGACATCGTGAATATTAGAATGTATCAATTCCGTGATATTAGTAGCGTAAAATTATAAAAAACTAATCATTGTAATACTGTTATTCTAATCGTTGCCAATATTGAAATAAGGTGAGTTGGGGTAATATCGGACATGGGGTAAAACCGTAAAATTGAAACTGTAGGCTATTGTAGCCATCTTTTATCAAATTGACAACGTCATAAACGTATATCATTTTCATGGCATGGTAGATAAAGTCACACATAAAAAGAAAATGGCTGACTTAAGTCCAAAATATTAATCGTACGGTTTTACCTCGTGTCCGATATTACCCCAACTCACCTTATTTCATTTTTACAGCAGTGCAAAAATAAAATAATACAAACATTTACCAAAAATTTCGTTGGATAGTACGTATTTTCAAAGCTGCTGAAAATGGAATCGTACAACGCCATATGGTAATAACGATCATGTCTTTTTCTCGAGTTTTCAAATCCATTTCTTACGTCAAGATGAAATAAACGAACTCTACAGTAAAATCAAGTAAAAACCAATGCCACTGGTAATTTTGCTAAATCCAAATAAATTCGAAAAAAAGCGTGAGCAAATATTTTTAGTCCACCAAAATATGTAAACTTTAACATTTCCTTAAAGAAAAATAACGTAAAAAAAGTTTGAAATACAATAAAGCAAGCTGAACATATTGTGATAATTTTTTGAATTTTTTTGAAATGTTCCTTTGATTTTAGCGATCTGTCGGCAACAGATAAATAGCTAAAATATTTTAATATATATTTGTCTCCCGTTAATATTGACGTCGCATAATAACAGAAGAATTCAATTATTGACGGAATCCTGTCAAAGAAATCAGCACTATTAAAAGGGATAATAATTAAACCCAAAATAAATAAAGGCATCACAGTGCAATAAATCTTAAAAATCAATTTGATTGCGCGTGGATAGTAAATATCACTGTAATGTCCAAAGAACATCCTGATGAGCGCAATGGGCCGCATGTTGAATATGTTGGGGTTGTGTTTAGATTTGACGGGAACAAGGAGTCGACCCGCATGTTGGAGACGTGACATCTTTCCGAGACTACAACACAGTACTGATCATCGATCTTTACCAGATATCAATCACTGAATAGGCTAAAGTTTAGTAACAATGGTAACGCAAATACAAACAATATTACTTGACGCAGCCTGTACGCTTGCAGTAATAAATATTAAAACACTTTTTTTTTAACGCGGAGAAATCCTCATGGATCCCCTTTCACCCGGGGGAGCGCAAGGGGTATGTCGGACTCTTACCGACTAAAACTCCGCGGCGTTCCTCTGGACGTTCGGTGCCGGGTCACGAGTAAAGCGTTAGCATTCCATTCGCGGCCCGGCAACGTCGGCCAGCGCTGATGTTAACGCCAGCCACGTCCCGAGAGGGAGGGGCCCCTCTCAGTGGTGTCCCTCATGAGATGTGCATGCAGAACGCACACACGACATCTCGAACCCTTGTTACCAGAGGCAGGATCCCCCGATTCTGCCCCTGTGGGCTCATGGGACTGGGAAGGAGTGGCTTTCTGCAAAAGCCACTCTCCGGCGTCCCAAGCGTCTGCGACGAAGCGGCGCAGAAGATGTATTGTCCTCCCTGGCCCGCTCCGCCGCCTCCTTCGCGAGCATCACTGCTTCGCAGAAGGATCGCACCGCCTGCCACAACCCGTCACTTCCAACCATGGCGCGAACCACGGCCGGAAGCGAGAGGTCGGCCTCTAATACAGAGCTGAGCGCGCGGCGCTCCGCATTCCGCGCATGGCATACCTCCAGCGTATGCTGGGACGTCTCTTCGAGGCAACCGTCGCAATGATGGCACCTGGCAGTCGGCTCCCGCCCGATCCGACACAGGTAGCTCCCGAAACAACCATGTCCCGAGAGCACCTGCGTCAGACGGAAGGACAGGATGCCAAATCGCCTACCCAACCACTGCTAAAATATGGGACGAATTGCCTCGATAGTCCTCAAGCCGGCGCTAGGATGCGCCAGCCTGGACATCCACGTTTCGATAGCCCTATGGCGCAACTCAGCTCTGTGCCCCTCTAATTCCTGCTGTGTGGGCGGGTGGCTCCGAGATTGGTGCGCCTCCTCACGCCACTGACGTAGTGACGCAAGGGCTCTCGCTTCCAAATCCCAGGGCAAAGAACCCGCCAGCACGTCGACACGACGTCTCTGGCCCACCAAGGTTTGGCAACAGTCTACCCAAGGCCGCTGCCGTCCTCAGTAGCCGAGGCCGAGGTAAAGGGATTCGAAGTGGGGACCGAAGTTCCACCGGCTATCCAGAACGAGTCCCAGATACCTCATCGACCGCCTCACGTCGATACGAACTCCGGAGACGACGATATAGGCATCCCGCGGCGGCGCCATCCTAGGGCCGTGAAACATCACAGCCTCGGACTTTTCTAGCGCCACCCGCAAATCCAATCGCCGTATGCGGCCCACCACGAATGCCGTGCCGGCGGTGGCACGGAGGAAAGCATCCCTGTGGTTCCTGCCTCTGGCAGTCACTAGGGTGTCGTCCGCGTAACA
The DNA here is from genome assembly GCA_949699795.1 of Spicauda simplicius. Taxonomy (NCBI): domain Eukaryota; kingdom Metazoa; phylum Arthropoda; class Insecta; order Lepidoptera; family Hesperiidae; genus Spicauda; species Spicauda simplicius. The sequence goes on along the minus strand of OX453057.1, from coordinate 663,939 downwards.
GACTACGCCGACACCCGATAAGGGAGCTCCTCGGAGTACCCAGTCATAGCCGATGTTCCACAGGAGGGGACCTAGCACCGATCCTTGTGGAACTCCGCATAATATTTCCCGCCGACACCACCGGTCTTGGCCAGGGTATTCCACCGCACGCCCAGATAGGTAGTCCCCGACAATCCACCGCAGGTAGGAGGGCACCCCGTGGTAGCGGAGTGCCTCCCTGATGCAACTCCAGGGAAGGGTGTTAAAAGCGTTAGCAATATCGAGAGATACCGCTAACACAACCTCGCCCCGGCCAACCGCATCCTGCACCAGGGACTTAACCTTCTGCACCGCGTCTGTGGTGGATCTCCCTCTACGGAATCCGTATTGGTTGTCTGCAAGATTCGGACCAATCCCCTCGAGGTGCTCTACGATTCGAGATGCCACAATCCTCTCGAAAAGCTTGGCTACCTCGCCGAGCATCACGATGGGGCGGTAGGCAGATGGGAAATAATAAAACACTGCAACTGTCCGTCAAAATAAAATATATTTAACAATAATTATCTTTCATTATGCAGTATATTCAGAAGTACCTGTTACTTTTTAAGCATATCATTTATGACAACGATTACCCGAAGAAACTGTATAAACTCAACTTTAGATAAGTATATTCAATAAGTGACCAAAGTATACGAGTTTCTATTTTATAGTTGCACGAAAACTGCCTCAAATCGACGAATGACCAAATTTGTTTGCTACAGCTTTTTTTAAACGCTCAAGCTCGTACAGCTTGAAAAGCAAGCCTTTATGCTAGTCATTATCTGATGCCTTTACTGCGTTAAGGAACAGAACATCTGTTACACTAGATTTATAGGATTTAACAGGAGTAGCAGGTTCTTGGACTGGACGACTGATTTTATACGGTTCAGAAATATTGGGTCAAAGGTATTGTATATGTCCTTCGTGATGCCAGTTGTTCAAGCAGTGATTGTTGAATACGCAGAAACTAACAGAAGCGCTACTAATAAAATTGTATTATTAACCTCAGAAATAATTCGGATTTGAAATATAAAATGAATTTGCAACAGTAGCCACTTATGAAATGTACTGCTACTTTTTTATTTCTAATTCTTTATGTATTCGTCTATTTGTATGAATGTCGATGTTATATGAACGGCCTTATTCAGCAACAATATATTACGACTCGCACGATGTCAATGTGATCTTGGCTTATAAAATCAAAGTTGTATATTAGCTATATATGTTATCAATTAATTGAATATAGAACAAATAATATAATATGAAAATACATAACGCGACAGAGTCCATAATTGGGTTATTTATTTTGTATCACACCATTACGATATTTTATCATTTTTGCGCTATTCGCAATATAGATATTTTTTATTTGTAAAATGTTTAACTGTTAAAAATTCTCTACGCTTTCTATTTAGCTTTTAATTTTCAACTGCCACGTAATACACCTACGTCATTTATTTTTAATGATGCAGATTATTTAAATATTAATTGTACGCTTGGTTATCATACTTGATTGATTTATTTTATTGATTTATAGTAAGTCAGAACTTGCAGACTTCTTTCTCACTTGTGCACTTCTCTAACGCTAAGTGTCTGGGATAGTACTATACTCTACTCTTCTCAATTTAAAAGGGTGACTAGTAGTCACCCTTCGCAATGGTCGAAATTCGACCGTAATATAATTAAAAACTAAACTTCATATTATTCAAAGTAGCAGAAATATTTCTCTAATTTAAAAAAATTGTAATAATTTTCTTATTACGCATTATATCAAAGGTAAACAGAGGTTAATAACTAAGCTGCATTTAAAAGCAATAACGGGTATTTTGACAAAGACCTCTGGCATTTTTATAGTTGTGTCTTTTTATAGTAAACATTGAATGTTCTATTTCGTTTATTATGTATGTATTTGTGTGAAATGCAAGGTAGTGAGTGTAATGTGTTTTAGTTGATTTTATGCATGTTTTGAGCATTATTTGACAAAAATATTAGCATTGCGCAATCCTTCTCTACATCAACTAATACTAATTATTAATTTCATACTCGTAAGAGTATCTGCAGCAAGTATCTTAAAAACGAATCACAAATTTTTGCTTCACGTATTAATATATAGATGTCCATGTTTGCGTGTTCTCGGGCTACAATCTCATCCCTTTTCTATATGAGATTGACGTCCACCTGACAGTAAGTGACCATAGCATACAACGGTAGCAACTATGTTACGACATAATTTATTACAATCGGATTACTTGACTTGTTCAATTTCTCTGTAAAACTGAGTCTCAGACATAAAGGGCGTCTTATAAAATAGAGATATTTTATAGAAAAAGTTTTGAATGCTTATCTAGTGACTTAACAACTTTGAAGATAGATTTCCGGCACCCTTATAGAGTTTTTTGCTACAATATGTTAAAAAGTAATTAATTATTAGGGAAATTTTTAAAAATATAAAAAGAGCATTAATTTCAATTTATTGAAGAGAAGGAAATGAAATCTATAGCAGTTCAACCCAACATAGCAGCTTAGTCAATTATGCCTCATAGTCATTAATGGGTGTTTTTAAAATAACCCAAAAACGAATAAACATATACAGCCGAAAAATACATTTAAAATCCTTGCAGTAAGTAGATGTTAGTTTAGGAACTATTCGTGCTACTTTGGACAATACCAAGTATAGGTTTTGAGGTGAATAACGGTCGAATTTTGACCGTAGCGATGAGTGACTAGTATTTTATAACTTTTTCTGTGTTCGAAGGTTAACAAGTGCAACTTATGATGTTAGAACTCTCATAAATTAATGAGTGCAATTTATATTAAATATTCAACCAGTAACTACTATTCCATGCTTGTTATTTCTCGTTTTTAAATAATATCCTCCAAACTATACTAAATTAGATCAAAACATTTAAGTATATGAAAGTTTTATGCTTTTTTGGTGTTATGATATCGCTCATCCTCTAAAAAACTGTCATAACACAAGAAATCATTGTTTTGAGTTAAAAATGCAGTTTGATTCCATTTTTGCTCTTCTATCGATCGATAAAACTGCCATAATTTTAGTGTGAGTAGTTCACAAAAGATGGCGTAAATGTCTGCAAGTGAGCATTAGCGTTCATTGAGGAACAAATTAATAAAAACGTGATTATCTCAAAACTTGTTTTTTTTTGTGTTATGACACTTTTTCAGAGGAGGAGCGATATAGGCATGAATTATTTTGTGATGTATGCAGATTAAGAAAAAACTAAAATTTGTGTATATAAGAGTGTAATTTAATTAAGTGTAATTTAAAACCGACACTGATAACCTATTTATAATTTACAAATTTTCTGAGGAAGCAAAATACATTGACATTTCTAAAATTACAAAAATTCCTCTAAATCATAATAAGTGACACTTTTACACAATTTCTGACAAATAACACTTAGATGTCTGTACATTTTCAGATTTTCAAGCTATTGCATAACTTTCATTGCGGGCTTTGAGCGCGGCGACCTAATCAGGAAATTCCGTAACGAAAAAAACCTAACACCCCCCACTCCGCCTACCATGTGGCGCGGCCGAGTGATCATTTAACGTGTATGCATATGGTACGACAGTACGAAGCTCGCACGGATCGAGACGAGCTGCTCGGAAATGGGATGAAAAGTATATGTAAAGTATAGTAACAAAGAAAAAAACTTGAATTAATATCAAAGCCAAAAAATACTACATAAATAAATAATTATAATTGACTTCATAAGAAATGCTATGCAAATAGCTTTATCGCGGCAGTTCCCGGTCGCACGTTTTTTTATGGACTTCTGTGAAAATCTTCATAATGAACAGGGAACTATCTGTAATTAATGACAGAGGCTTTACTCTATTCAAAATTTGTAAGTGCCCCCGTAGGCCTATACAAAATAAAGACATTTCATTTCATTTCAAAGACTAATATGATCGCCTGAAATGTAAGTGAGCCGGCATCAACACACTTACATCCAAAAGCAAAAACTATTTTATGCTATATATGTATAGGTGTAGCGGTGGCACCTTCCTGGCTAATTTACTACCACGCAGAAACTCTTAATGTTACATAGAAACTCGTAAGTAATACGATAATAACATAAAGCCACACAGACCACACATTAATATTTAACGCTAAAAAACAATTTTACTCAATCCACAGAAGAATTAGTAATTACTTGTAATAAGACAATGTATTATTGTACATCTTTAAACTGCAGTATTAGAATAAAGAAGTTGACAGCTTGCATCACCGCGTTGAGGCACAGGCTCGCGTCCACGCGCAGTATGCGCCATATTCTGCACTCCAGCGGCCGACGTCTCATGTACTCCTGCAACTGCTGCAACTCCTCACGTATTCGTGGATCTGACGACGACAAATACACAAAGTTTAAGTATCTACAGCCCACATAAAGTTTATTGTAAGCATGATGCATTTGCTTTTACGCAACTTTTATAAGTAGAGTAGAGCAAAGTGGACTTAAAATCAATAAATTAGATATAGTCTCCACGCTGACTTCATCCCAGAAAGGTGGTGTACGAATGTATAATGTGACTTTGAGGGAGATAGAATTTACTATAAAAATACTATCGTTTATTTGTTCTGCTAACTACTTTAAACTTTAAAACAAATAGCATGGGAGCCCTAAAAGGAGTTTCAGGATTTACTCTAACATTGTAGATATACTATATTGGTATCTTGCTGAGTGCCACTAATATCTATCCATCGCCACTTCAGGCTTTTCGATTTTTTTTAATCGTAAAATTATAAACAATAAAACCACTTTCACCCTTTTATGTTTTTCTAAAATCGATGAAACAAAAATGAAATCGTCGTAAAAAATCCATACGCTTCATGCTAATAGGGTGCTTTAAGGATTAAAAAAAATTACGGTTAGAGAACTGTTTTAAAATTTTGAAAATGTTCTCATAATGTGTTGTTCTTATGTTAATCATAGCGGTATAACGCTATGATTAACAATGAAACTGATCTTGCAATATGATGAATGGAAAGTTCCCTCAAAAACACATAGTTAAAAATATCTCACCAGAACATGTAGAAAGATGATCAACAATATAGATATTTATTTGTTTTATTTCTTCTGATATAAACTCTTGTACGATAGCTGGGTAATATGTTACCACATAGTTGTATAGAATTACAACGCAACAAACGAAAAAGCGAGAGTTAAATAACTCTCCCAATCTCTGTAATAAAATAATTGTATACGAAATATGAACGATGTATAATAATATATTACGCATAAATATAGTATAGCATTATATGATTTAATTTATTATTCAGCCTTATATTATTTCTTACCATATATTTGGCGAGTGACACGTTTGAAATTGTGGGATAAATCGAATTAACTAAAAATGCACTAAAACCGATAAACATCTGGAAATAAACATGCTATTTAACAATGTTAATATTTTATATCCACTCGTACAATCATTTTTGGTCAGTGATGTTAAAAAATAGTTTAGTAGCTAAAAGAACAAATTGAAGTTGAAAATTGAACAAAAATCGAAAATTGCTTATTGAAGTGATTTTTTGGAGCACTAGTCGTGGCGCTTCGTAAGTTGGAGGGTAATTCGGGGACACTTTAAAATGACAAAATGACTAACGACGTTTGCCCCTAATGTTCAAAGTTATAGCTTGATTGAGATGGCCTTCATGGACATTTCAAACAACTTCTATTAAAACAGCGATATAGAACCACCGAAGACAATCCTAACAAGAATGCGCCGATTCTACAAACAAAAATATTTCCTAACTTTCGATAGGATCCCTGCAGATATCGCCCATCGGCAAGGGAAAAAGGGCTCAGTAGGGCCAACAGCAACTACGTATTTACGCAAGAACTCATAAGCTGACAGTTTTTGGGGAATTTATTTTACAATAAGTATTTGATACCCATATTGTTATGGGTTATAAATACAAAATTGTCCCTCCCCTTTTTCTCTGACCATAGATGACTCGGTTGTATATATTTTAATATGGAAAAAATATATAGCACAATCGAGTCGTTTCAAAATATATTATAACTAGCTGTACCCGCGGCTTTGCCCGCGTAAAAATGAGTGTATCGTAAAGTTTTTCCTGCATAAATCTCGACCCCGTTGAAATTATATGTTAAAAAGTAGTCTATAATTATGTTATTCCACAACCTTTTCTATAGTGCAAGTCCTATCCAAAATAGTTTAGCCGCTCGGCCGGCGATTACCCGGACATACAAAGAGTGAAGAAACGAATTTAAAGTGTGTATTTGTGGTTAGGATCATAATTGTTATGTAAAAATATTTTAAAAATTAGACAAATTAAAATTAGAATTTTAAAATTAGACAATTGTAAACCGCCTTTCTTTGAATTAATTGACAATCTTAGTGGTCACACAATACCAAGAAGCACCTTGTAAACCAAATCCTCCTCCACATTTAAACCAAAACGCATCGATTACAAAGATTGATTTTAACTTTTCCGCAGTATGTTTAAAAGTTCTCAGGGTGATGCTGCTGGGTGAAGTGCAATGTTTGTACTGGTCTATTACAAAAAAAACGCTACTCTTACAAACTCATTTATCATTCGTATCCTACTCAACACTGGACACTATCAAGTGGTCAGATTACTCTAATAATGCACACGCATCGGCGGCCGGCTTGTATTAGCATGCGCGAGCGAGACGGTTACCTACCCCTGCCGAGAGACACATCGCGATCTTTATTATTTTAAATCTCTAATATCTTTAAAAGTATTTATTTGATGCATGTAGTGTAAAAGCTAACGAATGAATTTATTTATATAAGGATTAATATCGAACAGAAGAAAATACACTCGAAATTAACGTAATATTTTTAGTTGAAATATGGAACATAAAAAAAAAATATTGTGACTTAACCATAAGTTATAGAGATATACTATCGTGGATTGATTTTATATTTAAGGTTGCAATCCAGTGTTTCGTAGCCCTTGACGGAATTATTAGTATTCAACATCAACATTTAATTTATCGATAGACTTCGTAGTTGTTTTGTAAATAACGCCACCTATCGCATTCAATGTAATTCAACATAGTAGTGGATAGATGGCGCAAGTATACCTAATATCATCGGTAATTCCTCGTAATTTTATATTGTGGGTAAATTACATCAAATTTATATCACATTTATTTGTATGATAATTAATTGTTATCGATTTATATGTATGTATTATTTCATAATGAACTAAGGATCAGGATGACATCAGGGCAAAATGGCTAATATGGCGATAGTTGGAATTTGGAATTATACAAAAGTCGCGATATACCGAGTTTTACAGATATATGTATGTTGTCGAATCAAAATCAATATTTTTTAATGTTTTATTATTGAGATAAGTTTTCAATCAAGTCTATCTTGCCCCTTGACGGAATTTTATTATCGTACCCTTATTTATTTGATTCATACCTAGGTACAGTGTAAAAGACAATTTTGATCTTTGTTATAATTACGAAGCTAACGAATGCATTTATTTACATAAGGATTAATACTGAACAAAAGACAACAGACTCGAAAATAACGTATTATCTTTAGTTACAATATGGAACATAAAAATAATTATTGTGAGTTAACCTTAAGAGATATAGATATGCTATCGTGGATTTATTTTATATTTATGTTTGCAAACCAGTGTTTCGTAGCCCTTGACGGAATTATTAGTAATTCAACATCAACATTTAATTTATCGATATTACTTCGAAGTTGTCCACCAATTCGCACTTGGCCAGCGCGGTGGACTATGGCCTAAGCTCTCTCATTCCGAGAGAAGACCCGTGCCCAGCAGTGGGACAGTAATGGGTTGACGACGACTTCGAAGTTGTATTGTAGATAACGCCATCTATCAAATGTTCATTCAACGTAATTCAACAGAACAGTGATAGATGGCGCAAGTATACCTAATATTTAAGTCATCGGGAATTCCAAGTAATATTATTCGTATCTTTCGCATTATAAATACATTTTCATATTATAAACCCATATTATGGGTAAAATAAATCAAATTTATATCACATCTATTTGAATGATAATTCATTGTTACCAATTTAAATGTATTATTTCTGAACGAACTCACGATGACGTCCAGGCGAAATGGCCAATATGGCGATTGTCATTTGCATTGGAATTTAACAAAAATCGCAACATATCGAGTTTTACGGATATATGTTGTCGACTCAAAATCAATATTTTTTAATGTTTTATTATTCACATAAGTTTTTAATCAAATCTATCATACCCCTTGACGGCATTATTAATACACCTCTTTGTCAATAGCCAATATGGAGATTGTCATTTGCATTGGAATTTAACAAAATTCGCGACATACCGAGTTTTACGGAAATATGTTGTCGACTCAAAATCAATATTTTTGAATGTTTTATTATTCACTTATGTTTTTAATCAAATCTATCATACCCCTTGACGGAATTATTAGTACAACTCTTTGTCAAAAACGAACTACCATACAAACATTTATGCTCGATTTTAACATTTTCAACCCATTTTTTGAAATAAAAAGTAGCCTATAATGGATCCCAAGGTCACCACTATCTGTGTACATAATTTCATAAAAATCGGTTCAGTAGTTTTGGCGTGAAAGAGTAACAGACAGACAGACAGACAGACAGACAGACAGAGTTACTTTCGCATTTATAATATTAGTAGGGGTTTTGCGCGTGCCAAAGAAATGGATGCATACAAATATACATACTTACATTTGCTCGAAAAACATTACCCTGCTTAGGCAGAGGAGTAAAAACGTTAAAAACATATTTTGAGACTGTTTTGAGTGAAAAACAGTTTTTAATAACTGTTTTTAACATTATTTTGCGAATAATCTTTTTATCTCCTCTACTTACATTTTACCAACTACCAGTAAATGTAGGTAAAAAGTTGTATCATCGTCAACCCATTATTGTCCCACTGCTGGGCACGGGTCTTCTCTCGGAATGAGAGAGTTTTAGGCCATAGTCCACCGCGCTGGCCAAGTGCGATTTGGTAGATTTCACAAACCTCCCAGAACGTTTTTTTTAAAGAACTCTCGGGTTTGTAGATTTCCTCACGATATTTTCCTTCACCGAAAAGCAGTGATTTTTAATACGCACATGAATCAGTGGTGCGTGCCTGAGTTTGAACCTTTACCTCGGACCTCCTGATTAAGAGGGCAAGTTTCAACCATTAGGCTATCACTGCTCTATTAGGCTATCATTGCACTAACTCTACAGTATAATAAAGTAAAAACCAATGCCACTGGTAATTTTGCTAAATCCAAATAAATTCGAAAAAAAGCGTGAGCAAATATTTTTAGTGCACCAAAATATGTAAAATTTAGGAAGTATTTTAGAAAAAATAAGGACAAAAAGGTTCGAAATACAATAAAGCAAAATAAACATATTATAGTAATTGTTTGTACTTTTTTAAAATATTTCTTTGATTTTGGTGATCTGTCGGCAACAGATAAATAGCTAAAATATTTAAACAAGTATCTGTCTCCCGTTAATATTGACGTAGCATAAAAACAGAAAAATTCAATTATTGACGGAATCTTGTCCAATAAATCATCACCATTAAAAGGGAAAATAATTAAACCCAAAATAAATAAAGGCATCACAGTGCAATAAATCTTGAAAATCCATTTGATAGCGCGTGGATAGTTAATATCACTGTAATGTCCAAAGAACAGCCTGATGAGCGCAATGGGCCGCATGTTGAATATGTTGGGGTTGTGTTTAGATTTGACGGGAACAAGGAGTCGACCCGCATGTTGGAGACGTGACATCTTTCCAATAGTACAACACAAAACTGATCATCGATTTTTATAAAGTAACAATCATTGAATAGGCTAAATTTAAGTAACAATGGTAACACAAATACAAACAATAAGTATTACTTGACGCAGACTGTACGCTTGCAGTAGACAATAAAACACTGCAACTGTGCGTCTAAATAAAATATCAATATCAATATCATTCCATACTTTCATCTTTTGACTGTTTAAACAGACAATTTCACTGTTATAAGATATATTACGACGATTAAGCTAACAAACATGATAAAGTCAACCTTAGAAGAATATATTTAATAAGTGACCAATGTACACACATTGGTCACTTTTCTTTCGCTTTCTATTTTACAGTCGATCGAAAACCATCGCAAATCGACAAATGACACTTGACAAAACGTTTGCTAAGGCTTTCTTTAAAAGTTCAAGCTTGTACAGCTTGTGCCGCAGCCGCAGCAGCGCGACTGAGTTCCCTCTTTCTTCCCGAACTTCGTTCCTACCTGCTGTCTCACGATACCACATCTTTTTTCCCAAATAACTGTTGAATGTTTTTTTTTTAATGTATTTCAAAAATTGCAGTTGGCGGAACTTCTTATTATGCTGCTCCCAAGTGGAGGGATTTGGTAAAATGAGGCCCCATTATGGGTCTACCGGTGTTATTTTCGCTCCGTAAACAGCACGGAGTAGGGATAGGAGTGGATAGGAGAGACAGGAGAACTGTCCCTCTTGCAATAAACTGTATCTTAACAGCAGTAGCAGTTTCTTGGAATGGACGACAGATTTAATATGGATCAGAAATATTGGTTCAAATCTCTTGTATACTTCCTTCGTGGTGCTAGTTTAAGCACTAGGTATTAGGAACGCTGCTATCAATTTTTAATATTTTCCTCAAAAATGATTCCAATTTGAAGTATTACATTAATATGCAATAGTGGCCATTTATGAAACGTACCTACTGCTAATTTTTTGATTTGTAATTCTTTATGTATTCGTCTATTTATCTAAACTAGTCACCCGTAGCATCGGCCGAAATTCGACCGTAATTTAAATTAAAAATCAAATGTCATCTGACATTCTTGACGTTGTGTCTTTTCATTTTCATTTACTAAGTACATATGTGTTTGTGACAAATGCAAGGCAGTGTGTGTAATGTGTTTTTAGTTGATTTTATGTATGAAAAATGCATTATTTGAAAAAAATATTAACATTCTGCACTCCTTCTCTACGTCCACTATAACCGTGCAAAATTTCATACTAATCCGTCCGCGGCGTACCTATTACTTAAAAATCCGTCACAAATTTTTGCTTGACGTATTAATATAATAATGTCGACGTCGTATGAACGGCCTAATTCAGTAATAATATGCTGCGACTCGAACGATGTCACTTTTACCTTGGTATATAAAATCAAAGTTGTACATACTGTTATACATCATTGAATATGAAATAACAGTGACATGTATTAAGTATAAGAACTATTTTATGAAATTAAATAACGCGCCCGAGTCCTACATTGGCTAATTCATTTTATATCACACCTTTAGGATATTTTAATATTTCTGTAGCGCCATTCTCAATTTATATATATATATATATATATATATATATATATATTTATCAAGGCTCGGAACCGGTTTAAAAATACCGGTTAATTTCGATTAAATACCGGTAAATATAATCGTTCTTTCATTTACCGGTTAAACAGGTGAACGGTTTATGATTAACCCAAATGATAAAGGTTACCGGTTACTTTGTACGATCGGTTTGGTCACCCAAATTAACCGGTTAATTCCATAATTCCTATTTTAATAAACTGGAGTGAATCGGATAGATTCATGTTTTGAAATGTTTACGCCGAAGCATCGCATCGGGCGCATACTATTATCATCCATTGTTGTTAGTTGGATTCAGAAGGCACTTGGATTCATTTAGTGGAGGCCTATGTCCAGCAGTGGACCTTAAAGGGCTGGTGGATGGATGGATGGATGGTTGTTAGTTTATTCGTATTGATTTGACGTGCCTCATAATGAACACTCACTATCACAAAGTTTTTAGACGCAATCGCACACGCTTCAATTTTGTATAACGTCGTCGTTCACCCTCTTTTATCTTTCAGTAACCATATCACTATTTTTGTAAATACCTAAAAAGAAATATTTAAATTTAAGTTCGGATTTTTTCTACATGCCAAATAAGGTAAGGTGACTATTAACTAGAATAAGAATAATGGTGACTATTACCTAGCTAATATAAGTAGAAGAATCGAAATAAAAGTGTTAAGAAAATTCTCAATTATGTCTTTTGTTTTCAGAAAAAATATAAAAACGTTAAATTTTGACAGGACAGTGGAAGTAAAATCTAATTTAATCATAATAATAATAGTCCATTCAAATGTTACATGAGCTTTGCATTTTTTAGAGAAGCTTAACTCCAAGTTTGTGGGGTCGCCACTGGTGGAAAAAAGGGTAAAAACACTTTTTCGCGATATCTCGGAAACTATGCATCTTTACCAAAAAAAAATGTTACGTCATAATTTGTAGCAAATTATTTCGCCTACAGATAAGTATGTTTATATAACTTTTTGCCCTAATTTAAAAATTAAAGAAGTTATAAGCAAAAAAGTAAGAATTTTTTTTATATTTTCTTCTTTATTTTTTTACAACTTTTTTATGTTTTACAAAAAAAAGAAATTCTTCAGACCCATCTTGTAGATGATCTTTTGAGGAAAATTATTCACTATATTTTTTTTTTATTTTATACATCTAAAACGCTGCTACAGCGCTCCAAAGTTAACCAGATTCCTATGATTTTTTTATTGTAATTATATTCTTATTCTTAGAATATGTTTGTTAAATTCGTATAACTCTGTAGGCGCGTTTTTTTCAGACTCTAACTCAAAGGTGGTAAGGAGAAGAGGAATGAATAAGTAACAAAAATCCGTGAGATGGGCAGCAGCATCTCCATGCGTAATTCTTACAGCTACTGCGGTCACCAACTCGCTTGCCAGGCGCGGTGACTATCGGCAAAATCCCCAAAATGACAGGTGCAGAGAAACCGGCCCCCAGTCCCTAGCAGCCCCGCTATTCCGGGCTACGGTAGCAGCCAAGGTAACGGCTGGGCAGGGGGTGCTAAGAATCTCCGGCAGAGATCCGTCTACCGCAATTGACGACTTCTGCACCTGGTAACATACAACACCAGGACACTGAGTACCGACGAGAAGATACAGGAGCTGGACGACGATTTGCACAAGTTAAACTGGAGTGTTTTGGGATTGTCTGAAGTCCGAAGACAGGGGGAGGGCACGATAATCCTAAAATCAGGCAACTTGTTCTATCACCGGGAGGGCGAACATCTGTCCCAGGGTGGTGACGCGTTCCTCGTCCACAAATCCCTCGTCAACAACGTGGTAACAGTCGACAGTGTGTCGCCAAGGGTAGCGTATCTTATACTCAGAATATCTAAACGGTATTCGCTGAAGGTCATACAGGTACATACATATATGCGCCGACTTCGACACACCCAGACTATGAGGTCGAGATAATGTATGAGGACGTAAGTAGAGCCATACATACCTCAAAGAACCCTAACCTTAACCGTTGTTATTGGGGGATTTTAACGCTAGATTAGGCACACGGAATGATGGCGAGCGGAAGGTCGGACCCATTGGAATTAGACAACGGAACCACCGAGGCCACTTGCTTGCCAACTTCTTGGAGAGGGAAGACTTCTTTATGATGAACTCTTTCTTCAAGAAGAGGGTAAAAGTGGACTTGGATAAGACAGACAAACTGCACATATATAATGATGTCTCTGTGGTGTCTCTAAGTCTCGGGTTCTCTCAGAACATACTCTCGATCATATGAGGCGGGAGGCGAGAACTATGTGTGCAGTCTCCAACCTCAATGTCGAAATACAGACTGCTCAATAATCAGATCTCTCAGAGTAGGCGACGCGATTGGCGTGCTCATACACCCATCGCAAAAAAGAAGATATTGAGTGAAAACCCAGGCTCAAGAGTGTTCGCCAGGGACCTGTGCGTTGGGCAGAGCCTGCTGACGAGGTTGAAGACAGACTCGAACACCATATTTTCGTCTAAACCCGATTTTTTGGGAGAAATTAAAAAACACTACGGACAGTTGTAGAAATATGGCGGTCGACAAACGTGCCAAATTGACCCGAAACTATACTGAGGACCTCTCGGATGTTACCCTGTACAAGATAAGAGAGGCTCTCAAACAGCTGAAAAACAACAAGCACCGGGAGATGACGGAATCACAACAGAGCTGCTAAAAGCTGGTGGTAAACCGGTACTAGTGGCGCTCCAAAAGTTGTTTGATTCTGTCATCAATAGCGGGTCCTCCCCGGAAGAGAAGGCAAAGGCGTAGTGGTGCTATTCTTCAAAACAGGCGATGAAACCCTTTTGAAGAACTACAGGCCCATTGCGCTTCTGAGCTAAGTGGGGATTCAGGCAAGGCGATGTCATATCACCGAAGCTGTTCACCGCTGCGTTGGAAGATTTGTTCAATCTGATGGAGTGGAAAGGTCTTGGCATTAACATCAATGGCAAACACGTCACACACCTACGATTTGCCGATGATATAGTTATCTCGGCAGATTCGCTGACGGCCCTCAGCACTATGCTAGGCGACCTAACAGTGCCTCACAACGGGTGGGTCTTAAGATGAACTCTGTCTAATGTCCATGTCACACCCGTACTGGTAGTTGTTGACGGCACTCCTCTCGAAGTTGTTGACGAGTATATTTGCCTGGGACAAAAGGATGGGTAAGTCCAACTTTGAGAGGGAGGTCACTCGAAGAATCCAACTTGGCTGGACTGCGTTCGGGAAATTACGTAGTATCGTCTCGTCCACAATTCAATTTGTCAATAGTTAAGTTATACAAGCAATGTGTGTTTCCAGTGATGGTCTACAGCGCTAAAACGTTGTCCTTCACTGTAGGCCTCATTCGGAGGCTCAGGGTTCCGCTAAACAAATATAGCTGGACGGCACTATGTCCTATATGAGCGCCGACTTCGGGACTATATACTAAGTACTAAGTGTGTTCTAAACCAAAATTAATAGAAATTATTTTAGACTTTTAGTGACATTGAAGTCGGTAGATATTTTTTGTTAAAAAGTTTATTTCACGCTTTTTAGTGACTATATAGTGATATTTGTGTTTAAATAATGACATTTAAAACCCATATGGGTGCAAAGTTCTCATCAATATAAATGAATTCAGTCCAAACACAAGGTAGCTACTCTAAACCGTTGAAGAGTTCCTTAACTGTCTTTCGTCTTCATCATCAGACCAGACAGGTGTAACGTTTCCATCAGTACAAATTAAACAAGCTCAAACACAAGGTAATTGCTGTAAATCGTTGAGGAGTTCCCTCGACTGTCTTTCGACTCCATCATCAGATCGACTCCAGACCTTCATTATATTATAGTACTTTAAATTGTTTAATAGAAAAATTAACAAACGCACTAGTCACACCTACGATTTTTGAAATATCCCCTCGATTTCTCTAGAATGACATCATCAGATCCTGGTTTCCTTATCATGGTACCATTCCTGGAATGTCTTCTTTCCAACAAAAAACGAAGCTTCAAAATCGGTTGATAAACGATGAAGTTATCCGCGAACAAACATAAAAAAATATATATATACGGTCGAATTGAGAAACCTCCTTTTTTTGAAGTCGGTTAAAAATTGAAGCGCGTGCGATTGCGTATATTTTGTGATAGTGAGCGCAGCGTCCACAGCATGTCTAAAACGCGGTAGAATATTAATAAACTTGGTTTTAACCGGTTAATTATGGCAACCAAAACCTAAATTCGTGAAAAACCGGTACTTCGCATAAACCGGTAATAACCGGTTAGGTACAACCTTTAACCGATATTCATTTAGGTTTGGGGTCAATGACCGAAACCGGTTTAGAAATAAAACCGGTTTCCGAGCCTTGATATTTATATGTATATATATATAAATTTTGTAAATACGATGACGATATGCGACCACACATACCGCCGTCCTTCCCGGGGTTGCCTGGCTGGACGGTTCAAACAGCCCGCGGCCGCTGAAGCCTCCTTATAGTCGCCTCTTACACGGGATGGGAATACCGTATCCCCATTCTGATCCCAGAACTACAGGACGGATAATAAGTGACCATAATTGCCTATGTACAGCTGTAGCGACTTCATACACACAGAAAATCTGTCCAAACTCAATTACAGGTGCGTTGCTTTTACCGAGGGCTAAGATCACCTCATTTGAAAGTGCACCACCAGACACGCCTTTTCATTGAAAACCAAAGACTACTTAACGCTAGATATAGATAAGATAAATTATTATAACTTAACGTTGTTTTTACAATTTAACTTTCAAATATCGATTCAACCAAAATACAATTATTCATCAGATAAAAATCCATAAATAGAAATAAACATTACAGTGGTAAGCATCGACTATTCTGGTATTTAGCTTTCCAGTTTATAGCATTATCTATTATTTTGATGTCAGATAACACTTCGTAAATAAAATTTCGTTATATGTTAAGAAAAAAATAATAATCTCATGACACATTTTATTATTAATTTTCAATATATTAATACGTGAAGCAAAAACTTGTGAAGCATTTTTAAGTCTATATATTAATACGTGAAGCAAAATCTTGTGCAGCATTTTTAAGTAATATGCCGCGGACGGATTAGTATGAAACTTTGCAGGGTTATTGTGGACGTAGAGAAGGAATGCAAAATGCTAATACTTTTTTCAAATAATGCTTAAAACATACATTAAATTAACTAAAAACGCATTACCCACACTACCGTGCATTTGTCACAAACAATAAATAATAAACGAAATAGAACATTCAATGTCTTACTAACACATACGTCAAAAATGTCAAACTTTGTCAATATACCCGCTATTGCTTTTATCTGCGGGTTAGCTAATTAAACCTCTTTTTATATTTAACGCGTGCGTTCAAAATCACTTGAAAATTATTACATTTTATTTGAATTTCAGAAATATTCGTACTACTTTGGATATGAAGTTTAGTTTTTTAATTTAAATTACGGTCGAATTTTGACCGATGTGACGGGTGACTAGTAATCTTAAATATTCCTAAATGGATCTTTAAAGTTATAAAACATATAATAATTTATGAATAGATTTTAGATTACCTATTTATCATTGTGACTGTAACAATTAGTCAACAACAACACAATCATGCATTTTATCCGAAATATAGACTGGTAAAGTAGATAGGTTAAGTCTTGAATCAACTATGAGCCGCATAAGGTAACATACATTCCAATAGCAAATATAAGGTATTAAAGATTTAAACGAGATCATAGCTTTGTAATTAGCCTCCTTTGTTACTTTGACTTGGACATCACCCAAATACATAAAAAATAATAAAAAATATTTGTGTTGCATTTTTATAAGATTGAAGCAAACTAGCGTACAGTTTACCGAATGGTAAATGGTCATTGCCGTCACTTTAAGCAACTTTATATAGAACAGAGGTTTTTTCTCAAGTAAATTATAGATGCGTTGCTACTCCCGAGGACTCTGATGGTCGCCTGTAATAAAAGTATGCCGGCAACCACACCCTTCCATCGAAACGCAAAAAAAAATTTCACGCTAGAAATACGTGTGGCGGTGGTACCTCTCCCGTCGAACTACTTCACTTTTCAGTCATATAAATTAACTATGAGTATCAAACTTTGACTTAATAGCTCCAGAGAATTCGGAGTAAATCACCTGAGATATGAGAGTTTTTAACAAACGGAACCCTAATAGAGATCAAAGATATCTTGTTTAATGTTTCAACCTCGAATTATACAGCAAGCATACATTTGTATTCGATAAACTACTAGTTCTAGAGTAGATAGCACTAGAGTAAGCAACGAGTGAAGCTGTAGGTAAATCAATATGATGAAATCCATTGAAAAATACCGAGTGACAAATGTGCGCTTTAAAATAATTATGTATATGCGGCTAGCTTGCGGATACTTCAACGTTATAAGCCAGTCCAAACTCGTTTGTCTATTTGCCAGAATTTATTGTGTCTTATTGCTGGGGATCCAAGTAATAATTCTTATGCATTCTTATGGAGTTAGCAATGGAGTCATTGTTTTACAAATATTATTGTGCTTGGATCATCTGAGCAAAGTGTTTATTTCCTTATACACGGGAGACAAGTACTTTTATGCTTTTTTAACCGACATCAGAATAATTGATCTAGATATTGGATGTGAAAGTAAATACGACCTGTGGCCCACGATGATTACAATAATAATTTCTTTCATTCATTATTCAACTTTTGCGTACTTTCACCGAGATTTTGGTGTACGTAATGTTATAATGAGTTTAAATGTTTTATTAACTTCCGTATATTCCACATCAAAAGTGATTGTATTCGACCTATTTTGGAGACGACTTCGTTACATTCGCAATGTTCTTAGAGAGGTGAACAACGGGTCGGTAATTCGGAAATATCGCATCATTGAAAAGATAGCAATTGTTTACAAGAATCTACTGTATAGTATAAAACACTATATATGCGTAATGAAAGTTGTGGTTAGTACCAGACTCAATCTTGTCCTAATACTGCATGCCTCTATATTTTCAACGACAAATTAAACAATGTACTAAAAAACGTTTTGTTTAAAACAAAAGTTCAAATGTCAGCCCATAAACGTCTCTCCTGCACAGATGGAATATATTTAAGCAAGTCTAGACGGAAAAACCCAAAACAATAAGGATTAACACAAAACGTAAAAGAGATGTGACACCCATTTCTATAAAAACTAAAACTAAATTGTTGGATAAAGATACAACTGCTTTCAACTCAAACTAGTTTCTGGGATTCAGCAAAGCTCATTCAGAAAAAATATAAACTTCTATCATTGTATAATCTTATCGGCTTGATATCTTTGGACCACAGTACGATATGTAGGTATTCACCGCGGTAACGACAGGCACCATTCACACGACCGTTCTGGGTATCAAGCGTCGTACATAATTTTCAGTGTGTGGAATGGTTTATCTTTCAATGGAAACAGACGATCTCATGGGCGTAACTAGGGGGATTTGGGGTTTAACCCTCTCCCCATGTGGTTTAGATTGGCTTTTATGAACTGCTCTTATACAGCTCTTATGCTCTCAAGGTGGTAAAACGGTATACCTATAGTTCGTCCAGAGAGATAGTGCGAGGAGCAGCAAAAATAAAATGAGTTATGGGCATGAGCCAAAGACTATGAATTACATAGGTATCTCGAATAGTGAACTAGTCTCAATATTACTCTTTGTCAAACTAAATATTATAACAAACTACCTTTGTCTATTTCAATTGTTTCATAAATAACTTTCTGCTTTAGGTACAACTCGGCATGATTTTCAAATTTCTGAGATATATGTTGCATTCTTATATCGTCCTGAATTCATCGATAAAAGGGGTAAGTACCATTTCGTGTCTACATTTGCAGTGATGTGTCACACGGGAATTTTGGTATTCTGTTGAAATAGTCTTCAACCCATTACTGGACCACTGCTGGGCACGGGGCTCTCATAATGATAAGGTCATAGGTCAGGCCATAGTCCACCGTGCTGGCCAAGTGCGAATTGGTAGACTTCACACACGAAGTGACGACCCGCGTGGCGGAGCGGTAACCGCTTACCGCGCATACCGGTCTGACGCGCAATTGATTCCGGGTTCGATTCCCGGCCAGATAGGTATCTGATTCTGGGTCTGGGTGTTTGTATATTCGTCTTGTGTGTGTCCATGGTACCCCCGACACAGGAGAAAATCCTATTGTGGGGCTATGAGTGCAGAAAGCGTTTATAAACACACCTTTGAGAACTTTTTTAGAGAACTCTCGTGTGTGTAGAGCTTCTCGCAATGATTTTCCTTCACTGTAACCCAGTGATACCTAGTTAATTTCTAACATAGGAACTATGCTTAAAAGTATATTTTTTACAAACATATACCGTGACTCAAAAAAGTATTTGTACACCTCATTTTTTACCAAAAACTTCAATTAGACGAATGTCAGGTGAACAAAATTTGGGTGGTTAGTACTTAACGAAGCATAAAAACGTTGTGTATGTATATTTACTTTTAATAAAGAGTAAAAAAAATGTTATTAAAAAAAAACAAGAATTGAGCGGTCAAAAAAGTATTTGTACACTTACGTGTATATCTTTAAACTATCGAAAAAAGTATTTAATGAAGACAAAGCGTCCTTAAATGTTTCATAAACCTTTTTTAGACTATTCTTCGATTATTTAATTACCAATTCAGTTTAGAATGAGTATCAAACAATCAAGGAAAATAAAAAAAAGTAAAATATGTAAGTCTCGGCGAGATTGCGTTATTATTTTTCGGAAACAAGAAAAAAAATATCAGAAAAATGGTCAAGAGCTGAAGTTAAACGTCATGACAATGCACTACATTGTAAAAAAAATCGAAAGAAGGGCTCATACAAACGTAAAATGAAACCCGATCAGGTCAACCGAAGATACTTATGACGAGAGAACGCCGTACTACCATTAGAGAAGCTTCAGAAAAACCGTTTTCCAGTGTTCAAACGCTGATCAATCACATCGCAACAACATCTAGCAAGTCCGTATGATCATAAACTGTGCATAATGTTCTACACTCAACCAAAATTAAAAAGAAATCGTTTGGTGAAAACCGATTGCTGAGTTGCAACCGCAGAATAACGGTTAATCATGGTGGACGGGACGTTACGTTTTGGGCCTGTATGGCTTACGATGGCATTGAAATGCTTGCTTTTTTCGAAGGGAATATAAATGCACGCAAATATATCGAAGTGTAGCGCGATAATTTGAATGAAAGTGCAGTCAAATTATGCATTTATCGTCAATATCACTTTTAGCATAACAATGACCCTAAGCACACTGCACTATTAACAAGAGAATAGTTACTCTATAAAATTACCTATCAGTTAGGTATGCCACCGCACTTTGAATAGTTGATTGTCACCACACACCACCAGTCTCCGGATATTAATCCTATTGAAAATCTTGGGCATAATTTAGATATAAAAGTGCACAACAGAAAAATTTCAAATATATATAATCAGCAACGAATAATCATAAAACAGCGGGAATAATACCTGAACACCGATCTTTAAAATTGGATGAATCCATGCCAAAAAGATAACAAGCTATTATTGATGCTAGAGACATGCATATTTCATTTCAATTATAATGTCGGGTTTAAAATTTTCATGTTTTACAAGGTTGTCGTAAGTGTACAAATACTTTTTTGACCACTCAATTCTTGTTTTTTTTCGTATAACTTTTTTATAACTCTTTATTAAAAATAAATACATATACACAATGTTTTTATACTTTCTGAAGTACTTACCACCCAAATTTCGTTCATGCAACGTTCGTTTGATTAAAGTTATGGGTAAAAAACGAGGTGTACAAATACTTTTTTGACCCACTGTATGTTCATATACATTAATGCTAACAAATTTATCTAAATGTTTAGATATAAGCTGGTTTGCATGACTTTGTTTTACATATTTAGTTTAATGACGCCTTTTTCTAACATAGTGCTTATATTTTATTCTCTGTTTAATATTATCAAGCAGACATGAAATCATTAACTTATTTTTTTAGTAATTAAAATTATTATATACACATAAAATAATGAAATAATCCTTACAAATGTATCGATAATATAAATGCGCTATACGCTATGCTATATACGCTAAAACTACTGGTCGGATTTCGCGCAACCTTGGCACAGAGATTATGATATGACAGAGATAAACACATATAATATTCACTAACGAGACCGTAGCGAGCAAAGTTGTAGGAATGATCTAGTTAAAATGAATGTTATTTCTTTAGCTAAGAGATTACAATTTATTAGATCAACTATGTCTAACAAAATTTACTTTTTGCAGGGCGATATCCCATTCGCTGTTATATTAGTATTAGACATATCTGGACAAGTACTTCTGAGCTGTACACTTCAATTTTTCGGAGAGTTAATTGCTAATGAGTATGATGATATTAAGAGTTTATTGGGATTACAAATTCTTTTGTGCTCAGGTACGAGATCATTAATAAATATTCCCGCAGGCTGTCTACGTATCACGCAACCGGACAAAACCCAAGACCTTTTCTAAAACGAAACAGTATGAGTACGTCACACACTGCTTCTTGCCGTGGCGCAACCCTGTGTTAGACAAAAGCGTGGATGTCCGCTGATTTGTATTTGACGTGACCGTCTTAGAGCCTTTTTTCGGGCGTCCTCAGCGCCACAAACACGTCGCGTCTGGTCTTTACGATGGTATGCGACCGCCTTCCTTCTCTGTGTCGCCTGACCGAACGGTTCAAGCTCCAGCCGCCCTCAACCGATTGCAGACAAGCATGCAGTCCTCCTTGATGGTAAGTGGTCACTGCCGCCCATGGACACCTGTAAGCAATTTCATGTAGAACATAGGTTCTATCGGAATTCAGTCACAGATGCGTTGCTACTTCCGACTAAGATGATCGCCTCATAGAAACGTGAGCCAGCAACCACCCTCTTCTATCGAAACGCAAGAAATGCTTCACGCTAGAAATAGGTGTGGCGGATATACATGTACTTAATACTTACACTTAAAACTAAACGCTTAATACTAACAAATATTCTCATTTATGGTACAGGGTATGTATCAATAAGTTTTCTTATCTTAAATAAACAATTGATCGATTGAGATAATTATGTTTTTTTTTTGCAGACAACACTCTACGTCGGTTACTGTATGAGACAATAGAATACATGGAGACGTGTCCACCAAAATTCACTATTTTACATATAATTCCTTTAGATATAAAGTTTGTTGTTGGTTTCTTTACCCTGTGTGTAACTTACCTTATTGTCTTGTTGCAATTTAGTTTGTAAAAGGCGTTCCTAAAGGGATGTAAAATGTGTGTTTGTGCTTTTCTTACACGATACGGCTGGCTACTTTTTAATTTGATAGGATATTAATCACAATTAAAAAACAAGCACGTTTTCTACACTCATAGTTCCACAGTAGAATTTTCTCCTGTGTCTTGGGTACCATGGACACACGCAAGACGAATACACAAACACCCAGACCCAGAACAAAAATCTAAACTCATCATTCAGATACCTGTCTGGCCGGGAATCGAACCCGAGACCCATTCCGCGTCAGACCGGTATGGTAACTACTCCGCTACGCGGGTCGTCAGTTTGTCGTCAATTGCTTTAAAGTATTTAACTAAATTTTTTGTTCAGGCCTCTTGTTCTGATGTGCTATGTGTCATGTTGTAATGCCATTTGTAAATATTATAGAAAAAGTTATTGCAAATAAAGAGTTATTTCACTACTACTATGATTGTTTTAATCAACGTAACTTTACTAAATATTGGGTAATGACAATAACTTAACCGACGGCATAGTTTTTGGAATTTTGTTTTTAGCGTAAATGTGAGTAGTTCACTCTTTTTAGAGTTATGCGATAGCCGGGAGCCATGCGATAATGCGTACCTCTCACATATTTGAATGAAAACGTTTAAAGATTTGATTGATCGGCTGAGCAAAACCGGGTTCTCCAATGGTAGAACCAGTGTAGTTCGACCGGGGTGGTATCACCATCACACCTACTTCTAACGTGAAGCATTTCTTGCGTTTCGATCTGGTACACTTTTATATTGGGTGACCATGATTGTCCTCAGGAGTACCACGCATTTGTGATTGACTTTAGATAAAACGAATGTTCTGCATAAAGTTGCTTTCAGATGTCTATGGGCAGCAATGACCACCTAACATCAGGTGAAGTGCAAGCTCATTTGCTACTTCAATCGTAAAAAAAAAATCATGTCATCAACATCAGTTGTGACAAGTATAGGGTATATAATTTTTAAATATGGCGCCTGCAGTCAGCTAAAAAGAGGAGATGGATGATTTTTTTATTATCATAAGAAAATGGGTATTAAATAAAAGCTAGTAGGTAGACCATCACAAATATATTACAGCATTTCTATATTTCTGTTTTGACGCTAAATACAAAACACGTTGAATTAATTAAATAATCATAAATACCAAAAAAGCGATTGATTTGTTTTAAAACAGACGTATTTTTTTTATTTAACAATGTTACTAAGATACGGTGTCGAAAGTTCTTATAGCATTCTTTTCTAATAGCGATTGATTCGTTTTAAAACAGATGTTTCTTTTAAATTTAACAATGTTGTTAAAGTTGGTCTCAAAATTTCTTATATTCTTTGCTATTCCTAAAAGTTTTGGGTTTGGCCATCCACGGACACTTGAAATAATGACTTTGTATATTTAAATAACATTATTGTTATATAAAAACAAAGCGAGTTATTATTAACTTCGTAATTATGTTTGTTCTTTCGTTGCTATTGTTACAAGTATCTCTACATTAATAACCAATAATTATTGCCATACATAATTTACTTTTCATAATCAAGATCAAAAAATAAAATAGAAGCTGCGGAGAATTTTATAATCGACATATGATAGATTTATCACTAAAATTATTGTTGAACTGTAAATAAGTAATTTTCATCGACAGTGGCGTTGCTTGGGTTCCGTAGCGGAAGTTGAATTCGCCGCTGGTATGTAAAAAATTAAGACGGTAAAAAGTAGTGCTTAAATTTGTGTCTCTGGCAATTTCAATTTCAGTGTCAGTTGGATGAACAGGTCACTAAGACTAACCTGGGGGCCATGAAGTATACTTTTGACACTACAAGCGGCAGCGTTGAGCAAACTTTAGCAAATCCACTATTTAGTAAGCAGTGAAATTTAGTGGCCTTGTAAAATCATAAATACATTTTTTTCTAACGTCCATCGCCTACTCTTGCAGCTCCAAGAGAATGACGCTTAAAGCGACTGTTTCGTGGTCCTCGTGTATGTGGTTGTCTGACATATGTGCTTCTGCATTTTTTCCAGAGAAACACGTTCCTAATTGAAAATTTTGTTATACTAAATTTATTGCTCTGAACCAAAAAGTTAATTTGTGAGGTCCTTTTCAATGGAGAATACGCTAATATTGCTACCATATAATATGCGATATATTCAAAACGCATAAAACTTTCGCCCTTTACTAAAGATTTCCGTGGAGGGGAACACTCAAATGAGTCTAACTAATATTTTTGTTACGCCTTACTTTGTCCCGAGAAGGACGGCGGTGTGGTCGTTACACACACTATCGTACATTTGTCAGAAACACATAAATAATAAACCAAATTGAACATTCAATGTCTTACTATGAAAACACATAACGTCAGAAATGTCAGTGTCTTTGTCAAAATACCCGCTATTGCTTTTAAATGCGGTTTAGCTAATTATACCTCTTTTTATATTTGTCGGCTGCGTTCAAAATTACTTGAAAATTATTCTATTTTATTTGAATTTGAGAAATATTTGTACTACTTTGGCAATATGAAGTTTAGTTTTTTAAATTAAATTACAGGCGAAATTCGACCGATGTGACGGGTGACTAGTACTTACTAGTACTAGTCACTCGTCACATCGGGTACTACTTACAATTCATGTCTGTATTGTTTTGTTTTCAATATACTACTTGACCAAAACAATTAGGCGCATGACAGTTGAAAGGTCATTAGAACTAGCGATTTTCCATCCCGATACGAAGTATATTCTATTACCAATTACCAAGAGTACGTAGGCTACGGTATCCCCTGCCTGTCGTAAGAGGCGACTAAAAGGGGCTTCCGGGGTTGCAGACGGCTAGAGTGGGAGCTCGAACCGTTCGGTCAGGCAATCCCGGGAAGGACGGCGGTATGTGTGGTCGCATACCTTCGTAAAGACTAGACGGAGCGGTGGGCCCAGCCGCCCATCTGGGAGGAGCCCCATCGGACGGCCACCGGGGGGGCTTTTAGTGCGGTAAAAATCCCACATAACTCTGCGTCGCTCCCACGGCGTCGGGTACCTTTGGAAGTTCCCCCTCGAAAACAAAAAAAAAGGTATACCATTATTAACCACTTCATACGTTTAATGTATTCGCGTTATATATTCTCAGAATTGGAATATTTTATTACTTTCTTATTTTTGTAAGAGTACGGCGACTGATTTCTGTTGCAGCACACACTTGATTTTGGACTTGGGAGACAGGAATACTGACCCCATGCATCTTCTCTTTACAGAAACCGAACCTACAGAACCGCTTTTGTTTCATGCGCCTTAATGTTGTGGACACGTAATAATAAGTTGTAACAATGTAAATAATTTTATGATAAGTAACATAACATCGTTCGTGTCGTTGCATACTAATACCGAATAAGGCAGTTCATACGGCGTAGACAATCATGGACAATTAAATAAATAAATTGGAAGTAAAGATAAACTCTTTTGGATTTTGGATTCTACTTCCGGACGGCAAAATCGAGCTTCTTAGTATGTTTAGGTTTAAAATATTTATACATAAGATATTGTCGAAAAAGTTCTTATGCATCAGCTGGCACATCTAATTAGGTATGAGTTTGGTGTGTATTAATCAAAATTTGAATTTTAGAATAATAAATACAGAACAAAAGCCGAATTCGGTCATTTATGAACGTGTTTTAACTCCATATAAGCCAGCTAATGGACCCAAGTTGACGCCAGGTCACCAAGATACCCCTCAGCCATTTGTGCGCGAACATTTAAACTATATTCTGGAGCAATGGGAGCAAGTACTCTACATTGACGAATCGACTATACCAAAAACAAACAATACAATAACATATTCTGAAATTTTTGAATCACTACTTCTCAAGCGCATTAAATTAGTCGTCCAATCCAAAACCCTTCTCCTCCTCTTACTTACTGTCATAAGCGATATTTACTAGTAGGTCATGTCCTCTTTATAGGTTTCAATTGGAGAAATCCAGTGCAGCACGATGGACATAGCATAGGCGTCCGACGATTTCTGGCATAGAGGCTTGCATAGAAGCGTGCTCATGTCTTTTTTCACGCGTCATTTGGCGATTCCTGGCAGCCTACAATCGACTGGGTAATAGAATATCGTAAAGGGACGTAAAACTTCAAATCAAATACATTATTCTAAGTAAACTTTATTACTTTCCTGCTTCTTCTTTATTGTTTATTATCGTAAGCGTATAGGCTGCATTTGAAAATATTGTTTGTATTTGCGTTACCATTGTAACTCAACATTAGCTTATTCGATTACAAATACTTCTTAATGAGCAATGATCAGTATTGTATTGTATTATCGAAACATGTCACGTCTCCAACATGCGGGTCGACTTCTTGTACCTGTTAAACCTAAACACAACCCCAACATATTCAACATGCGGCCCATTGCGCTCATCAGGCTGTTCTTTGGACATTACAGCGTAATTAACCTTCCGCGCACTGTGAAATGGATTTTCAAGATTTATTGCACCGTGATGCCTTTATTTATTTTTGGTTTAGTGGCATTTCCTTTTCACCGTGACAATGTCCCTTATGTGATTCCGTTAACAACTGAATTCTTCTGTTACTATGCTACATCAGTATTAACGGGAGACAAATATTTATTAAAATATTTTAGTTATCAAACTACTGCCGACAAATCGCTAAAATCCAAGAAGTATTTTAGAAAACTGCAAATAATAAACATAATATCTCTGGCTAGCATTATTCTATTTCAAATCATTTATTCGATAACTTTATCTATAGCAATGCCGATACCGATACCTGGAAATGGTCAAATAAAGACGGTTGCTAACATTATATTACGAATATATATGGATTTAGCAAACTTTTCAGTGATATTGGTTTATAATTTATTATACTGTAGAGTTCTTATATTTCATCTAAACTTAAGATATGGATTTGAAAACTCAGGAAAAAGAAATTGGGAACCTAATTACCATATGGCATTGTACGAATCCATTTTACACGGCTTTGAAAATACATATTATCCAACGAAATGTTTGGTAAATTTTTGCGTTATTTTATTCATTGTTGTTGCTAAGTTGTTGTTTTTAAGATCTAATAACATCAAAAGAAATTATGATGTTACACATAGGACATTTCTTAGGGATTTCAGGATTATTTATTATAAAACATTATAAATCGCAAAAGTAACTAAACATCCAATAGTTTTTACACTTAAACCTATGGATATAATTATGTATACCGTGGTGCCGTGGTGTAAGTACAGCCCACGGTTAGTGCCTAAACCGGTGGATTTCATGCTCGTTTGCTACTGCAATGTTATAAAAAAAGAAAAAGATAGGTACCTAGGTATAATTGCCTAGTTGCTTACTTAAGGATTAACTTTAACCGAGACGTTTAACGAGTGCGGCATTAAATATTACTACTTTAACAATATTCATTTGTATACAAGATGTAGAAGGTACTTTTTTCGGTAGTACCTAGACCTGGGTTTTTTGACAAGTACTTATTGTTTTTATGAGATAGAACAATTGACTAAAATATCGAAAATATATGATTCTATGTAATATAGAACGGGTAGATGTAAATTATAGCATTGATAACTAACACGTGTTTAATTTCAGATGCTTACTGGGTTTGCTGGATATTTAGTTAATACAATATATCCCAAAATTTTAGCCTTGTCTCAAGTTAAACATATGGTAAAACAATATATAATGCAAACACAATATTTTATATAAACAGTATTTTAAATTACGATTTCATATTAACACATTTTTACAGATATTTCAAGAGAAATTTAATTTCCTTTCATTTCTAAATTGCGTAATAATTATTTACTATTTTGTGATAGTTCATTATCCAGCTGTCGTACAAGAATTTGTATTTGAAGAATTCAAACAAATAAATATCTACATTGTCAACCATCTTTCCACATGTTCTGGTGAGATATTTTATAAACTATATATTTTTGTGAATGTTCCGCTTATTATATTCCAATGTCATTTAACTCTCATGTTTATACTATGATTAACCGACTGAAATCTCATGATGCGGGTGGAAAATTTCATAGTCTAGCCACTCATATATATGTATATATCTCATATATATTATATAACTAGATGAACCCTGCAGCTTCGCCCGTGTTAAAAAAAAAACGATGTATCGATTGTCCCGTGGGAATAAGATATTTTCCCACAGTCAAAAGTAGCCTATATGTTAATGCACTCTGCATTAAGTCAGCTAACTCCCTACTAAATTTTATGAAAATCACTCCAGCCGTTTAGACGTAAAAAAGTAACAAACATACACACTCACAAACTTTCGCCTTTATAATAAGTATTAGTATTTTATAATATTAATATCAATACGTGAAGCAAAATCTTGAGATCCGCTTTTAAGATAAAGAAGGGTATGAAATTACGCATGGTTGTAGTTGATGTTAGACAAGGGGTGCCAAATGCTAATATTTACAATACAATATATTTTTTGGCGAAATAAGGTATATTACAAAGATGGTCAATAGTATGCTGTATAAGTCCGCTTACTTTACCCGTCATGGGTGTACAAATATAAATAAAAATTTAAAAATTGGATTACGTTATTATTACAATAAATTATAATTACAATATACATCGAAGATAATCATGTTCATAAATCAGCAATCGTTTATGCTATAGTAACATTTATTTGTTAAGTGGGCCCGTAACTTTGCTTTAAATAATACTGGGTCATCAATAACCCTTATGGATTTTGGGATTTTATTGTATAAGATCGGTGCCATTCCAACAAAACTTCGTCTGAAAAATTTGGTTTTTGCAGGTATTGCTTTTAATTTGTACTTTTGTCGTGCTCTTAGAGAGAATTGGAACTTGTCAATGTTAGTTTTAATAAATATTGCACATTCAAATACGTAGAGAGAAGGTAATGTCATAATACTAAGCTTTTTGAAATAGGGTCTACAACTATCTATCTATTTTATGTTGCACACAGCTCTAATGCATCTTTTTTGAGCTATACAGGCTCTTTTACTGCTAGTGGAGTTCCCCCAAAATATCAAGCCATATCTTAATGTTGATGCAACGTAACTATGATAAGCTGTCATCAAAGTAGACTGGTCAACTGTATTGCCTAATTTCCGCAACATATAAGAGTATGTACTAAGTTTTTTACACACCTCTTCCACATGAGTCTTCCAGTTCATTTTTTGTCTATGTGTTATACATAGAAACTTTGTGCTCTCTATTTCATCAATTTTATTATCTAAGTATTTTATATTCAGAGTACTATTACCATTCATTCTGTTTTTAAAATTTATGAAATTTGTCTTACTAAAATTAATTATCAAATTATTATATTTATACCATTGTATTACTTAAATAATTGTATCATTAATATTATTTTCTAGTCCTCTTTCATCGTCATTTGTAAACAAGATAGTACTATCATCTACAAATAATGTCATGTCACAGTTTACATTTTCTGGTAGGTCGTTTATGTATATCAAGAATAACAGAGGTCCTAGGATACTACCTTGTGGTACCCCATACTTTATACTTCTACACTCAGAATTAATTTCAATTTCTGTCCGTGATTTTACACATAAATATGATATTTGAGTATATAGCTCCCTTATTTTTATCAAGTAATGCATAAAACATATATAAAATCAACTAAAACGTCATTCCATATACTACCGTGCATTTGACACAAACTTGTTTATTAAACAAATTATAACATTCAATGTCTTACTATGAAAACACAACGTCAAAAATGTCAGTTAATATTGTCAAAATACCCGTTATTACTTTTAAATGCAGCGTAGTTAATAAAACCAATTTTTTACCTTGGGTTTATTTAAAATAACTTGAAAATGAATACAATTTAATTGAATTTGAGAGATATTCGCGCTTCTTTGGACACTATCAAGTTTAGTTTATGAGTTCAATTACGGTCGAATTTCGACTGTTGAGACGGGTGGCTAGTACGTTAATATCGAATCGTACTCGTAGCTACAATCAACACGGCACCTAAGAAGCACCTAACAGCGACCAATTATTAATGTCTACTTTTCTTTACTCTAGTTTAAAAATTCCTTAAGATTTGCATGACCCTTCACACAATACATGGGTTGTAAACACTTAAGAGCAGTGATTGCCTAATGCTTGAAACTTGCCCTCTTGATCGGGAGGTCCGAGGTTCTAACCCAGGCACGCACCACTGATTTTTCTAAAATTATGTGCGTTCTATGTATGTTGGATTTTTCTAATATTATGTGTGTTTCTAAAATATAGCGCGGTGGACTATGACTATCTCTCATTCTGAGAGAAGACCCATGCCCAGCAGTGTACCAATAATGGATGAGAGAGATACTAAAGCATTGTGTATTTATCATCGCCAGATGCCCGAAAGCGAGACGCGTTGCAGCAGTTGAAGGAGTACATGAGACGTCGACCACTGGAATGCAGAATATGGCGCATAATGCGCGTGGACGCGAGCCTGTGCATCCACGTAGTGATGCTATCTGTCAACTTGCTCATTCTCATTCTACAGTTTAAAAACAGTGACATGCAAAAAACCAATACAAGTCATATCACCAATTCTACTGTAGGTTGAATGGAATTGTATTTTACGTTCAATGTTTATGACGTGTGCTCTGTGTGGCTTTATTATATTTCCTTATACCTCACCGCGTTTTTGTTAAATAAGAGTGTCTATGCAAGGTGCGCTCTCTGCTACTCATAATCTTTCTCTAGAATGAAGCATTTTTGCTTTCGGGTAAATGGTTGTGTATCGAAATAAAAGATGTAAAGTAAATCTAACTTTGGCTTTATTTGTTTTATGGCCACAAGGGGACAAACCTGTAAAATTCATAGCTTTGTATTCTTGTCATGTGTATTTTCTTATAATAATAAATAAATAAATATATTTTTTTTGTTTTCTTTATTAGGTTTACCAACAATATAACATTATTACATACACCTATATATAGCTAACACAGTATAACACACAGTATACAATATATTGCTTATTGATCTAATAATAACAGGTAAACACTGCATAGAAATTCAGTATCTGTGCTAAAAAATTATAATAAATTAATTACAAGTATCTCTTTATACCACAATTCGCACTTGGCTAGCACGATGGACTATGGCCTAAAACTTTCTCATTCCTAGAGAAGAACCGCGCCCAGCAGTGGGACAATAATGGGTTTACGACGATGATCACTTTATAAATTACATTAGTTAGGGATGTTTTTGAACAAAACATCGCGAGAATTTTTAAAATAACTGAGAGGATGACCATTGATTCTAGAGCATACCAGTTGTTTAGCTCTTTATACATTCTAGCAATCGGCGAGTTCTTGCCTAATAAGGCTTTACGTCGGGAAGGATCAAATACGGGAATAGGGTGCACTATGGACAATCGAGGTCTGTATTAGATCATAAATCGATAACTTTTTTATTTGTAAAGATAACCGACTGAATTTTTGCACAAGCATTAAGTATAAAATAGTGCTTTAGGTAAAGTTCAAATATTATACTTTTATTGGAGTATATGTACATAAAAAAATCACGAAAAAAAGTTTTTCATTAAACCCTTTTATTTAATTTACTTAGTCCACACTACTTATAGTAGTAATAAAAAAATGTATTATTAAAATCAGTTTATTACAGAACAATGTTTCTTAAGCTGTTATTTATTTGAGAAAGAAATTAATAGTATAACTATTAATGTCTTTTCAAATAAATAACAGCTTATTTATTACACACACTTATTAAAAAAAATATGAAGTATACAATTTAAACATACAATAAGTTTACAAGTAAAATAATATTGGAAATGATTGTATATTACACAATGAGTATATTATATTTAATTATACTTGGTGAACTTCGGGGTCCATAATAAGTTCATTCACTTTTAAAAGATCTAGGGTATCTTCATCAAGTGCCTTCACACTTTTGCTATATGTTTTTCTAAGGCTGGAAATGTACGGATCTGATGTGTAGAGAAGAGTATGAAATACATCTTCATTTGTAGCTGATCGAGAGCACTTCCTGGCATGATGTAGGCGAAATTTTTTATAATCCTTATTACGGGCTTCTTGTGCGTCTTCGGAAAGTTGACCAATAGGAATCACACCAAAATGCCTAATGACACTTTCTCCATGAATCAAAATTTTGTGAACTGAAGATGGCATGTAGTACCATTCATAATTACTTACATAAATCCTGGCAGTTTCCATGGCATATTTGCCAAATTTTTCGGCATTTATCATTACACCCGATGAAAGCGCTTGTAAAATAATATACAACCTTTTGATTAAATTCACATCCACTCCAGTTATTTCAGACGAACAATCTGCGTTGAAAAAAAATCTTCTAGCAGTATTACCGTCATTGGTATTACCACTTCCTTGCCGTGGTTTGTCGATGATCAATCCTAACTCCTCCCGAAAACGTTTTTGTACTAGGGCTTTCTTTACTTGCTTTTGACTTTTCTTTTCTTCTCTTGTAACTGACCATGTCCGAAAAGAAAGATTATATGAAATATGTAATACCATTTCCATACAGCGAATCCAGGCATGCAATGTAGAAAGTCCGTATTGATATGCATTTTCGTTTTCTGGCCTACTAGTCACTTTAGTCAGATCATTCATTTGCCGTGGAGTAGCACCACAGATTGTACATGTTGATCCAGAAGGCGTATCTGTTAATACTTGTGCTACTTTACCATCTATCATAGTTAGAAAGAGTTCGTGCTTCACATTTACTCCTTCACCGTTTTTATTAATTAATGATGGCCGCAAGGAAATGATTTGGTTTTTTATTTCATCCACAATAGCTTTAGTCTTCTCAGGAGTTTCTTTAGAAAATTCTATTGATATGGGCCGACAAAAACGGACTGACGAAGGCACTGGATTTTGCCAGACAGTGTCGCCAGTCAGCTCATTCATTAATTTAATAGGCACTAAAGAAGTAATAAACAAATTTGCATCAGAAACAAGTTCAGACTCCTCTGGAAGTTTTTGTTTATACTGAATTTGACCAGATGAACCATCACATCCTCATTTACTTTATAAAACTAAATGACACAATCCATTCTTATACACCGAATTTATGGCTAAAACCCTAGCTGTAGTGTGGTCCAATAAATCTTGAAGATATAGTATTTTTGCATGTGTATTAGTGATTTCTATTGATGTTGATGGTGGATAGCATGACTGTTTGATTTCTTGTATTTTATAAAACGGTGGCAGTATAACAGTCTCTTTCGTTTGTTAAATTCCTTAAATACTTGTATTGCGCTTTTGTCAAATCCAAATCAATGAAAACACTCAATGCCTCTTGATCTGATAGCATTTTGCTCTGGCTTGAGTTTTCTATGATATTCAAATAAAGAGACATTGTATCTCGATCAGCAAGCCTTAGTTTTTCCACGAGTTTTGCTTCTAATTCTTCTCCTATTGAACGTAAGCCCTGAACGTAGGCATTGCAGATGTGTTCAAAGCCATATTCACTAAATAGCGCGGTATTTTTTCGCCTCTTCGTTGATTCTGATGAGTCCCCATAAGAGACACAGGGTCTTCCACGTTTTCCAGAAGACGTCGATGGCGAGTTCTCAGGTGCTACTGCTTCAATGATTGGTAAGGTTACCAAATATTCAGAATCTAACCAATTTTCGTTCTTTTTTAAAAATGGCGCCTTTTTCCGGGACGTTTCTGTCCATCGTTCATTAAAGGAACGAATGGGATTCCTTTGAATGTCGCTGATAATAAAACATATACTGTCTTCAGAAACATGATATTTTTCTTTTAGAACTGTTGATAGAGCTTCAAGTTTTTTTCCTCCTTCAATGTATGGGAGTAATAATTCACGCTTAGAACACTTGAAAGTATTAGTCATTTTAGTGAAGACACTTAAAAATCAAACGTCTGTTAGTAAATGTATTACCAATTTGTAATAGTTTTAGTAAATTGATTCACTCTTTTATATAGTTTCATAAATGAGAGTAGTGTGCATTTTATTGATTAGTAATACCGCAAAATGTGTGCAAAATAAAGATAACACGTCCTTGTATCAATAAAAAACAATAATTTAACTAAAATTTACCGCTAACTTATCAATTAAATAGGGCAACATCAGAAACCACAATAGATAAAGTTTTCTTGTTCCCTAACTTGTATCGTAGTTTTCTTAATAACTTCTGAAACCGCACGAATCCGCAGCTGATTTTTATAAATGTTATTTATGAATATCTGGACTATAAAACAACATCAAATGTAAAGCGTCGGGAGACGTCGGTAACTGTCAAAAGTCTCGATGAATTTTAAACACGTACCTTTTTCCTCTTTATTAGTTGTTAATATTTTTATAGGAATATAATAACAAAATCCACAACATAATAATTATTTTAAAATCTACATACTATAGGCTTTTCAAAAATATATAACACTTTATACCTATTTCCACAGTTTTTTAAGGAAATTATATTTAAAATATCGAAGCGAACAACCTGAAATAGACATTCTTACGTATTACAATTTCTCACAATAAAAAAAAAATATTTCAAATGTAATTCACGAAAAAAACATTCATTACATTAAAGTTCCACTATAAAACTATTAAAAAAAAAACAAAGTGCTTCAGAGACGACTTTGGTAAAAACGAATTATGATCTGCCGTTGTTCTACCATTGTCCATAGTGGGGTGGCGCGGGAATCTACGGGGTACTTTAAAATTGAGAAGCTTGAGTATTTCAGGACAGTCGATTTTATTATTAAGAATTTGTATAGAAATATTATTGTTATCTTATATAAGGAAGTCATTTTGAAATGTTTGAGTATATCTATATATGGAGATTTCTTGTTTAGTAATTTAGAAGAATAACATAAATGGGATAAGAGCCTGTTTTGATTGTTTTGTTTTTTGTGTTTGTTTCGTTTGAACTTGTTCAATACCCCATGTGTGGGTGGCATAATGCTGTCTCCAAACTACGGGGCAATATTTAAGAAGGCTCCGCACCATTGAGTTATAAAGAATAATTTTAGTTTGAGGTTGTTTAAGAATTTTACTATATCTAATGATGAAAAATAAAATGCTGGATGCACGCTTTACAATATTATCAATATATGGTAAAAAACGTTAGTTTATCGTCCACAATAACCCCTAAGTTTCTAATATTTTCAACTTTTCGTAAGGGTTTTCCTTAAATAAAGTATTTTGATACAACCAAATTGTGTTTTCTTGTAAATTTTATGAAATAACATTTCTCTATATTAAGTTCCACTGCATTGGCGTCACACCAATTACCTAATCTATCCAAATCGCGTTGGATACAACCAAATTGTGTTTTCTTGTAAATTTTATGAAATAACATTTCTCTATATTAAGTTCCATTGCATTGGCGTCACACCAATTACCTAATCTATCCAAATCGCGTTGTATTAATAATACATTTGTTTGTCATTTAATTTTACGGACAATTTTCAAAACATCTGCAAACATAGAGGGGGTAGATGAAAGAAAGGAATTTGATACAGGAAATGCTGGAAGAAATTTCAGTTTGAAATAAGTACTCCTTTGTAGTTTGTACCATATTTACAAGTTTGTTTTTCTGTAATTTTCCGTGTACAAAAACGGATAAATAAATTAATAAATTTAAGTGTTGTGTAACTAGCGAAAGGAGAGGTCATTTCTTGGTTTATTTTTAACCACATCTAGACAGATGTGTCTGTATCTTATAAAGAAATAAATATCTGTCTGAAATAAATGCCTAATTTTGCATTTTAACTAAAATTACGTTTCAGTATTGAACGTTCGTTTGTACCAGTGTAATTTAAGTAAATATTTAGCCTTTGTATAAATTGTCGATTCTTGATATGAAATCTTGCCAGTCATATTCAGTATTGTATATAGATAATTTTGATTAAAAAAACATACATGTCATGCTACTACTGTAGATTTATAATGAAATGACGCATCCACGACAATTGTTCTTAATTTAAATTAAGGGGCATAATCTTATCACGCATGAGTGATCCACGCGCGTGCCACATTTATCCTAATATCTCATACATACTTTCCTCTGTAAAGAGTGCAATAGGCGAGCATTATATTCGTGACATTTATCCTTTTGTTTCATGCATACTTTTCTTTGTGAAGCCATAGGTATGCGGGTCGCAAGGAGATTGGAGCGTATTAACTGACGAATGCGTTTCGAACACGCATGCAGATAAAAAAATATATTTTATTTTTGGACCTGGCAAAAGCATTTGACACTATATCTGTTCCCATCCTAATAAAGAAACTTTATAACATTGGTGTAAGAGGTATTATGATCTATTTACTGACTACCTAACTGATCGCCAACAGGAACTGAAACTTGGTGAATTTATTAGTGTTGCATCTTCGGTATCCTATGGCTTACCTCAAGGCAGTGTGCTTGGCCCTACCTTGTTCTTAATATGTGTTAATGACCTGTGCAACCTTCAAATATCAAATTGCAATATATATACTTACGCCGATGATACAGCCCGTATTTATAGTGCAAAGTCCTGGAATTCCCTGAAATTTATCACAGAGTCGGGTGTTCGAGTTGTTTTGACTGGCTTAAAAAAATACTTACACTAAACGTCAATAAAACCCATTACATACCGTTCTCTATTAGAAAAAAATATTTATTTTATGAATAAAGGTGCAAAATACGAGATGGAGCCAGCGCATTGACGCAGGTTGCATCCCATACAAGTAACCCTGTCCGCTGTTGCCAAAGGACGAGTGTCATGCCGTTTAGCCTAACAAGATAATGAATTAGGAAAGCTGCTATTGCTGCTTTTTCCTGTCTCACAAGTCCTACTAATGTTATGATTTTAAACAATTTGCCGCAAATTACAGTTCTGCATGTCATGTAAATATATTGAACGAATCACATAAGTAGTTACATATTAAATCGTTACAACATATTCAGATTTTTTTAAGTGATTGAAATTTCAAACGAGCATGCTTAGTGCTCACCACCCATGGACATCTGCAAGCAACTTCGTAAAAGTTAGTTAAATCCTCAACAGGAGTAATGCGTGCTCCTCATAAACACTGTACAAATATGGAACAGTACCGAAACTAAGCCTTGTTTATAAAATAATTACCTATTGGAGGAATAGGGTTGTCTCTATATTTTTTTTTTCATAATATAGTGTTATTAATAGGTACTAATAATATAAAAGGCAATCTCACAGCTTCGCATTTTAATCCCAACGATAATAACATAACGATAATTATAATGATACTTAGTTTGAAATACGGAAAACAGTTTAATATTCATACTGGTAGATGTTGGGAAATACGTGTGATAACTAGTAATTAAAAAAAAAACATTACATAAAAAATGCTTTATTCTTCATAAATTACAAATTATTACCTATCTGAAAAATACATTCTTGTGCGACGGGACGTCCGGAGTTCTTTATTATTCAATTTTATAGTGTAAAAAATTCAAGCCGCCGTATACCACGCAGTATACACTAGTGCATTTTTAAAAAGATCGTGGAAACAAATAGCAACGTGACCACTCGTATTAACGCGACACTCGCTAATGAAGCACTGCGAAAACCTCGTAGCGGCCTTGTCAGTGCGTATATTTGTGTGAGTGTGCCGTTTTCGAACGTTTGTATGCAGTTTTCATACTGATTCCAATATTTTTACTGTGTCATAAGGACTAATAAGGTCCCTTCATGTGTGAGTAACCTTTTTTTTTTTTGTTATCGAGGGGAGAAACCTTCAAAAGGTACCCGACGCCGTGGGAGCGACGCAGGGTTAAGTGGGATTTTTACCGCACTAAACCCCCCCCCCCCCCCTCGGTGGCCGTCCTCGGCGCTACAAAGAGAACTCTGGGATCTTCAAAGGAACTCAAGGACTCCGGGTACTCGGTCCGACCGCAACCGGAATCCTCTGAGCGCGTTGCCCCATCGGGCTCCTCCCAGATGGGTGGCTGGGCCCACCGCTCCGTCTAGTCTTTACGACGGTATGCGACCACACATACCGCCTTCCTTCCCGGGATCGTCTGACCGAACGGTTCGAGCTCCCACTCTAGCCGCCTGCAACCCGGAAGCCCCTTTTAGTCGCCTCTTACGACAGGCAGGGGATGCCGTAGCCCTATTCTGATCCCGGAACTACAGGGACGAATGTGTGAGTAACCTGGCAACCACACTTTTTCATCTAAAAGGAAAAAACTGCTTCACAATAGAAAAGGGTGGTACGTTTCTAGTTCAACTACACGCTACACGCTAGAAAGTCACTACGAAGACTTTCTAATTTAAAAAGAAAACCAAAAATATAATAAACCCACACATCACATAGAAATATTGAACTTTAAATACAATTTTATTCAACCCACGGTAGTATTGGTAAAATGACTTGTATTGTTTTGTTGGACGTGGCTGCTTTTAAACTGCAGTATAAGGATAAGCAAGTTGACAGCTTGGTTCACCGCGTTGAGGCACAGGCTCGCGTCCACGCGCAGTATGCGCCATATTCTGCATTCCAGCGGCCGACGTCTCATGTACTCCTGCAAATTGTGCAACTCCTCACGTTTTCCTCCATCTAGCGACAAAATACACAACGGTTAAGTACTTCCTCATTAACTCTTTATTGTCCCACTGCGGAACCCGTGCTTCTCTCCCAATGAAAGAACTTTAGACCAATCCTCCGCGCTGACTAAGTGCGAATTGTTAGACTTCACATACTTCTAAAAACTTTTTTCAAATAACTCTATACGTAGCAGTTTATTGACGATGGTTGCCTTCACCGTAAAGAAGTGATAATTATTTTGTTATGGGATAGGTACAATACAGAGCAGTGATAGCCTAATGGTTGAAACTGGCCTTCTCAATCGGAAGGTCCGAGATTCAAACCCAGGCACGCACCACTGATTTATGTGCGTATTGGAAATTATTTATCACTGCTTTTCGGGGAAGGAAAACATCGTGAGGAAACCTACACACCCCAGAGTTCTTTTAAAAAAAAGTTCTCGGAGGTGTGTGAAGTCCACCAATACGCTAAGTGCGTATTGGTGGACCAGTGCGGTGGACTATGGCCTAAAACTCTCTCATTCTGAGAGGAGAACCGTGCCCAGCAGTGGAACAATATTTTGTTATACAAGCATCTTATTAACCAATTTAATCATTGGTTCGTGCCTGGAATTCAAGCGTGGCACAGTCGATTGAGAAGTCGAATTTCAAGTATCTACAGCGCACATAAAGTGTATTGAACAATTCATGCAAGTGCGCTTATGTTCATGCTATTTTTAAAACTAGATTTCATTCTATAATACATACTTTTAAAAAGTATGATGACCGAAACACTCACAAAAATATGTAGTTGATAAAATATCTCACCAGGACATGCAGAGAGATAGTTGACAATGTACGTATTTATTTGTTTCAATTCGTTCAATACGAACTCTTGTACGATGGCTGGAAAATATACCAGAGCATAGTCGTATACAATGAGAATGAAACTTACAATTAATTTGAAATTAAAATACTCTTCAAAGGTCTGCAATCAAGAAATGACGATATGGAATACGTACCAATGTGTCACAATCTAATTTAATATTATGGTTATGATCAGGCATACAATACTTCTTACCATATATTTAAATTGAAACAAGTACGAAATTTTGGGATAAATCGCATTTACTAAAAATGCAGTGAACCCGATAAACATCTGGAAATGAAAATGTGTTATTAAAACTGTCAAGATAATTTACGATGTATGTGCAATGTTAGTTTCTGAAAATGTTTTGATAAATTAAACCGTCATAGTCACTTTAAGGGTTAAAATTCGTGCTCATTCAATCATTGTTTAAAATTAATTCGTTACAATCTGCTACGAACATGTACGATGATAAATATTTTAAACCGTGCAATATGGTGTATATTACCGATCATAGAATACGTGCGAACGTAAAGTAAAATGTGGACCACCGTGCATGCCACCACCAAATGAAAACATAGGATACTTGGCACACTATGACCCGATGCATTATTAGGCCAAGTTGACATCAAGCAGTTGGGTCTTGAACAGAGCCAACGTGTACTTCACTGCGAGGCAGTTTTTTTCTGCTTTATTAGGCTTAGGTGTCCTTGTACTAACTTAACCCACTTGATTCCAAGCAGAAACACGTGATATGAATCGGAAACGACCCGAGAATCACCGTTCAGTATAACCTTGAGGCTGCGGAGGGATAAGTTCCCTCTGCATGTTCTACCGTCGTTGCAATGATGAGTGTTTCGAGAAACTTTTTGACAATTTCACCACTGCACTAATCGGCAAAATATAAAATTTCCATCCACACCAATTGAACTCGCTTCGGTCCTCTACTGTTCAGTTTATATGCTCGTTTCTACCACGACGACCGTGACAAAAACGTGGAAAGACAATTTAAAATCAGTGGTGAACTTTCTCGTAAGGTATTTTTAAGGTGGTAGAACCAGTGTTGTTCGACAGGGGAACTACCACCACCACACTTATTTCTAGCATTTCTTGCGTTTCGATAGAAGGGTGTGGTTGCCGACACACTTTCACATGAGGCGACTATCATAGTCTTAGTGATTGACTTCAGGTGGAACCCATTTTCTGTATGTAGTTGATTACAGACATCCATGGGCGGCAGTGACCATTTACCATCAGGTGGACTGCATGCTCGTTTGTTACTTCATTCTGATAAAAAAGGTATTTTTTGCAATATTATCATTGTCCATAGGCTTCATTGATAATTTCTATCAGGTAGCCCGTCTTTCATATTATTAGGTTTCAGTACAAAATATTTATTAGATATTTAATCGTCGCCATGATATATAATACATAATGCTGAAATCCCTGCGATACAGTCCTAGGTCGAACATAATTGTGTTTATGGAACTTAAAAAAACAGCTTATTGTAGGTCCATCGATATTTTAGGTAAAAACGTCATAATTTCAAAGATTGATGCATTCCAAAAATGTAAAGTTAAAATAGCATTTTGATTCGGTAATATTTCCAATGATAATTCTTATTATTAAATAAAATAATACAAATATTTACCAAAAATTTCGTGGGGTAATATGTCTTTTCAAAGCTGTTGATAATTGAATGGTACAATTCTATATGGTGATTACGCCGATAATGTTCTTTTCTTGAGCTTTCAATTCCATATTTTATGTCAAGATGAAATATACGAACTCTACAGTACAATAAAATAAAAACCAATAAAACTGAAAATTTTGCTATATCCAAATATACTCGGAAAAAAGTGGCAGCCGCAATCTTTACTTCAACAAGATTGCCAAGAATCGGCACTTCTATAGATAAAAATATAGAATAACTGATTTGAAATAGAATAATGATAGCCGGACATATTATAGTTAGATTTTGTAGTTTTCTAAAATATTCCTTAGATTTTATCGATTTATCAGTAGTTGATAGATAACTAAAATATTTTAATATATATTTGTCTCCCGTTAATACTGACGTAGCATAATAACAGAAGAATGTAATTGTCACCGGAAGCATATGGATAAATTCGCTACTATTGTAAGGGCACAATAAAATTAAACCCAAAACAAATAAAGGCATCACAGTGCAATAAATCTTGAAAATCCATTTGATTGTGCGTGGAAGGTTTATATCACTGTAATGTCCAAAGAACATCCTGATGAGCGCAATGGGCCGCATGTTGAATATGTTGGGGTTGTGTTTAGGTTTAACGGGAACAAGGAGTCGACCCGCATTTTGGAGACGTGACATGTTCCGAGAATATAACAGAATACTAATAAATGACCTGTTTGAAGTATTAATCATCAAATAGGTTAAAGTTTAGTAACAATGGTAACGCAAATACAAACAATATTACTTGACGGAGCCTACACACTTGCGTTAATAAAATAAAGCATTGCAACTATCATTTATACAATTATGGAGAATGTTTTGAAGTACCTTTTACTTTTAAATACATCAAATATAATAATATGTAATGTTGACGGTTAATAAAAAACCTGATAAAGTCCAGCTTAAAACAATAAATGTATTTAATAAAAGATCAATATTTACAGCTTTTTTTACACTGAAAATAGCAACAAATCGATGAATGACGTTTGACAAAATGAGAATACCATAAGAGCTATAGTCAAATAAGCTAAGTACTAAAACAAATCTTCGTTAATCAAGTTTTGTCAAGTGTCATTTGTCGATTTGTAGCGGTTTTCAATCGACTGTAAAACAGAAAGCTTTAAAAATTAGTACTAAGTTTACCATGTTTCTTCGATTATTCGGCAT
Source organism: Spicauda simplicius (assembly GCA_949699795.1). Classification (NCBI taxonomy): domain Eukaryota; kingdom Metazoa; phylum Arthropoda; class Insecta; order Lepidoptera; family Hesperiidae; genus Spicauda; species Spicauda simplicius. The sequence goes on along the minus strand of OX453057.1, from coordinate 620,845 downwards.
TATTTTATTATATTATACCTTGGTATATGACATATGGCAATTGGTACTTCAACCATACTCCATAAACATATGAATGACATCATTAGAGACATTCTATGCACAGAGGTTCTATCGGAAGCCACTCTTGAGAAATAAAAAAGTCGCCTCTAATGAAAGTCACACTACCCTAGAACTACTTACTTAAAATTACAAATAGGAGAGGCAGTGATACCTCCTCTTCAAACAATATTAGTTCTACCATATACAAAACAACTTCCTAAAGCCGCTATACTCTGTGTTCCGCGGAACCCTAGGGTTCCGTGATACCTCTGTCGGAGTCCCGCAAGAATTTAGAAATAAAAAGTTTCATACCTCCCACTAGTTTGCTTTTTTCTTTTTTCATGTGTTCTATTATTATCCTTTTACTATGCTTATTAATAAAAATACACTTATAAAAACAATTGTATTATTTTAGGGTTCCATCAAGTATTTTGCTTCCCAAAAGGGTTCCGTCATTCAAAAAGTTTGAGAACCACTGTCCTAACGGATTCTTCAAAAGACTGAAGAACCCTGACCCTATCAGTGTCTACGTATTTAACATTTTCCAGTTTTTTATTGTTTATCACCACAAATGTATATGCTGCTTTAGGAAATATTGTTTGTATAAGGGTTACCATTGTTACTAAACTCAAGCCTGTTCGATGATTAATACTTAATGAAAGATCATTTATTATCAGTATAGTATTGTGCTTTCGGAAAGATGACACGTCTTCAACATGCGGGTCGGCTTCTTGTTACCATCAAACCTAAACTCAACCCCAACATATTCAACATGCGGCCCATTGCGCTCATCAGGCTGTTCTTTGGACATTACAGTGATATTTACTTTCCACGCGCAGTCAAATGGATTTTCAAGATCTATTGCATTGTGATGCCTTTATTTCTTTTGGGTTTAATTATACTTCCTTTCAACAATAAAAAAATTCTCAGCATGATTCCTTTAATAATTGAATTCTTCTGTTATTATGCTACGTCAATATTAACAGGAGACGGATATGTATTAAAATATTTTAGTTATCTGTCTTCTATCGACAAAACTCTAAAATCCAAGGAGTATTTTAGAAAACTACAAACAATAACCATACTATGTTTGGCTATTATTATTCTATTTGAAATATTTTTTTCGGCAATATTATTTGATGGATGGTCAAATTATCAGCAAATTGGTGTAGTTACGATATTTTGTCACACTTTATTCCGATTATATTTGGATTTAGCAAAATTTCCAGTGATATTGGTTTTTACTTTATTATACTGCAGAGCTCGTATATTTCATCTTGACGTAAGATACGGAATTGAAAGCTCAAGAAAAGGACATTCTCAGCGTAATTACCATACAGTATTGTACGATTCAATTTTCAATAGCTTTGAAAAGACATATTACCCAACGAAATTTTTGGTAAATGTTTGCATTATTTTATTTTTATAATGTTGTAAAATTCAAGCATGATCGACAAAGATTACAAGAACATTAAATTACATAAGAATTAATAAACGCATGTATGGAGTTCTTCTTTACACTTTCTTCTTTACATATTACACTAAGTGTTTTAAGTCTTCCCGTGGTTCTAATGTCGTCATATCGCACAAACAACATTCGTTTTGTATAATATGTATTTTATGTATTTTTCGGCTTTCGGTTAAAACAAATTGGTCTCATTTTTTATGAAAATTGGGTTTACGTTGTATTGCGTATGTAACACAATAGATAATGTATTCAACAATGTTTTATCTAGTGCACTAATAACTAACTTCGGTATCAGAAACGAATATTTTGCATACATTTTAAATCGCGTGGATAATTTTTCTATTATTTTAATTAAGTAACGACAGGGCAGTTGGTTGTGTCTATGAGCATACAGTTATTACTATAACTGTCCCATTGACTAAAACATGGGACGATATCTTATAATGTGGCAGAAGTAAAATTGTTAACTAATTCACGCTTATTTCCAGATGTTTATCGGTTTTACCGCATTTTTACTTAACACTATATATCCCACAATAAGAGACTTGACACGAAATAACTATGAGGTAAGAAAGAGTATAAGCTTGTTTACCAATTATAAAAAAAAATGTATAATAATATGTTTAATATACTTCAAATTATTTTTTTGCAGACATTTGGAGAGTTAAATAGTGCCCATTTTTTTATTAGTTGTGCTGTGATTATATTAAACTATACTATGACATATTATCCAGCTATTATACAAGAATTTGTGTTGCATGAATTTAAACAAGTAAATATCTACATAGTCGACCATCTTTCCACATGTTCTGGTGAGATATTTTATTAATTATGTCTTATTTGTGGGATGGTTCAACCGATGTTCACTACTTTAATGGGCTGCTTTAGATGCACGGAATTTTCCAAAGGCTTTAATATAATGGAGGCACTCAAAAGGAAGTCCAAAATCCATTCATATAATTTATTGATCTGCTGCGCGTGAGTCAATCCCAAAGTCTCTTTCGGCCTCCCATACAATTCTCATTTGGCATTAAATATAGCACAAAAATATGCCAATTATTACGATTAGAGATTTTTTTTTAATAATACATTTCGTTTGTAAAGCAAATAATCGATTCTATTGTTTCTCGTAATTTGTAACCACTTTAAAGTTACATCGTTCTTTCGGACACGATATATCAGGGATGATTTCTCTCAACAAGCAGACTGTACTCACCTTATTCATTTTAAGTTATTATTTTCCCTTACTCGTAACTCCAATTAATCCAGCAACTAACAAGTACCTAACATCAACCTATGTTTCATCAGTGTCCACTTTATTTTGTTCTAGTTTTTAAAGCTCGTTAAGGAAAACGCACTTGCATAATCCCCATAAACATACGGCTAGTAGATATTTAACAGGTGTCTTATTTTACATCGCTAGATGTACGAAAACGAGAAGAGTTGCAGCAGTTGCAGGAGTACATGAGACGTCGACCGCTGGAGTGCAGAATATGGCGCATACTGCGCGTGGACGCGAGCCTATCCATCAACGCGGTGATGCAAGCTGTCAACTTGCTTATCCTCATACTGCAGTTTAAAAACAGCGACATACAAAAAAACAATATAAGTCATATTACCAATACTACCGTGGGATAATAAAATGAAGCGTTAGACCGAAGCTTTGACTTCGGCTTCGGTCACACAAAAAAATCACCTTCGGCACAAACTTCGGCCCATTCAGAGGTTTCCAGATAGCCTCAAAATTTAACAAACTGGAATAAACGACACCGCGCTGGAAATGGTGATGCACCGGAGCAAGCACCCAGTCGGGTTGCTTCGCAAGCACTTTGAGTTTAACCTTATTTTCAAAATGTTGCATTTTTTTAAAATGCAAATTAATTGTAATCAGCTCTTTGTTCTCAGCGTTAATGTTAATTGTGATCAACGTCGCAATGGCCGAATCGACTTTCGGTCGGACAGAACTGAAGTACTGAAGATGAATAGTATTTATATTTATCGTTCAGTATTTATGTGTGCTCTCTGTGACTTCATTATATTTCCATATTATTTACAAATGTTTCTAGGAAGATTAGACAGTCTCTGCAAAGTGGTAGTATGAGTGTAGTGCAACCGAGAAGGTTGCGTTTGCGCTTTGCGTTTAAGTGGAAGGGTGTTGTAGACGGCTGATTATCGTGTGAGATGACCGTAGTCCTAAAGAGAAGTAATGTAGTATATAATGCACCTTTATTCCTAAAGAGAAACAACTCAAAATGTATCTTTAACGAGTTTATACCAAAAAGAAAACTAGGTGTTAAACTCGCAAAACATAAATTTAGAGTTATTTCTTTTTATGAATAAATGTGCGATTGTGACTGACTACAGATAGTTCCCTGTACTGTAAGGAGTTGTTTAGAGATGTCCGTTGGTAACAGTGAGATTTTAGCATCAGGTGGACGTGCATTCTCGTTTGTTAAAATTCAGACTTACAAAAAAAAAAGTGTGCGTGTACTAGCGTACACTCGTAAGAAGTGAAACTTCTTTATGACGTTTTTTTCAAAAAATAATTTAGTATATGCAACTTTACAGAAATTGGATAAATAAAGTTAAATTAGATAAAGTATAATAAAAGGCTTTTATTAAACTTTATCTAATAATCTAATCTATAATAATCTATCTAATATCACGCGTGGTAGGGATAAGAAAAAGATGGCGCGTAACGGAAAAAAAAGATGGCGCGTAACGAAAAAATGTTACACTAAATTTTTTTCCAACCCCGTTAAAGAAGTTTCACTTTTGTTTTCCAACCCCGATAAAGAAGTTTCACTTCAAAAATAACATTTTGTTACGATATAATGTGTAATTACATAAGTATTTTTATGTATGGCACGTATGAGTGTAATGTATCACAGATTGTATCTTTATTTAGTAGGTATGATTTAGAGAAATAAGAATTATGGAGAAGTAGTAATAAGTTAATTATTTCTTCACTTTTCAGCTTATTCGTTTTATAGAAGCTTTATCGTGTTTAACTTTTTGATTACAGAAGTATTATGTGTCGGTTTCTCAACAATTTTGAATTACACTTCAAAATAAACTTACGTGTTTTATTCAATAGTGATGCACAAGATGCTAAATGTGGAGTTACTCGAGCTTTAAAATTGTAAAAAAATCTATGATATGGAATTACTCGAATGCATTATAATGGATAAGGGGAAGTTAACCTATAATAAAACTATCTTACTTTATATTAATTTGCCACGCTCTATGTACCTTTAAAATCAGCTCTTGGGCTCACCTACCGTACACCAAAAGCTGCTTCGAAATAAAAGGTTCATTGTTTTCTTATTAGTCACAATTGTCAGATGTCCTTGTCATAAAATGGATTAATGCTATTAAATTAGGCTTAGATATTTATACCCTATTTTCCCTTTAACTTTTTGTTTTTTAAATAACTTTAATATTGTTATATATGCAAAAAAATACATTATATTAATATATAGGTATTAATAATATTAAGTTTAGACTTTCAGTTTATTCGCGGTTGAATATCGATCATTGCGACGGGCAACTGATATTATTGTTATCTAATAAAAAAAAATTGACAAAAAAATATCCACCGACTTCCATGCCACAAAAAAGTAAAAAATAATTTAAATATATTTTAGTTTAAAACATACTCAGTACTTAGGACATAGTCCTGAAGTCGGTGCTCGACATATTTCGCTGGACGACGGTAACTATGTCCTATATGAACGAATTGATAACCTCCTCCTTTTTGGAAGTCGGTTAAAAAAAATCTGTGACCATATTGGATTTACATCTTTAATCAAATTATTTTTCCTCATTTTTTGCAATAATTAAAAACTGAATGGACTGTAGGTACCTACCTATGATGCTTGTTGTTTACGAAGTGACTTTCCACCAGAATACGTGCTTAAGCTCTATATGAACGCCTCTCCGTGTTACAATACTCTTATCGTCAACCCATTATTGTCCCACTGCTGGGCACGGGTCTTCTCTCGGAATGAGAGAGTTTTAGTCCATAGTCCACCGCGCTGGCCAATTGCGAATTGGTGGAAGGCCTCCGAGAACTTTTTTTTAAAGAACTCTCGGGTGTGTAGGTTTCCTCACGATGTTTTCCTTCGCCGAAAAGCAGTGATAATTAATTTCTAATTCGCACATAATTTTAGAAAATTCTGTGGTGCGTGGATTTGAACCTCGGACCTCCCGAATGAGAGGGCAAGTTTCAACAATTAGGTTATCACTCTTCACAACACTCATGGCAACCCAAAAACATTATGACCATTGATCAACCGCCTTACGTTTTGTGCTGGTGCCATATACTTAGAACCATGGATGTATATACATGGATGAAGTGAAATGCATATACTTGTGCTTCTTTACGTATGACGTAAATATTGCGTAGAAAAGAGACCAATAATGCTGTCTTGTTTCGTTATCTTTTAAGTTATCAGAAGGTAATTTTTGATAGTGATGTCACATCACATCATCGACATTTTCGCGTCGATATTAAACATGCATTTAGTTTTATCATTCGTATATCTCGTAGTATTCATATATATATTTTTTGTTTTTACGTAGAGTATTTACCTTTAATTTCATTAAGATCGTTCCACTACATAGAAAGATAATTTAATTTAACATCATACGCAGTGGAGGTTGGTAGTCCATCGAACTGGTAATGTACTTTTAGGCCGGTTTAACATGTAATTTAATATAATGTTAATTTACAAACTATCTACAATTTAGCAAAATTAAAAAAAAATGCAAGATCATTATTACGTATTTTAGATTAAGGAGATCCATAAGGATCTCCTTAATCTAAAATATTAGGCAGAGTTTTAGGACAATTGTCATTTAATATAATTATGTTTCGGTGAGGTCAATAGTAGTGAAAGTCTTGTGCAAGCTTATAATATAAGTGCATAGATGCAAATAATTTGAAAGAAAGACTTACTTTATTCGGTACAGTACTTAAGATTATACAAAAACAGATACATTTAATAGCAAACATGTGTTATTATTATTAACTAATACTTAATGATGTAAGTTACATTACATTGACCCAAAGGGTCTCCACTCAGCTTATTGCTGCAGGTAGTAAAGGTCACCTGCAGCGCTGGTATTCTGTGGAGCCAATTTTCTTCGCTTGCGCGCAAGCGGTACAGGTATATCTAATTATGTATGCATGTGTATATTTCAAGGTATGTATGTGTTGCGTGCTAGTGCATTTCAGCGTGTAAGTTACTGTGTATGTGAATGTGAAGGTATTTTAATTTGTACATATAATTTTCTCGTGCAATACTAATGTAAGATCATTTTATGTACTTAGTTGGTATGCCTTAATAAATAAATTTAAAAAATAAAAAACAGTAACGAGCCGCAAGCGTTATCAGGGTAGGTTAACGCTTTAACAGAGTCAAGATGTTAATGTCCGAGCTGGCGGCGGTTACTTCTCTGAGGGCCTTCGTGCAGGCAGCAGCTTTTGGAATTGTCTACGTCCCGTTGCTATATTTGTATTTAAGTGCCCAGTGTTAAATGTACTAAATCTCTCGGGGATTCTTATTCGTCTGCATTTCGCCTACACGAAATGTCTAACGATGAAGAAACTCAGCTCGTCCGGTATCCTGCATTCACGCTCCAACATATATATTAATGTCTTTCCATGTACTCGTAGTACGGACGAAAAATGATATTATTTGCAGACGATTCTATTCTATTTTCGAGTCCAGTTCGATCTAATAATGCACCGAATCCATTTAACTATAATTTGCTCATCATAGGGAAATCTGCAAGAATCATTGTAAAATTATTATTCGACCACTACTGGGTAGGACATGACTAAGGAGTTTGTAAGAGGGTTACTCGATTTCGCTGGCAACTGCGACGCATTGCCCTATTATCGACAACACTATCGATCACTACTTTTACATCACTAGTCACATATCAACAAAGCGTAATACTACAAAATTAAGTTGCCAGCTGACATAAAGCACTTTGCGGCTTTTTAATTTGTTAGCATTAAGGAGGACAAAATGTATCCAAACTGAGTGATCCAAAGTGACACGTTTGTCTATTAAAAACAGACATATTTTGTTTCTCTCACACCTTAAGAAATTCTACTTGAGATAAATGTACAAGCTATGGAGTGCTCGATTTCTACTGTTTTGTCTTCTTTTATGTAATATTCTATGAATATGTAATATTCTAAGTGTCATGTGTCACACTAGTGTCATGTGTCATCCAGCCAATTCAAGCAAAAACTAGTAAATCCAAAATAATTTAAAAACAAGCAAAATATTAATATAAAAAAAATAACTTTTAAATGTGTACCTTCTTTTCATATACCTAGTGATATTAAATAAATATGGCATACTTAATTTAATGGCACATTCAACTTATCTAAACGCTGAAAAAGTTATATCGTCATGTTAAAATTTTATTGTAATGCTAGTCAAACCGGGAAAAAATGTGTTTCCTATAATATTTAACATTTGTCAACGAGCATTTTCAATTAATAAATGAACGGATTGATAACTGTTGACTAGGCGAACATTGACGTCGACTAGACTGTTTGTAAAAGCAATTGTTGTTATTATTGTTGATAAATATATATATAAAAATAATAAAAATACTGTATGCATCTCTAGGTTAAAATCGCTTTCATTTGCGACCTTATATATGAGACCAGCGACTAGGATTTATTGAAGTTGGCAGCACTGATGCAAAGACGTAACACAAATTTACTCTGTGGTCAGTGGTGTGCTCCGGTACGTGACATTGAAAATTGAATGAATCGTAGAGTACTTGCGAATTTACCGACGTAAAATCTGCGTGAAGTGATTTTACAGTGTGAGAAGTGCAGTGTGTGTTTTTCATAATTTAAATGTCGTGACAGTGAACAAAATGCAGTTTTACAAGGAGAGGATTCTTAACGCTGCACAGTTAAAAAGACTGAGTGAACACAAGTATTCGTGTACAAGTTCTAGTATATTGGATGCCTGGCTGCAGCCCTGGTGGTGCTGGCTGGTATCGAAGACGCCGCTATGGCTCGCGCCGAATCTCATAACTATTGTAGGTCTTATAGTGAATATAGTCACCACATTAATTTTAGTTTGGTAAGTACGAATCGAATTATTGCAAGAATTGTGTCACGATCTGAGCGGGCGACTTTCATTTTTGTGATTGATCAAAGTTAACTTTCTTGTAACCTACATTCAGTTTTGTATTTTTTCCGTTTGTATATTACCGCTTAACCCCGTTACACTAATTGCAAGTTGTACAAGATTCGCACACTCTTTTGAATGCGAATCGTGTGATTGGTCGGAAGCACTCGCGCCACTGATAAGATTAATGAAAGGAGAGTACTGTCTGTCGTAATCAGACTATAATGTTCAAATTGATTTGATTATCACTAGCATATATTAGAAACATTTGATATATGAGCACTTGTATGAGACAACACATATTTTACACATTTTTTTTACAATATTTCCAATATTTCCATTTTCATCATTATCTGAATATAAATTTAAAAACCGGGATGTTACTGGCTGATCAATAGATCACAACCAGAACCAATAAACTTATAGCCTGAAATATGCTATAGATTCATTAAATAATGGTCACTAGTACCAAGAGAGGATGTTCAGAAAATCCACACCAAAGGGCATTAATAGGAATTAAATTTTGTACTGTTTGCTAAGAATTATACTTACAAAATTGTTTGCAAAAGCCATACTCCTAGTATTTGTTTATAATGTTTTCTTAAAGCAATAAATATTTAAGTTTTCATCCATCATTTCAAAATTCATTGAATATTATGGCCAATAATGAAGACATAATGTGCAGTGTACATACGTAAAGTATCTTTGAAAGGAAACTCAAACAGAAATTATTTTATTTAGAATCATATTAAACTACACACATTAGGTGTACTGATGTTAGTTGTCAATACATACTTTAATTTGCTTATTTATGTCGCCTTACATATATTGAGATTCTTGAGACTTTGGTAAGTAGTGCCAACCCATTATTGTCCCGCTGCTGGGCACGAGTCTTCCCTCAGGATGAGAGAGTTTTAGGCCATAGTCCACCGCGCTGGCCAAGTGCGAATTGGTGGATATGACATGACACTTTAATTTAATTAACAACAATAGCTTATGTACTTATGTTCAATTGTCAATTTTTCAAACCTGATTTAGAATAGGTATATAATAGAACCACTTACATTAAAAAGAGTTCTTATTAATGTAAACAGGTTTTTAAAATTATTAGATTCAGGAAATAATAAATTCAGGATGGCCTGACTGATTAAATTGAAAAAAGAATCAATCAACCTGGTATGAGAAGACAATCATAAAATAGGTATATACTGACATTTAATTAAAGATACAGGTGAAATGATTTTTATAAAAAAATAAGAGAGAGTGCTTGTGATTCAAACTCTCATTCTGAGAAAAGACCTGTGCCCAGCAGTGGGACAATAATGGGTTGACAAGAGGGCTTGTGATCTATACTTACCTGAGAGAGTGTTCATACATTTCATCATACAAATCCTATATGATTCTTGTGTGACTCATAATGTTAAAACAAACTACAAAAAATGTTCACATAATTATAAGACAGTATTATTTATAGTTTTTCGTTGTTTGTAAGACAATGGGTATTAATGCACAATTTTATTTCAATGATCACATAAGTATTATAAAACAAAATCACTTCGCGCTCTCTGTCCCTATGTATGCTTAGATCCTTAAAACTACATTACAGATTGTAATGCAGTTTTTTAAAAGGTAGAGTGATTTAAGAAGAAAGTTTTTATTTATAATATATGCATAATATAGGAGAGGAACACAGAAAATTTTAGGCGGAATGAAATTTGCCAAGTCAGCTAGTGTTTAATAACTAAGTAACCTGTTTCATGTTTTGACTTATATCAATAAATAATTTGAAGGAAACAATAATTTCAACTTTATGAAAATTAATTATAAATATGTAATTTTCATTAGGTAAATTTTCTGTAAAATTAGCGATCCTACAAAATCCTGGTTAGAACTGGTTATCCATTTTGAGCTTGTAGAAATTACCAAAGCACTAAATGTATGTAAATGATGCAGCTGACACAAAATACCATGTATGGATAGCATTTAACTTGGCATAATTACCATTAGTATTGAGGTTTGTAGCATTTTGCTTTTATCTTAATATCCAGCCTGTTTTGTATTGTATTGTAATACCTATGGGATCTCTAATATGCTATGGCTAAGCCAACAGACGGGCAGTGGGCAAAACTCTTTACAATTCTCATTTAGGTTGGGTACTCACAAGACCCATGACATCAATACATAATAGGTACCTAGTATAATGTTAAGCGCAGGCTAGACGACTTCCAGCCTCCCGAACAAGGCGGTTTCCGAAAAGGCTACAGCACCATGGACCACATTCACACGCTGCGGCAGATCATACAGAAGACCGAGGAGTATAATCTGCCGTTATGTGTTGCTTATGTGGACTATGAGAAAGCCTTCGATTCTATCGAGCACTGGGCGGTGCTGGAGTCCCTTCAGCGATGCCAGATCGACTATAGGTACATCGAGGTGCTGAAGTGTGTATACACAGCCGCCACCATGTCAGTCCGAGTACACGACAGAAGCACAAATCCAATCCAACTGCAGCGGGGAGTCAGACAAGGCGATGTTATATCGCCGAAACTGTTCACCGCTGCGTTGGAAGATTTGTTCAAGCTGATGGAGTGGAAAGGTCTTGGCATTAACATCAATGGTGAACACGTCACGCACCTTCGATTTGCCGATGATATAGTCATCTTGGCAGATTCGCTGACGGACCTCAGCACAATGCTAGGCGACCTCAACAGTGCCTCACAACGGGTGGGTCTTAAGATGAACATGGACAAGACGAAAATCATGTCTAATGTCCATGTCACACCCGTACCGGTAGTTGTTGACGGCACTCCTCTCGAAGTTGTCGACGAGTACATTTACCTGGGACAAACGATCCGGATGGGTAAGTCCAACTTTGAGAGGGAGGTCACTCGTAGAATCCAACTCGGCTGGGCTGCGTTCGGGAAATTACGTAATATCTTCTCGTCCAAAATTCCTCAGTGCCTGAAGTCGAAATTATTCGAGCAATGTGTGTTGCCAGTGATGACCTACGGCGCCGAAACGTGGTCCTTCACGGTAGGCCTCATTCGGAGGCTCAGGGTCGCTCAGCGTGCTATGGAGAGGGTTATGCTCGGAATTTCGCTACGAGACATGATTCGCAACGATGAAATCCGTAGACGAACGAAGCTTACAGACATAGCTCTCAAAATTAGCAGGCTGAAGTGGCAGTGGGCCGGCCACATCGCTCGTAGGACCGATAACCGATGGGGAAGAAAGGTCCTCGAGTGGCGACCACGTTTAGGCAAAAGGAGTACAGGTCGCCCCCCTACCAGATGGACCGATGACCTGAAGAAGACAGCGGGAAACCGTTGGATTCAGAGGGCACAGGACCGGTTGGAGTGGCGCCATTTAGGGGAGGCCTATGTTCAGCAGTGGACATCAAAAGGCTGATGGATGGATGGATAATGTTAATAAAAACAATGTTTAATATTATGTGAAAGATATTTACCAATCTCATTGTTTAGTGGGAGATTCAGTATCCATCAGTGTTTTAACCTTACCTAAGTATTAAGGATTTTAGCAAATGGTCATCAAGCCTAGCATGCATATTGGTGACCAGACTAGGTATTCATGTTACATAGACATCTTCTGGATTCTGTCATTTCCTTGCTTTCTATAACATATATTTCTATTTGATTATATCATATTGCAATCTATTATTATTATCTAGGTATTATTATTTATGTGGGACATTTAGCAATATTTTTGTAAATTTAATGGCAGCGCATGGTATTTGTGCAGTGATAACCCCTTTTAATTCTTTAAATTAGAGTAAGCTGTAACATATGTTGGTAAAAAAAGATGATGTTATTCAAGTTTAGCCCCAAACAACATCTACCCAGTATATTATTGCATATGGAAGTTCGCCTACATTTAATATTTTACACAACTGTTTAAATAAGTACCCAGTTACATGTGTGAACTGGTTATGTTTAAAATAATTTATGTTTGTGTGTATATGGGGCTGGATTTTTATAACTTTTATTTAAGAAACAAATAATTGCCTGGTAAAATGTATGCTAATTACAAGAAAATTAAACAAATGATTATGGAACAAAAACTCAGCTGGGGTTTTAGATCTCAGCTGTTGCTTAGACTTAAAAGAGAAAATAAGGTTATGCTTGCATTTGTCGTTGAAATCAGAAATTTGTTAATAAGTTTAAAGCATTGAGTAAGATTAAACTTTGCCATAAAGTGTATTATAAATTTCTGATTACATAGAAGACAAAACAACTTGGGGCTGCTTCTTTAGTAAACTGTAAGGAAAGCTACTACTGGAGCTAGTTTTTATTACCATGTTTAAAAAATGATTGTTAGTATATTTATAAAAAATGCTAACAAGTACAAAGAGTATAAGTTTCATTATGTCAAATGTCATATGTCAAAGTTTCAGATATTAATATGCTAACCTTGAATATGGTAGAACTCTTTTGGTTAAAATTCAGAGGCACCACTGTCATATCTATTTCTGCCTGATTTCAGCAGTGTTAAGTGGCGCTGTTGTGGTAGGGGAGATATATTTATCTGACATGTAGGTGAGCTTGTTTTTATTACTATGTAAAAAAATATGATTCTTCATATACCAATTTTATTTTTAAAAATTTAAAAAAAAAAAAAAAATAAGTAAACAATGGCAAAGACAAACCAACTGAGAGATCTTCTTCGTTGGAAGTCATGCTCCGATCCAATGGTACTTAGTGTAAGAAAAAAAAAAGAAGTAGCTGATTATTTGTAAGTGTCCACATAGGCCTTTACAAAATATAGGCATTTTATTTCATTTCATTTCATGTGGTGACGAACATAATTACAGTAGATTTTCCTATAACATTTGTTTGTCCCCCTTTCATGTTCTTAACGGTCTATATGTCCCCTTCCCCTCGGACCTCGGAACCGTTCAGACGTGTGTACTGTTTAAACCCGCGTAATTGAAAAATAAATAAATTAAGAAATAATCAAATAAAATTCAACGTAAATATTAGGAGTGCATAACTCAGTAAGAAGTGTTTACCAGCAAGCGTGCGACGTGCATACACGCACACAACAACGCAGTCGTACTCGTCCACTGCAGTGCTCAGCAAGCGTCGGATTGAAGAAACGTCATTGTGAGTAGATGCAACACAACCGTAATTGTGCATAGGGGTCTTACTAAATTGGACGGAATGCAGAAATGTTTGTATCTCTCGATAATCGACCAGAATTGTAGACCTCTCGAATACAATACCTTATCTTTAAAGTATTAAGTTATACTGGACGGTTAAACTAATTGTACGTATCTCTCGATTACGACCAGAATTCATTGACACCTCTCTTACTTCCGATCTCTGTTGCCCTGGTACAAATTATATTGCGACATTACGACGATAATGCCACAAACTGCAAGATCCTCGCCGTCTAGCGCTCAGTCTACAAATAAACTACAGGTCGCGCTAGCACAACAGAGCATTTCGGAGCCAGATTTGACGCGCGAACGGGGTGAATTCGATCGTGCTGAAGCATCCTCTCGAAATGTAACGCATCGGCGCAAAAAGAAGCAAGATAATGAAGACTTAATGGCATCCATGGATGAATTAAAAGCCCTTTTTACCAACACCATGGCGCAACAGGAGTCCAAAATCTCTGCCCTTATGTCAACAGTTATGGATATCAAGAATCAAAATGAGAGTATACGACAATCCCTAGACTTTATGACTGAGGAGTATGAAAAGCTCAAACAGAATTATATCCGGCTGGAAAAGGACAAAAAGGAATGTCTTATTTATATACAGTCCTTGGAGTCCAGAATCGATACCTTGGAACGTAACGAACGCGCTGGCAGTATCGAGCTACGAAGTGTGCCACAACAACCTAATGAAACCAAAGATACTCTAGTGGATCTGGTGCAAAAGTTAGGAACGACTATCAATATGCCTATTGTGCGAAATGATATAAAGGATACCTTTCGAATTAAGTCAAAACGTACAACAAACAGACCAATCGTAGTAGAATTCGGAACGGCAGTGCTCAAGGATAAATTCCTCAGTGCTGTAAAAAAATACAAACGTGACAAAAACGGAAGTCAACTTACCACATCCAGCTTGCAGATCGAAGGTACACCAACTCCAATTTTTATATCGGAAAACCTAACTGCTAAGAACAAGAGACTGTTTTCCTTAGCAAGAGACTTTGCCAAGTCTAATGATTACAAATACTGTTGGTCTGCTCATGGGTATATATACATAAAGAAAAGTGATGGCATGTCAGCTGTCCGTTTAACTTGCGAACAAGATATTGCGAAAATGTTGGAGACGCAATGACTATCTTTGATGTTGTTGTTTTTGATTCATAAGTCATCGGTTTACTTTGTTTTTGTAAGTTTAAATCATAGTACCTATAACATTATTATGTTGAAATGTAATATTAATAACACACACACACATATACACACAAACACAACACAGATAATGTATAACACACTCCAAACAAACATACAAACATACACATATACCACACACAACTTTTTGTTTTACCCACCATACGATTCCTTTTTTTCGCCTAGAATATTTGAAACGAGAATATTATATTTGTTAACTGTTAAACCCTCGAAATATCCACTGACTAAACTATCTTGTAAAATTCAATCTTAAAGCTAAATACGTAATGGAAGATATTGATGTAGCCGGAAATATAAAATGTAGTAAAATTAATGATCCTTCTGACTGTTTAAATATTATATCACGTCAGGGTAAATTCTTAGTTATGACTGTAAATATACGTAGCATTAACTGCAATTTTGATCTTCTTATCGCCTTTCTCTCTAAATTTAACACACTAATTGACATTATAGTACTCACCGAGTGTTGGACAAATAATAATTTTAACCCACCTGCTATGAATAACTACAATATGTTTAAAACAAAAGTTTGCTTAAATCAAAATGACGGAGTGGTCACATATGTTCGCGACAACCTTGAGGTCGTTACGTCTGAACCACAATGCTCGGAGGGTAACTGCATCGTCATAGAGATTAAGGAAGAATATTCCATTATATGTACTTATAGGCCACCATGCTTTAAGAACCCCGTCAATTACATAAATTCTTTAGACCAGATTCTATACAAATATAGCAAGAAAAGTAACGTAATATTTACAGGAGATGTAAATCTTGATATAATTTCAGAAAATAATAACAACCACACCGCAAATTACCTTAACTTGCTGGCAACTTATGGCCTTAGACCAGGGATTACCTGTCCAACGAGATCTACTTCTTGCTTAGATCATTTCATGGTTAAGGCTGCGAGCAAAGTACAAACTTTTGTCTTCGATGAACTTACAGACCACTCTCCTATTCTATTGTATCTTGACCAGCCGGCTTCGAAATTAAGTCCTTCAACTCACTACATAACAAGGGTAGATTATACTGGTCTCAACAATTACTTAGCTTCGCTGTCATGGACCGAATTTTATGAAACTACTGACGTAAATAGAGCTGCTGAAATAATCAACAGCAAAATTGAACAAGCTACTGCTCTAAATTCAGTGGTAAATAAGGTCCCCAAACGTAAATTACCACTCAAACCGTGGCTTACATCAGGTGTAGTGAGATCAATTAGGAAGCGACGACAGATGTTTAACAGATTTAAAAGGAACATTAATAATGAAGAATTAAAATCTAACTACATCACTTACCGTAACACTTTAAATAAACTTATAAAAACTTTGAAAAAATCTTACTATAAAGGACAGTTAATAAAGCATCGGGGTAATGTTAAAGAAATGTGGAGTACAATAAAAGAGCTATGTAATATACAACAAACTAAATCGTCGTCAGATACATTATTAAACATAACACCTTCTCCAATAGAGTCTCTTAATAATGTAAATCACTTCTTCACTTCTGTTGGTGCTGATCTGGCCAGTGCTACACTTAACAGACTTAACACTAATGTTGATACCCTAACCAAAAATGCAAAGAGATATAATGGTCCATTGCAATCAATGACACTGCATTTTACTGACGAAAGTGAAGTTGCGCAAATTATTTCTAGTTTAAATACTAACAGTGCACCAGGAATTGATAAAATTTCCACAAAAATTCTAAAAAATAACAGCCATTCTCTTTCTAAACCACTTGCATACCTTATAAACCTTAGTTTTGAACATGGCTGTTTCCCTAAAATCTATAAAAGTGCAATCGTTTGTCCAATATTTAAAGCAGGTGAAAAAAATCTTTTAACAAACTATAGACCAATTTCCCTACTTAGCGCAATTTCTAAAGTCATTGAAAAAATTACAAATAAAAGACTAACTAAATATTTGGAACTAAATGGTCTCCTTAGTAATAGGCAATTCGGCTTTCGCTCCTCAAAATCAACCGAAGACGCTGTGCTACGGTTAACTAGCAATATCTCTACTTACCTGGAGAACAATGAAAAATGCATTGGGGTATTTTTGGATTTACAAAAAGCCTTTGACACTGTATCCATTCCTGTTCTACTCACCCGTTTAGAGAACTTAGGTATCAGAGGAACTGCATTACAGTGGTTCCAAGACTATCTTACCAATAGAGACCAGTGCGTTAAAGTCAACAATCACACTAGTGACAAGTCTTCCATCACTTATGGTGTACCACAAGGAAGTACCTTAGGCCCTTCCTTGTTCCTAACATATATCAATGAGCTGTGTGATATAGAGATAGACGGCGCTGACGTTCAATTATTTGCAGATGACACAGTCATACTATTTCATGGGAAATCATGGAATGAAGTGCATGATTTGGCTGAGAGAGGAATGCATACTGTGGCTGCATGGTTAGATGGTAGTTTGCTCTCATTGAATGTTAGTAAGACAAAATTCCTGTGCTTCCATAGAACTACTGTGTCGTCTCCAAGATCTATTGATCTGTACATTCATACTTCCTCCTGCATTAAGCAATCAATTGCAACACAGACGGCATGTGGTTGCCCGGCATTATTAAGAGAATCCGAAATTAAGTATCTGGGTGTTATAATTGACGATAAATTAAACTGGCGCAAACACATCTTGTACACATCCACTCGATTGAGGAAATTGATATATATATTTAAAGAACTACGAATTGTTGCTGACCATAGCTTGCTCATACAAACATACAAGGCCCTCGCTGAATGTATAGCTGCTTACTGCATTTGCTCCTGGGGATCAGCAGCTAAGACATATCTTCTAGACTTGGAAAGAGCGCAGAGAGCTATATTAAAAGTTATGTTTTACCTACCTTTTCGGCACCCAACACAAGCAGTGTACGAAAAAGCTGGCGTCCTCTCAATACGCAAATTATTCATTTTCCATAGTCTACGCAGATACCACAAACTTTATGTCCCGAATATAAAATTACCAAACAAACGGAGACAACTTTATCCAGTACCACCATATAAAAGTAAAATAGCTAGACAAAACTTTACTTACTTAGCCCCTAAATTATATAACAAATTTAACAGCCTGTACAATTGTAATAGTCTATCAAATTATAAAATCAAAGGTAAAATCATAGAATGGTTGCATACTTTTAATTACGACGAAGCTGAAAATTTATTGTATTACACATATTAATCCTTATACGCAAGCACATATATCCACACACACGCACACACACACACACACACACACACACACACACACACACACACACACAACTTACATAGGTACTACTGTATAACTATCTAATGTTTAATATTAGCGTTACTTTTATATATATTTTTTTCATTGGTTAACTTTGTATAAAGGCGATTAATAACCCTAGATTTAAGACTGTATCTGTAACAATAGAATCGGGAAGGAACTGTCTCCCAGTCCACAGCTCACGCTTTTCTGGGAGTCAGGGCTCTTCGTTTCAAATGTACTCTCATTTATGGTCAATAAACATTTATTATTATTATTATTATATTATATATTTGCTCTCACCTCTTACTCTTTGGTACCCATATTATTTATGAGAATAAACTATATTGTCCCATTTCCTTCTAATCTTTTGATTGCAGGAGACATTTAAAAATTATATAGCCTACCTATATCACTTTGACATACCACATACATTCCAATGATATAATATGTTACAGTCTCTCAAGGTATTCGGAATGTACTATAGCGTGCTAAAATAAATGGACATTCGTACATACTACATACCCCGCTGAAACTGATAATGAATATTTATAAAAAAAAACATTTCTCTCTTTTTACGATTGAAGCAGTGAGCTACCATTCAGGCCACCTGATAATAAGTGGTCACTACCGGACATATGTAATAAATTTCACATAGAACCCGTTTCATATGAAATTGATTTCGAATGTCCATAGTTTTACCTGAAGTCAGTCATAGATGTTTTGCTATTCCCGGGCTCTAAGATGGTAGATTCGAACGCCAAATCCTTGCAGCGAAATGCAAGAAACGTTTAACGCTAGAAATAGTTGTGGCTTTGATACCTCCACAGTTGATTCTTACTTAGTTTTCCCACCTTTAAAGTTGCTAGCGATAAAGTCAAATTTCATAGATAACTATGACAGATATAGGTGTATCTGTATGTGTTTATATTATTGTGGTATATAGTTGTGGTTTATATTATCAACTTTGCCTTCCAGGTATAGTCCCGACGCTCGGCAAGAGCCGCCGCGGTGGGCGTGCGCCCTGTGCGCTTTAGGAATATTCGTGTATCAAAGTCTAGACGCCATCGATGGCAAGCAGGCGAGGCGGACGGGCAGCCAGTCCCCGCTGGGAGAACTCTTCGACCATGGCTGCGACAGCATATCCACTGTGTTCATAGCGCTGGGGGCTTGCATAGCTGTTAAGCTGGGCGATTACCCGACATGGATGTTTTTCCAGGTTAGATATATTTTTTGTGGAATAGATTACAAGGTAATAAGTAGCCTGTTTTAATGTAGGTTATAAAGTTCGTCCCTGTAGTTCCGGGATCAGAATAGGGCTACGGCATCCCCTGCCTGTCGTAAGAGGCGACTAAAAGGGGCTTCCGGGGTTGCAGACGGCTAGAGTGGTAGCTCTAACCGTTCGGTCAAGCAATCCCGGAAAGGACGACGGTATGTGTGTTACTGTCGTGGTCACGGAGCGGTGGGCCCAATCGCTCATCTGGGAGGAGCCCGATGGGGCAACGCGCTCGGAGGATTCCGGTTGAAGTCGTTTCGAGATCCCGGAGTCCTCCTTTTTAGCGCCGAGGAAGGCCATCGGGGGGGGGGGGGTAGTGCGTTAAAAATCCCACATAACCCTGCGTCGCTCCCACGGGTACTTTGCACCTTTTGTACCTTTTGAAGGTTTGAAGGTTTCCCCCTTGAAAACAAAAAAAAAAGGTTATAAAGTACCAAAACTAAGCGAATTCTGATCGGTTATTGTGTGAAAAATTGACAAACACCCATAAATCGTCAAAATTTTCGCATTAAGATTAATAAGATTACAGTCTTGATCCATTTTAATTTCTTTCAACTCTATCCCTTTCATACATATAATCATTACAATAAGTCCGCATTTCGTTATATGTCACAAGTTTGCAACTAAAATAATATAGCTACCTATTTAAAAATCAATATTTTTCAGTATTTTTGTATGTCTGATTGTGTTTGAAAACATACCAAACCAAAAGTATTGAATTTAGGTAACAATTATTGATATATGTTGTATGAAAAGGTATTACAAATCAAAGTTACGTTACATTCTGTTAACGCAGGTGAAAGGGCACGATTTAACTGAAGTTCACATTTGACACAAACAAAACATGTATCAAGTACCGAGAAACTAAAAAGGAAAACCTACATTGTATGATAATATTAAATACATGAATACATACTAACTTATTCACTGTAAACCGTGTTTATGATAATAGAAATGCATGCACAGAGTTCATTCGCCTGTAAGGAAAAACATATCTAGTACATAGAGGCAAACGTTGAGGCGATTTAATGAGGTGCGTTGCAAATAGTTTATGTAGGTACTTCCATACATTTTAGAAATATATGTTTAATCTCTTTACTTTACACTAGAGCCAAAAACATTAAAAATATCGTTATTTTATTTATTGTAATCAATGAAATCTTTTTAACCGACTTCCAAAAAGGAGGAGGTTTATCAATTCGTCTGTTTTTTTAGGTACTTATAACTTAAATTTGTATTTTTTCGGGATACAATAAGTTT